>CM040912.1:35456892-36056892 GCA_023029165.1 Gobiocypris rarus | reverse complement strand
GACTGTTTTACCACTGACATTTTGACAAACTTTCAAGACAGCAGTATCACAGCAACTGCGAGACACTGAATTTTACTGAAAGTAAAAGCAGCATTGCCTGAATCACGGAAGATGGAGGGCAGATTGCTCAGCTTCTCAATGACATAAATACCAAAAATGGATGCAACTTTAATCTTCAGAGAAGTCACAATAATTTGTTACATTTATATAGCGCTTTTCAAGGCACTCAAAGCGCTTTACATATAGAAGCATCCAGTGTCAAGATTGACAAATGACTGCACCCTAAAAAAATGGGGGAAAAATGATTGAAAATAATGTATTTTCTCCAGCTGAGGATTCCATGTGGAGCAATATCTGTAGACAAACACAAGACACACTCTTTATTGTAACAGATTTGTTTTTCTTTTAGAAGAAAAACTAAAAAAACTGATGGATTTGTTTTTATATAAATTATTAAGTGAACCCATTTCTTGTTTATTGTTTTTTTTTATGCAATATTTGATTTTACTGTTTGATTGTAATGTTTGTGTGTTACAATAAGGTAAATATTTACTTTAGTTAATGCATAAACTTATATTAATGAATGTAGAGCACTATATACAGTACACTAATTTAGGATTTTAACAATTGTACTATTCTATTTACAGTAACATGTTGTACACCCTCACATTTATGTGTAGCCCTTTTTATATTATTTTTGCAGAATTGTGAAGTGATTGGGATGGTATAGAGTCTTTTGTCAGAAGACCAAGAAACTGCTATAGTACTGTATAGTGTAATGAAATTTGTTACAGGATGTTGAATATTTTTAGTGTTCAATAACTCTGAGAAGACTAATGCTGTATGATTTGCAGATGATAAAGCATTAGTTAGTTTTCTCAGAAATGGATGAGGATAATAATGGATCTATTTTGAATGAATTCATACTTTAGTGGGAAGAATTAAACTTTGTTCTTAATACTTAAAACAACAAAGGAAATATAAATTCAAAGGTTACTGAATATAAATATCTAGTGGCTGGACTTTCAGTTTCCAGTGTTCCTTGTTCCCGCTAGTTATTATGGTGCTTTCAAGTCATGTCGTAAGTATCGTATTTTCGAGATGGACGCCACCACAAAGTTGTAAATATGAGTGGGAAGCTCAGGATTTTCTTTTAGCCCCTATCTTTATGAGTTGGGGGTGTGTCAGTAAGAAACATGGCGGAATACCACAATATTTTAGCAGTGATATTGTCAGGTTTTTCTATTTACAGCGAAGTAACCTAATTGTCTGCACAAAATATGACACCATTATAATATAACAATATAATCTGTAAACATAAAGTTTACAGTGGATTCATAAATTATTAAAAACATAAAGCAAAACACACCTGATGCACATTCCTTCTTAATTTTCTGGAAGTAGATTTAAAAAAACATGCTGTATTTTCGTGAAGCTGCCCAGGACAATTACTTTTTATTTTCCAAGGTGTCCGAAGTTTGGAGGATTATGTGGAGGAGTTCATCAGCATCTGCCATCATGCCACCTTGTGACCTGACACTCATGGAGCGGTTCAGGTGCAGACAGAACAAGACAGACAGGATTTCTGCTTGGACGCTGTTGGATTACATCAACTTTGCCCTGTAGATAGAGGGATCCTCTTTTACAGTGGGGGAAGTTCAAGAGGATTCCGATACCAGCTTTAAACCCTGGTGTGAGCCGGCCATTACATCTGAGCAAGTGGGGGTCAAAGTGGAACTGGAAGAGGAGGTGTGGCTAATCAACTGGAACACTGAAATAAGGCTTCCCACTCTGATTCACATCCACAAACCTCTTCTGCCATCAGAAGTCCCATCCATCACAGTGTTGTCCATGCCATTTCTGGAAGATCCGTCCAGCACAGTGTTGTCTTTGTCGCCACCATCCCTGTCTATCACCAAGTTTGTCTCTGCACCCAACCTCTGCTCCACCTGGGACCATCTGACCTGGGACTGGCTTCACCAGTTCCCTCATCCCACCAGCTCCAGCTGGGTCAGTTGTCACCGCACCATCACCACAGACTAGGCTGTCTGCTGCACTCCATCCCTTGACTCTTACAGCTCCGTCAGGCTCCTCCATCCCTCAAGCTCCACCACTCACAGCGGCATCGCCTCAGTCCAATAGCAGTTATTATCTACCATGGATTTTTTGTGTGATGTGATTAAACACTTTGTTTTCCTGCTTTCCTATGGACTATTGGAGTATGTTTGACTTGTGTTTAAATACTTTTGTTTTGTACCGCATTGTTATCATCTTCATCTTAGCTGAGACGTTACATTTGTGTTACAGAGCGAGTTCATATTAAATTTTTGGATATTTTAACTTTTCTTTTTAAGTGCTTTTCATCTGTTGTAAGATCACTTTAAAGGGCACTTTAAATGTAAATAAACTTTACTTTAAACTTGTTGCATTTAACTGTATCATAGACATTAAGCTGCAAAATGATATGCTGGTGTGTAGTTCTGAGATTGTGTTTATAGTGAGACAATTTAATTGTCAATTGTCTATCATCAATCAAGCAAAACTCTAAACCAAATGTAAATTAGATAAATATGAGTTCCTCTTTTTCTGTCTTAACTATGTGCTATTTTGTTGTTCTTTCTCTTTCCATCTCTTTGCAGCAGGCAACATGTTGCTAGGGTACGGTTAATTTGGTAATGGCCTCTCATGTGGTGAACCATTGGTTTAATAATTAATAAGGCTTATTGAATAGCAGCCATGACAAATGAGACATTTCCCTTAAACTTAGACACGCTCTAAATTTATGCAGCATGGGGAAGGATAAACAAACCTATAGAGAAAACAAGTGTAAATAATAAAAAGATATGAAAATAGATGATGAGATATGATGTTACGTGTTGAAATTAGACTCACGTAGCTGAGGCTGGATATAGAATTGGGTGTCAAGTCATTCTTTTTGAGAATGGAAGGGGGAAAGAAGGTTGTGTGCTTGTGTGTGAGTGGAAAAAGTACAGATGGATGTGCTGTTTTAATGAATCTGTGGATGTGTGGTGGCGTCACAGTGTGGACTCAGAGCCAATGGGATCAGCTCAGAGCTGCACAGCGCTGACCTTGAAACTGGAATTAGTAGGATGACGCACAGGCCACAGGTGTGGGAAAAGAAAGACAGAAAGAGTAATAGAGAGTCAGACAGAGAAAAGACAAAGAGAGAGTGGGATCAGCCATTGACTTTTAATGATCATGCAGCACACACAAAAACACACATCTTGTATGTGTACACGTATGGCTGTATGTGAATATTGTGTTAATGGTTTGGTGATTTCATATGCATGTCATTTCCTTTTATTCATGTGTATGTGTCCTTCAGGGACTGGATGTAAAACAGTTGGAGGATGGTAAACAAGGAGAGGAAATATATGAGCCGGGATTAAATACATAACCTGCCACAATTGATATGAAAGCAAATAAATGGGACAGAGCATATTTATGCAATATAATGTTTATATATATATATATATATATATATATATATATATATATATATATATATATATATATATATATATATATATATACAAGTCCTTCTCAAAAAAATTGCATATTGTGATAAAAGTTCACTATTTTCCATAATGTAATGATAAAATAAAAAAATCATATATTTTAGATTCATTGCACACCAACTGAAATATTTCGGGTATTTAATTGTTTTAATACTGATGATTTTGGCATACAGCTCATGAAAACCCTCAAAATCAAAATCTAAAAATAATTTGCATATTTCATCCGACCAATAAAAGAAAAGTGTTTTTAATACAAAAAAGTCAGTTTTATGTTCATTTATGCACTCAATACTTGGTCGGGAATCCTTTTGCAGAAATGACTGCTTCAATGCGGCGTGGCATGGAAGCAATCAGCCTGTGGCACTGCTGAGGTGTTATGGAGGCCCAGGATGCTTCGATAGCGGCCTTAAGCTCATCCAGAGTGTTGGGTCTTGCGTCTCTCAACTTTCTTTTCACAATATCCCACAGATTCTCTATGGGGTTCAGGTCAGGAGAGTTGGCAGGCCAATTGAGCACAGTAATACCATGGTCAGTAAACCATTTACAAGTGGTTTTGGCACTGTGAGCAGGTGCCAGGTCATGCTGAAAAACAAAATCTTCATCTCCATAAAGCTTTTCAGCAGATGGAAGCATGAAGTGCTCCAAAATCTCCTGATAGCTAGCTGCATTGACCCTGCCCTTGATAAAACACAGTGGACCAACACCAGCAGCTGACATGGCACCCCAGACCATCACTGACTGTGGGTACTTGACACTGGACTTCAGGCATTTTGGCTTTTCCTTCTCCCCAGTCTTCCTCCAGACTCTGGCACCTTGATTTCCGAATGACTTGCAAAGTTTGAGCGACAGTCCAGTGCTGCTTCTCTGTAGCCCAGGTCAGGCGCTTCTGCCGCTGTTTCTGTTTCAAAAGTGGCTTGACCTGGGGAATGCGGCACCTGTAGCCCATTTCCTGCACAAGCCTGTGCACGGTGGCTCTGGATGTTTCTACTCCAGACTCAGTCCACTGCTTCCGCAGGTCCCTCAAGGTCTGGAATCGGTCCTTCTCCACAATCTTCCTCAGGGTCCGGTCACCTCTTCACGGTGTATAGCGTTTTTTTGCCACACTTTTTCCTTCCCACAGACTTCCCACTGAGGTGCCTTGATACAGCACTCTGGGAACAGCCTATTCGTTCAGAAATTTCTTTCTGTGTCTTACCCTCTCGCTTGAGGGTGTCAATGATGGCCGTCTGGACAGCAGTCAGGTCGGCAGTCTTGCCCATGATTGCGGTTTTGAGTAATGAACCAGGCTGGGAGTTTTTAAAAGCCTCAGGAATCTTTTGCAGGTGATTAGAGTTAATTAGTTGATTCAGATGATTAGGTTAATAGCTTGTTTCGAGAACCTTTTCATGCCATGCTAATTTTTTGAGATAGGAATTTTGGGTTTTCATGAGCTGTATGCCAAAATCATCAGTATTAAAACAATAAAAGACCTGAAATATTTCAGTTGGTGTGCAATGAATCTAAAATATATGAAATTTTAATTTTATCATTACATTATGGAAAAGAATGAACTTTTATCACAATATGCTAATTTTTTGAGAAGGACCTGTATATACACTCACCTAAAGGATTATTAGGAACACCATATTGGCCCATATTGATTAGATAGCATCTTGCAGTTGATGGAGATTTATAGGATGCACATCCAGGGCACAAAGCTCCCGTTCCACCACATCCCAAAGATGCTCTATTGGGTTGAGATCTGGTGACTGGGGATGGGGGCATTTTAGTACAGTGAACTCATTGTCATGTTCAAGAAACCAATTTGAAATGATTCAAGCTTTGTGACATGGTGCATTATCCTGCTGGAAGTAGCCATCAGAGGATGGGTACATGGTGGTCATAAAGGGATGGACGTGGTCAGAAACAACAATGAGCTTGTGAAAATTGTAGCCTCTTTTTCCTATTTGTAGTGGAGATGAGTGGTACCCGGTGGGGTCTTCTGCTGTTGTAGCCCATCCGCCTCAAGGTTGTGCATGTTGTGGCTTCACAAATGCTTTGCTGCTTACCTCGGTTGTAACGAGTGGTTACTTCAGTCAAAGTTGCTCTTCTATCAGCTTGAATCAGTCGGCCCATTCTCCTCTGACCTCTAGCATCAACAAGGCATTTTCCCCCACAGGACTGCTGCATACTGGATGTTTTTCCCTTTTCACACCATTCTTTGTAAACCCTTGAAATGGTTATGCATGAAAATCCCGGTAACTGAGCAGATTGTGAAATACTCAGACCGGCCTGTCTGGCACTAACAACCATGAAAATTTTCCCATTCTGACATTCAGTTTGGAGTTCAGGAGATTGTCTTGACCAGGACCACACCCTGTTTCTTTTGTAGCATGGGTTTGGTGAAGTGTAATAAAAAAAAATTATAAAAAAAAAAACATGTCACGTGTCAAGTCAAGTCAACTTTATTTATATAGCGCTTTTAACAATGCAGATTGTTTCAAAGTAGCTTCACAGTGTTAAACAGAAAAATAATGTAACAGAATATATTTTGATTATCATTCAGTAACAATGTTGGCTTTAGACCAGTAATTAAATCAGTAATTTGGTCTATTTGGTTAATTTAGTTTAATAATTAGATTTATTTTGAAATATATTTGAATAATAGTTTTTCCCCAACTGAGCAAGCCAAGCCAGAGGCGACAGTGGCAAGGAAACCAAAACCCCATCAGGAGACCTAATGGAGAAAAATAAACCTTGGGAGAAACCAGGCTAAGTCGGGTGCCAGTTCTCCTCTGGCCAATTAACAAACAGTGTATTATTATTATTTTGGGAATTTTAAAGGTCAGAGGTCATAATAGATCTGAATATTCTAAAGATCTGAGGCAACACGCCGGAGACGGGTTTATTGAGGATGATGTATCGATTAAATAATAATTAAAAACAAATAATTTGAAATATCGGAGTCATTATGCCGGAGACAGGTTTTTATTGAGGATGCCGTATTGATTAAACAATTACTAAAGTGTAATATTCGAAAGATCGGCGGCAACACGCTGGAGACGGGTTGTTTTGAGGATGACATATCGATTTAAAGAATTATTAACTAGGACTATTCAAACAATCGGAGTCATCATGCCGGAGACAGGTTTATTGATCACATCTGGGTGCAGGTCCACCGTCTGATCTGGAAACAGCCTGGATCCGGCTGACTGCAGTAGACCTCGGGATAAAACAGAGACACTAACATTAGCATAGATGCCATTCTTCTGATGATGTAACGAGTACATCAGGTGTTATGGGAAGTGTTCCCGGTTCCGGCTGACCTAGATAATGCGGCCTAATAATCATTTAATTGAAAAAAGTGTTTTATGTGTATGCCATAGAAAAGAGATGTGTTTTAGTCTAGATTTAAACTGACAGTGTCTGTTTCCCGAACAATGCTAGGAAGACTGTTCCAGAGTTTAGGTGCTAAATAGGAAAAGGATTGACCACCTGCAGTTGATTTTGATATTCTAGGTATTATCAGCTGGTCAGAGTTTAGAGACCGCAGTAGACGTGATGGAGTATAACGTGTGTACCATACAGTCATAGAAAGCAATGACTGAGTACGAAATTGCCCCCTATAACCTTAAATAGGGCACTCTCTAGCTACTCTCTGCTGTCTCAGACAATGACATATTTGTCATGTGTTGGCCACCGTAGCTTCTCTATGTGCTTCGAAAGGGAGGGGTGAGCGGTGGGTCATTGCAATTCACAACCTCAACGCTAGATGCTAAATTTACAGAGTGCACCTTTAAACAGCAAACATTCTGGTTCATTCATTAATTCACAAGTCCTTACTTTCATGTTGTGGAAATAAAAACAGGAAGACAGAACACAACGAGTGCTGAAAAGGGTCAGGACTACATAAGGTCGATAGTGTCACGTTAACACAAAGGAAAAACTGGTGCGAGGACTCAAGTGCAGTGATAAGAGGATTTAATAACAAAAGCAAACATAAATACAAAACAAAAACCCACGAGGGGGCAAAACACATAGAACATAAAATAAACACAAACACATACCAACTGGGAATTCACGGGGAAACGGGAGACGTAGACATTACAAGGATCCGACAAAGACTGACAAACACAAGGGCTATATAAAGGAGAAATCAAGCTGGGCTGAGGGACACAGGTGGGGCAAATGAAACCAATAATCAGATAACAAGGGGGAGGATCAAACAATGACAGAGGCACATGGCCACACTAACAAACCCACATGTGCACACAAGACAGGACAGGCATGTGACATTACCCCCTCCTTAAGGAGCGGCTACCAGACGCTCCACTAGGGACGGAGGGACAGTCAGGGCGGCACGGGAAGGACAGACCAGGGCGGCACGGGAGGGACAGACCAGGGCGGCACGGGAGGGACAGACCAGGGCGGCACGGGAGGGACAGACCAGGGCGGCACGGGAGGGACAGACCAGGGGCGGGACGGGAGGGACAGACCAGGGCGGACGGGAGGGACAGACCAGGGCGGGGCGGGAGGGACAGACCAGGGCGGCACGGGAGGGACAGACCAGGGCGGCACGGGAGGGACAGACCAGGGCGGCACGGGAGGGAGCACGGGAGGGACAGACCAGGGCGGCACGGGAGGGACAGACCAGGGCGGCACGGGAGGGACAGACCAGGGCGGCACGGGAGGGACAGACCAGGGCGGCACGGGAGGACAGACCAGGGCGGCACGGGAGGGACAGACCAGGGGCGGCACGGGAGGGACAGACCAGGGCGGGACGGGAGGGACAGACCAGGGCGGGACGGGAGGGACAGACCAGGGCGGGACGGGAGGGACAGACCAGGGCGGGGACGGGAGGGACAGACCAGGGCGGCACGGGAGGGACAGACCAGGGCGGCACGGGAGGGACAGACCAGGGCGGCACGGGAGGGACAGACCAGGGCGGCACGGGAGGGACAGACCAGGGCGGCACGGGAGGGACAGACCAGGGCGGCACGGGAGGGACAGACCAGGGCGGCACGGGAGGGACAGGCGGGAGGGACAGACCAGGGCGGCACGGGAGGGACAGACCAGGGCGGCACGGGAGGGACAGACCAGGGCGGCACGGGAGGGACAGACCAGGGCGGCACGGGAGGGACAGACCAGGGGCGGGACGGGAGGGACAGACCAGGGCGGGACGGGAGGGACAGACCAGGGCGGGACGGGGAGGGACAGACCAGGGGCGGGACGGGAGGGACAGACCAGGGCGGCACGGGAGGGACAGACCAGGGCGGCACGGGAGGGACAGACCAGGGCGGCACGGGAGGGACAGACCAGGGCGGCACGGGAGGGACAGACCAGGGCGGCACGGGAGGGACAGACCAGGGCGGGGACGGGAGGGACAGACCAGGGCGGCACGGGAGGGACAGACCAGGGCGGCACGGGAGGGACAGACCAGGGCGGCACGGGAGGGACAGACCAGGGCGGCACGGGAGGGACAGACCAGGGCGGCACGGGAGGGACAGACCAGGGGCGGGACGGGAGGGACAGACCAGGGCGGGGACGGGAGGGACAGACCAGGGCGGGGAGGAGGGTCAGACCAGGGACGGACGGGAGGGACAGACCAGGGGCGGGACGGGAGGGAGAGACCAGGTCGGGACGGGAGAGACAGACCAGGGCGGGACGGGAGGGACACCAGGGGCGGGACGGGAGGGACAGACCTGGGAGAAACAGATAAGGAAGGGGAAAACAAGGGAGGGACAGGGAACACAAAGAGTTCAGGGGCCGGAGTGGCCAGCAGAGTTCAGGCGGCCGGGGGCCGGAGTGGCCAGCAGAGTTCAGGCGGCCGGGGGCGGAGTGGCCAGCAGAGTTCAGGCGGCCGGGGCCGGAGTGGCCAGCAGAGTTCAGGCGGCCGGGGGCCGGAGTGGCCAGCAGAGTTCAGGCGGCCGGAGTGGCCAACAAAGTTCAGGCGGCCGGGGCTGGAGTGGCCAGCAGAGTTCAGGCGGCGGCCAGCAGAGATCAGGCGGCCAGGAGAGTCGGAGTGGCGGCAGCGTTCGGCTGCCGGGGCGGACTGCAGAGTTCAGGCTGCCGGGCGGCCCGCAGAGTTCAGGCTGCCGGGCGGCCAGCAGGGTTCAGACAGACCAGGGCGGCACGGGAGGGACAGACCAGGCGGGACGGGAGGGACAGACCAGGGCGGGGACGGGAGGGACAGACCAGGGCGGGGACGGGAGGGACAGACCAGGGCGGCACGGGAGGGACAGACCAGGCGGCACGGGAGGGACAGACCAGGGCGGCACGGGAGGGACAGACCAGGGCGGCACAGGAGGGACAGACCAGGGGCGGCACGGGAGGGACAGACCAGGGCGGCACGGGAGGGACAGGCGGGAGGGACAGACCAGGGCGGCACGGGAGGGACAGACCAGGGCGGCACGGGAGGACAGACCAGGGCGGCACGGGAGGGACAGACCAGGGCGGCACGGGAGGGACAGACCAGGGCGGGGACGGAGGGACAGACCAGGGGCGGGGACGGGAGGGACAGACCAGGGGCGGGACGGGAGGGACAGACCAGGGCGGGGCGGGAGGGACAGACCAGGGCGGCACGGGAGGGACAGACCAGGGCGGCACGGGAGGGACAGACCAGGGCGGCACGGGAGGGACAGACCAGGGCGGCACGGGAGGGACAGACCAGGGCGGCACGGGAGGGACAGACCAGGGCGGGACGGGAGGGACAGACCAGGGCGGCACGGGAGGGACAGACCAGGGCGGCACGGGAGGGACAGACCAGGGCGGCACGGGAGGGACAGACCAGGGCGGCACGGGAGGGACAGACCAGGGCGGCACGGGAGGGACAGACCAGGGCGGCACGGGAGGGACAGACCAGGGCGGGACGGGAGGGACAGACCAGGGCGGGACGGGAGGGACAGACCAGGGCGGGACGGGAGGGACAGACCAGGGGCGGGGACGGGAGGGTCAGACCAGGACGGGACGGGAGGACAGACCAGGGCGGGGCGGGAGGGAGAGACCAGGTCGGGACGGAGAGACAGACCAGGGCGGGACGGGAGGGACACCAGGGCGGGGACGGGAGGGACAGACCTGGGAGAAACAGATAAGGAAGGGGAAAACAAGGGAGGGACAGGGAACACAAAGAGTTCAGGGGCCGGAGTGGCCAGCAGAGTTCAGGCGGCCGGGGGAGTGGCCAGCAGAGTTCAGGCGGCCGGGGGCCGGAGTGGCCAGCAGAGTTCAGGCGGCCGGGGGCCGGAGTGGCCAGCAGAGTTCAGGCGGCCGGGGCCGGAGTGGCCAGCAGAGTTCAGGCGGCGGGTGGCCAACAAAGTTCAGGCGGCCGGGGCTGGAGGCCAGCAGAGTTCAGGCGGCGGGCGGCCAGCAGAGATCAGGCGGCCAGGAGAGTCGGAGTGGCCGGCAGCGCCCGCTGCCGGGCGGACTGCAGAGTTCAGGCTGCCGGGCGGCCCGCAGAGTTCAGGCTGCCGGGCGGCCAGCAGGGTTCAGGCGGCCGGGCGGCCAGCAGGGTTCAGGCGGCCGGGTTGGCCAGTAGAGTTCAGGCGGCAGGGGCGGCCAGCCGGGTTCAGGCGGCCGGGCGGCCAGCCGGGTTCAGGCGGCCGGGCGGCCAGCAGAGATCAGGCGGCCGGGATGGCCAGCAGAGTTCAGGCGGCAGGGGCGGCCAGCCGGGTTCAGGCGGCGGGCGGCCAACAGGGTTCAGGCGGCGGCGGCACATCCAGCACAGTGTCCGCCGGAAACGGGTCCGCCCGGCTCAGTGTCCGCCGGAAATGGGACCGCCGGAAACGGGTCAGCCGGCTCAGGGTCAGCCGGCTCAGGGTCCTCGAATAGGGATCACCGGAACAGGGATCACCGGGACTGGGACCACCGGGACTGGGACCACGGGACTGCCTCTGGGGGCTCGGAGAAAGTCCTGTGCTTCTCCCAAGCCCTCCAGAAGGCCACCATAACGTATCCGGTCACAGCCCTCCAGGCCATGTCCGGACTCGGGACCACCGGATCAGGAACCCCGAACACGATCCACCGGGACTGGGACCACCGGAACACGATCCACCGGCACTGGGACCACCGAACACGATCCACCGGCACAGGGACCACTGGAACACGATCCACTGGAACTGGGACCACCGGAACACGATCCACGGGCACAGGGATCACCGGTACACGATCCACCGGCACAGGGACCACCGGAACACGATCCACCGGCACAGGGACCACCGGCACACGATCCACCGGAACAGGGATCACCGGAATACGATCCACCGGAACAGGGACCACCGGCACTGGGACCACCGGCACAGGGACCACCGGTACAGGGACCACCGGCACAGGGACCACCGGAACAGTCACGGAGCGCTCCTTCCCTTTCCTCCTCCGCTTACGGACCACGGGGACAGGATCCACCGGCACCGGATCCACCCGAACACGATCCACCGGGACTGGGACCACCGGAACACGATCCACCAGCACAGGGACCACCGGAACACGATCCACCGGCACAGGGACCACCGGAACACGATCCACCAGAACTGGGACACCCAGGATTGGTGCAGAGAAAGCCCTTCGCCTCCTCCCTCGTTTAGGAACAGAGACCACCGGAACCGGGACCACAGGAACTGGAACCCTTCTCTCATTGCGGTGGTATAGAAAATTGGAAAAGTTCCAAAAGTTCAAGTGGCTCACCATCTCCATCTCCCACTGCGGAAGAGGGTAATCCAGGCAGAGATTAAAAATGTCCTTGTGGCCCCCATCAAGGCAATTAAGCCGCTCTGCCCTCTCCCAGAACCTCTGGGTAAATCCCGTATGTCCATTCCCTTTTGGCGGAGGGTACTTAACCCACGAGGATGGACTGGCTTTCACTCATCCTGCTGAGTCCTCAGATGGTCGGATCCTTCTGTCACGTTAACACAAAGGAAAAACTGGTGCGAGGACTCAAGTGCAGTGATAAGAGGATTTAATAACAAAAGCCAACATAAATACAAAACAAAAACCCACGAGGGCAAAACACATAGTAGAACATAAAATAAACACAAACACATACCAACTGGGAATTCACGGGAAACGGGAGACGAGACATTACAAGGATCCGACAAAGACTGACAAACACAAGGGCTATATAAAGGGGAGAAATCAAGCTGGGCTGAGGGGACACAGGTGGGGCAAATGAAACCAATAATCAGATAACAAGGGGAGGGATCAAACAATGACAGAGGCACATGGCCACACTAACAAACCCACATGTGCACACAAGACAGGACAGGCATGTGACAGATAGGTGTGATTTCGAAATCAGCTAATGTGTTCGAATTTTAAACGTGGGCAATGTGACGCAGCACTGCCAAAGTTTTTCTCTAATGTTTTCTTTCTCCATTTGTTTTGTTTTTTCGAATTCATACTAGTGAGGTATAGGTTCCCTCCTCTGCCTGTCCGACCTCATCTTTGCCAGCTGCTCTAAGTTGTTGTGGATCCGTGCGGCTCATGCATTAACCATCCCTGTTTGTTAATAAAAATTAAAATCAAGCATCCTTTTGCATTTGGGTCCTTTCCTTCAGAGATTTTCACACCACACACTGGCCAGATATTGACCCAGCAGAAGGATCTTCAATTGGCTCTGATCTTGAGCTTCAAGGTGCTATGCTAGGCCATCATAAAAAGGAACTGGTCCACACTCCATGTAATCTCTGGCAGCACAAGTAGACAAGCTTTCAGACCAGCTTGATCCTGATCCTGTGCTGCTGGCATTTAACACCTCTGAACTGTCTTCTGAACCTCATGTAAACAATCCTCCATCTTATGCTGGTGAGCCTACCAATTTCCATTCCTTTATCTTTCAATGCGAGGTGGTGTTCTCTCTCCAGCCGCGGACTTATGCTATGGAGAGATCTAGGGTATCTTACATCATCTCGCTGCTGTCCGGCCGAGCTTGTGACTTTTCAAAGACAAAATGTTTAAGGTCTTTGATCGATCTGTGTTCGAGAAGAGAGCCTTGAGGCTCTTCGGCAATGCAAATGATCTGTGGTGCTGGTGGCATGGTTCCTGGTCGGACTTGGGGATAAGATCAAAGACGAGGGGAACCTAGCTGAGGAGCCTGGGCCTATGGAGAAACAACAATGACTCCCAGAGGGTTTGTGCCCATACTGTGGGGGTCATGTAGCTTGGATGCCAGCCGAATTTAGCCCCGTCCACAACTTTTGAGGTCAGGAAATTCGGTCTGGACTTGATCCGTTGTGGAGTTACTAAGCCCAAACAGACTATTCGGACCAATCAAATTGTCAGGGTGGGCTTTATACGATGATGGATAGATGACGCAACGTAATTATCCACGTCACCAAAGAGCGCTCGGGTTGAATTCATTATAATCCTAAACAGAGAACTTGTTCGTATATGCATTCACCTTTACTATTTCTCTCAAAAATGATGATTGTGTTAATAAATACTCTGTGTATCCTTAAATAATTTTTTACAACATCTGCAAAGATCGTTTACACTCATCTTCTTCTACTTCTTCCAGCGTGCGTGCAGTAGAGTTCTGTTGACAACTTGTTATGCATTAGTGATGCGTCGTTCATGAACAACGAGTTGTCTCAGAGAGCGGTTTGTTAATTATGTGTTGACCTTGTATGCGCTACAGGCCATCGGTTCTGTACAGGATCGTCTGCACTCGATGTGAGAACGAATGACTCGAACTCGAAGACTCGAGAGGTGAACTAATCAATTTTTTTTTGGGACTGCACGCATTGCTTATAGGGCTGTCACTGATGACGAAATTAATGGCTCGAACCCGAAGATAGGAGAGGTGTAACATTACTAATCTTTCCAGGGAACAGACGTGATTAAATGTGAAGTGACAAAAGAAAGAACAACTGGGATTCGGAGGTGTGGTTAACTAACAGACTGCATAGTCTGAAGACCCAGCTAAGCAATTCATGAATCATTTCTTAAAGGTTGGTCTTTGCTGCATTAGATTATAATTCATTTTTTATTCCAAATGTGATCAACATTTGCAAAAGTGTTGGGGAATTTAACATGTGACATTTTAATTATATTCTGCTGAAATGAATTAAATTACTTGAAAAAAGATTTGTTCATTTTGCTGAACGAGATTCAAAGATCTGAGTCCGAAAAATGTTCCAAACTTCCCACTACTACGCATCGCTCAACATACATAATTTACGCCGATGCTCTGGTTGGTTGTAGATCAATCCAATTGAGGTCTTTTCTGGTTCGGTTGAAACACGCCCCAATAATCAAAGGCAGATGGAGCAGAAGGTGGAATTTAATGAGTGCTCTCGAACATGTCCACTATGGTTACGGACACCACTACAAATGGCTGTCCCCTCAAATATTGCCCTATTTGAGGGTATAGGGGGCAATTTCGGATTCAGCCCTAGTGTAACTATCTGAGGCTGTTAATCGATAGACAATGCTTTTGAAAAAAATCTATCTGCATTTTAACATGTGTTTTTAAAGAATACTTATATTTATGTTATATTCGCACTGCCTCATTACTGCTCACTCATTAGGCGGTCACAGTCTCTTGACCATCTTCTTTATAACCGGCCAGGTGAGTGCCATTACCTCTGGTAACCACAGGGAGGAGTGAGAATTCTATCTACTTAAGTGCCCCCTTAGCTCCCTTACTTTTCGGCCATTCTTGGCTTTCTTTACATGTTCCCTTCATTAAGTGGGCAGATAATTATATTTTTTAATTATTATAATAGACCTCATTGTTACTCTCATTGTCTAGTGTCGGCCCCACCGCCTGTCTTTTGTTTCAGGAAGAGGAGATTGGTCTGTCATGAGTTCCTGCTGTTTCGCGATCTGTGGGTGGTCTTCAGTAAGTCCTGGGCTGTCTCTCTTCCACCCCATCAGCCGTTTGATTGCATTATCGATCTCTTCCCTGGTACCTCTCCGCCACGTGGCTGCTCTTATTTTCCTTGTCTGCTCCTGAACGGACGGCCATGGAAAAATGCCTGTCCCTTCTCATCTACAGCAGGTCCTGGATTCTTCTCTGTGAAGAAGAATGCCTCTCTGTGTTCCTGTATTGATTATTGGTGGCTGAACGACATGATTGTTAAGAACAGGTAAACCCTGCCTCATATCTTCAGCCTTCAGACTCTTGCAGGACGTGAGATTTTTCACAAAGTGGGATCTACATAACGCTTACCACCTCGTCTGGATAAGGGAGGAGGACAAGTGGAAGACGGCCTTTAGTACCCCATGGGGCATTTTGAATATTTGGTTCTCCGTTCGGCCTGTCCAACGCTTCGGCTCCAATTTTTTTGGTGATTCATCAGGAATTTTAGTCAGGTAGCACCTCCTCTAATGGCATTGACTTCAACTAAGGTTACATTTACCTGGAATGTTCAGGCAACTTTTGGTGAACTCAAGTTCAAATTCACCACTGCTCCTATCCTTTTTATGCCAGACCCAGCTCGGCAGTTTGTGGTGTTTGAGCGTTTCTGTCTCAAATGTCTCCTCAAGATGATAAGTTACATCCATGTGCTTATTCACACCGTTTGTCTCCCAGAGAGTGAAACTATGACATCTGCAATCAGGAGTTGTTGGTATAGTTGATTGACTCTGGGGAGTGGCGTCACTGGTTGGAGGGAACAGCCATTCCTTTTGTTGTGTAGATTGACCATAGGAACTTGGAATATATTCTGTCTGCAAAATGACTGAATGCCAGACAGGCTTTTTGGGCATTATTTTTTTGGGGGCACTCAGGACAGGCTCAAAAACTGGTAAATCTCTGTCCCTCAACTGACATGCCTCCTCTATTTTGCTATTTGCTATTTTGCCTCAGGGCCATTTGGTGGGGAATCCACTTGGGGAATCAATGCTCATAATGAGAATTGGCCGTGGCCAAAGTCCTTGGTACCAATCTACAATCCAATACCTATCAAGTCCTGAAACGACAGATGTACTCTTAATTGCATCTTGAATTTTACTTAAAAAATGCATAGCCTCTGAATTGTGCTCTTCTGTCTACCTCTATTTATATGCCATTTAATATCTCATGATCCCTCCCTCAAGTTTGTTAAGCATGCTTTCTTTAAGAACAGCCTGTGCTTGTTTTGTGCTTTATCTCTTAATCTTTTGTCCTGTCATAATGGACAACACCAAAGAAAACTCTTTGTTTTCAGTGAATTAGTCTCTGGATCTTTATCTGTACATTTGAAACTGAGAGAGTCTGAAAACAATCCCCTCCCCCAGCATTCACAATGCTCTTATCTGTCAATAGATGAGTCACAGAACCTGCACAGACACTGAGGGAGGCTGTAGAAAGTGAGGGAGACAGAAGGAGAGTCAGCCAGACAAAGCCAAAGGTAGATGTGAGATGGAGAGAAACGGGACAAAGAGGAAAGCAGAGGAGAAAAAGATGAGCAAAATATAACCAGCCTAAAGGCCCGTTTACACCAAAAATGATAACTTTAATGATAAAGTTTTAATGATCGTTCTAGGCTAATTCTATGAGAATAGTGACGTCAACACCACAGCTAAAGCGATATTGACACAGTGGAACACTATTGTTGGAATCACTTTCAAAATAATGACGACAACTAATGAACGATAAAAACATTGACAGACAGTATATGATTTATGATTATCCTTCTTACCTGAAGGAAAACTTAATCCCATATAGACCCAGTTATAGACCGAGACACACTGAATTTCCCTCCTTCACTGTGCCAAACATCTTCAAAGAGAGTGGTATACGTGTCTTTAAATTTAAAGCCCCCTCAGACTGGAATAGTCTGCCTGGGTCTATAAGATCTGTTACTTCCTTGCATTCCTTCAAAATATCGCTCTTTCCTTACTTGCAAGCAAACTGTAGCTGTAAATGTTTATAGTCTTTTGTTATATATACGCAAATATGCGGGTGTACTTTTTGTTATTTTTTTTTTCATTTATGTTTATGTATATTATGTGTATATGCATGTATATGCATATTTGTATGTATTGGCTAAATGTTGTCATGCATCTTAATACTGCAATATGTTTTATACATACAACCCCAAATCAGAAAAAGTTGGGACATTGTGGAAAACGCAAAAAAAAGAAAAAAGAAGTGATTTCTAAATTTACTTTATCATTGCAGACAATATGAACAAAAAATATTTCATGTTTTGTCTGGTTAACTTCATGTCATTTGTAAAAATGCATCCTTTCCTGTCATTCAGACCTGCAACACATTTCAAAAAAAGTTGGGACAGGAGCAATTTAGGGCTAGTAATGAGGTAAAATGGTTAAATAATGATGTGATTTGAAACAGGTGATGTCAACAGGTGATTGTAATTATTATTTGGTACAAAAGCAGCATCCAAGAAAGGTCTAATCCTTTTGGAGCAACGATGGGCAGAGGATTGCCAGTTTGCCAACAAATACGTGAGAAAATTATTGAAATGTTTAAAAACAATGTTCCTCAAAGAAAGATAGGAAGAGATTTGGATATTTCGCATTCAACAGTGCATAACATAATTAAATGATTCAAGGAGGAATTTCAGTGCGTAAAGGACAAGGGCGCAAGCCTAAGCTGAAAAACTGTGATCTCCGATCCCTCAGGCGGCACTGCATCAAGAATCGTCATTCATCTATAAGCGATAACACCACATGGGATCAGGACTACTTTGGCAAACCTTTGTCAAGTACCACAATACGTAGTTACATCCACAAAAGCCAGTTAAATCTGTACTGTGCCAAAAGGAAGCCCTATGTTAACAGTGTCCAGAAGACTTCTCTGGGCTCGGAGGCATCTGAGATGGACCATCACACAGTGGAAACGTGTACTGTGGTCAGATTAATCAATATTTCAGGTATTTTTGGGGAGGAATGGACACTGTGTGCTCCGGACCAAAGAAGAAAAGGATCTTCCAGACTGTTACCAGCAACAAGTCCAAAAGCCAGGGTCTGTCATGGTATGGGGTTGTGTCAGTGCCCTTGGCAAAGGTAACTTGCACTTCTGTGAAGGCACCATTAATGCTGAAAAGTACATAGAGATTTTGGAGCATAATATGCTGCCTTCAAGAAGACATATTTTCCAGGGACGTCCATGGATATTTCAACAAGACAATGCAAAACCACATTCTGCACACATTACAAAGTCCTGGCCGTGGAGGAAGAGTGTACGGGTACTTGACTGGCCTGCCTGCAGTCCCGACCTGTCTCCAAGACTTGTTTGCAGGAAGAATGGGAAAAAATAACACCTGAAACACTTCATCACTTGGTGTCTTCAGTCCCTAATGTCTTTTAAGTGTTGTGAAAAGGAATGGCAACATTACAAAGTGGAAAATGCTTTACTGTCCCAACTTTTTTTTTGCAGGTCTGAATGACAGGAAAGGATGCATATTTACAAATGACATGAAGTTGACCAGACAAAACATGAAATATTTTTGTTCATATTGTCTGCAATGAAATACAAGTCAAAGTGAATTTAGAAATCACTTCTTTTTTCTTTTTTTTTTTTTGCGTTTTCCATGCTGTCCCAACTTTTTCTGATTTAGGGTTGTATTTTTTCAAGAAAGGAGTCGATGGGGCGGGTGAGGTGGAATGAAGGAGAGCTTTAGTGAGTGTGAATGTACATGTGTCTTTGTCTCGAGGACCCCCTTGAAAATGAGATGTTCCATCTGAAGGGGTTATCCTCCTAACAATAATAAATTATCAAATTATCAGTATCCACCCTGCAGCTTTAAAGAGCTCGGGCATTTAAAGCCACAGATAACATAACTGCAATGCACACTTATTCTTTAATAATCAGGCAATCTATTTGTGTGGATGCAGTTACCCTCTGTATGTTTTTTTTGTTTGTTTCTTTGTTTTTTTGTGTGTGTGTGTGTGTGTGTGTGTGTAGGTGTGTGTGTGTGTGTGTGTGTGTGTGTGTGTGTGTGTGTGTGTGTGTGTGTGTGTGTGTGTGTGTGTGTGTGTGTGTGTGTGTGTGTGTGTGAGTGAAACATGTTTTAAAAGATATGCGCTCTCACCCTCACATTTGTTTGTGTGTGTATTTGTTTGGGGTTCTTTTTCATCTTTTAGTTGATGAGACTGTCCCTGAAGGCATGGCAAATAAAAAAAGTTTTTTTGCTAAATGCGCCCCAGTCAATTAAATGCAAGTCTGGTATCTTTGACTTTTTCTCTATCTCGGCAAACACATTACAACAACTATATATCCATGTTAAAATGTTATCTGTGTTTTAAACTATTTAACTTTTAAAACCTGCAAAATCTTTCAGAATGCTGGAGCTCACCCGTCCTCTCATAACCTTGTTTTTGTGTGTGTGTGTGTGTGTGTGTGTGTGTGTGTGTGTGTGTGTGTGTGTGTGTGTGTGTGTGTGTGTGTGTGTGTGTGTGTGTGTGTGTGTGTGTGTGTGTGTGTGCGCTTTAAATAATAAAATAAAATAATGCACAAGCACTGATATAATTAGCATTAATTAAGTATGTGCTCAAAATGTGCTCACAGCTGTTTTTTTATTTTATTTTTATTTTTTTAACAAGGTTTATAAAGGATAAAAATAGGAATAGAATTCAGGTAATTGCAAAAAGAGAAATTTTAATAAAAATGATGGGACTATAAAATTCTATCAAGCTGACATTGTTGCTTAAAAGAAATCATGTGGAATAGATTTACTGAAACACTGGAGAGTTCATCATTTCAAAATGACTCTGAAACGTTCAATTCACAGTCAGTAGTCTAGCCAACGTCATTTGGAGCCCACACAAAGGTGCGTAATCATAACAAATTCATAATATCTCATAACTCTCTAGCCCATAGCACACTAAATGAAAATAAGATTTCAGATGCACGTCAGCCTAGCTGCCACTTTGGCAGGGTCTCAATGCAGAAATAAGAGTGTCAGCAAGTCCCCGCACACCTACACACACACACTCTCATTTGAAACGTGAATCCTGCTCAGAATTCCCAGTAGGTTTTGACACACTGCAGATACTTGTTTTTCAATATATTTTTAAAGACAAGAATGGCTACTGAATAGTTATTTTGTCTTTGATTTTATGCCAGTCACAGGAGCTGAGTCTTGGCCAGTGCTCAAAACAAATATTTATGAATTCCTTTAAGATGAGTCATTTCACTTTGCGGCCATTTTGGTAACACCTATATATTTTCTATGTAGGTAATAGGCATACAAGTACAGCACGCATCTGCTTGAATGTGGAAAGACTAAAACTGTTTCTCAACGCATGGAAAAAGTTTATTTTTATTTTATTTTTTTTAACCAAAAATAGAACCATTAAAAATAGTTTTCATTAATTGAAATAAAGCTGAAATAAAATAAAATATGAGATTAAAAAAATAACCTTGAAAAAGCTTGTCTTGTCAACTGGAATAATAGTTAAAATACTACAAATATTAAAACTACAATTTAAATAAATAGAAATTGCAAACCTGTTTCCAAAAAAGTTGGGACTGTACAAATTGTGAATAAAAAAGGAATGCAATGATGTGGACGTTTCAAATTTAAATCTTTTATTCAGAATACAACATAGATGACATATAAAATGTTTAAACTGAGAAAATGTATCATTTTAAGGTAAAAAATACGTTGATTTTAAATTTCATGGCATCAACACATCTCAAAAAAGTTGGGACAAGGCCATGTTCACCACTGTGTGGCATCCCCTCTTCTTTTTATAACAGTCTGCAAACGTTTGGGGACTGAGGAGACAAGTTGCTCAAGTTCAGGAATAGGAATGTTGTCCTATTCTTGTCTAATACAGGCTTCTAGTTGCTCAACTATTTTAGGTCTTCTTTGTCGCATCTTCCTCTTTATGATGCGCCAAATGTTTTCTATGGGTGAAAGATCTGAACTGCAGGCGGGCCATTTCAGTACTCGGATCCTTCTTAAATGCGGCCATGATGTTGTAATTGATGCAGTATGTAGTCTGGCATTGTCATGTTGGAAAATGCTCTTCCCTGAAAGAGACGACGTCTGGATGGGAGCATATGTTGTTCTAGAACTTGAACCTTTCAGCATTGATGGTGCCTTTCCAGATGTGTAAGCTGCCCATGCCGAGCCCGATCTCACGAAAATGCATATCAATAGTACGAGTGTGCAATCTTGTAGAATGTTTACGCCAAAACTCATTTTGGCGTGCATATGGTACGCCGTTTTTGGCGTGCATATGATACGCACTTTATGGCGTATTATATGTACGAACCCCCCACACCCCCACCCAAACCCTACCCAAAAGCTTGTCATATACAGTATTGTTCAAAATAATAGCAGTACAATGTGACTAACCAGAATAATCAAGGTTTTTAGTATATTTTTATTGCTACGTGGCAAACAAGTTACCAGTAGGTTCAGTAGATTCTCAGAAAACAAACAAGACCCAGCATTCATGATATGCACGCTCTTAAGGCTGTGCAATTGGGGTATTAGTTGAAAGGGGTGTGTTCAAAAAAATAGCAGTGTCTACCTTTGACTGTACAAACTCAAAACTATTTTGTACAAACATTTTTCCAGCAATCCTGTGAATCACTAAACTAATATTTAGTTGTATGACCACAGTTTTTTAAAACTGCTTGACATCTGTGTGGCATGGAGTCAACCAACTTGTGGCACCTCTCAGCTGTTATTCCACTCCATGATTCTTTAACAACATTCCACAATTCATTCACATTTCTTGGTTTTGCTTCAGAAACAGTATTTTTGATATCACCCCACAAGTTCTCAATTGGATTAAGGTCTGGAGATTGGGCTGGCCACTTCATAACATTAATTTTGTTGGTTTGGAACCAAGACTTTGCCCGTTTACTAGTGTGTTTTGGGTCATTGTCTTGTTGAAACAACCATTTCAAGGGCATGTCCTCTTCAGCATAGGGCAACATGACCTCTTCAAGTATTTTAACATATGCAAACTGATCCATGATCCCTGGTATGCGATAAATAGGCCCAACACCATAGTAGGAGAAACATGCCCATTTCATGATGCTTGCACCTCCATGCTTCACTGTCTTCACTGTGTACTGTGGCTTGAATTCAGAGTTTGGGGTCGTCTCACAAACTGCCTGTGGCCCTTGGACCCAAAGAACAATTTTACTCTCATCAGTCCACAAAATGTTCCTCCATTTCTCTTTAGGCCAGTTGATGTGTTCTTTGGCAAATTGTAACCTCTTCTGCACATGCCTTTTTTTTAACAGAGGGACTTTTGCTGGGGGTTCTTGAAAATAGATTAGCTTCACACAGACGTCTTCTAACTGTCACAGTACTTACAGGTAACTCCAGACTGTCTTTGATCATCCTGGAGGTGATCATTGGCTGAGCCTTTGCCATTCTGGTTATTCTTCTATCCATTTTGATGGTTGTCTTCCGTTTTCTTCCACGTCTCTCTGGTTTTGCTCTCCATTTTAAGGCATTGGAGATCATTTTAGCTAAACAGCCTATCATTTTTGCACCTCTTTATAGGTTTTCCTCTCCAATCAACTTTTTAATCAAAGTACGCTGTTCTTCTGAAAAATGTCTTGAACGACCCATTTTCCTCAGCTTTCAAATGCATGTTCAACAAGTGTTGGCTTCATCCTTAAATAGGGGCCACCTGATTCACACCTGTTTCTTCACAAAATTGATGACCTCAGTGATTGAATGCCACACTGCTATTTTTTAACACACCCTTTCAACTAATTCAACTAATTGCCCAATTGCACAGCCTTAAGAGCGTGCATATCATGAATGCTGGGTCTCATTTGTTTTCTGAGAATCTACTGAACCTACTGGTAACTTGTTTGCCACGTAGCAATAAAAAAATATACTAAAAACCTTGATTATTCTGGTTAGTCACATTGTACTGCTATTATTTTGAACAATACTGTACACGCCATAAAGTGCGTATCATATGCACGCCAAAAACGGCGTACCATATGCACGCCAAAAGGCGTATACATTCTACGAGATTGCACACTGCATTATTGATACGCATTGTCATGAGATTGTGTTGCCATGCCACACGCACTCATGCAACCCCATACCATCAGAGATGCTGGCTTCTGAACTGAGCACTAATAACAACTTGGGTTGTCATTGTCCTCTTTAGTTTGGATGACATGGCGTCCCAGTTTTCCAAAAAGAACTTAAAATTTTGATTAGTCTGACCACAGAACAGTTTTCCACTTTGCCACAGTCCATTTTAAATTAGCCTTGGCCCAGAGAAAACGCCTGCACTTCTGGATCATCTTTAGATATGACTTCTTTTTTGACCTATAGAGTTTTAGACGGCAATGGTGTATTGCAACGGCAATGTTTTCTGGAAGTATTCCTGAGCCCATGTTGTGATTTACATTAAAGCAGCATTCCTGTATGTGATTCAGTGCCGTCTAAGGACCCGAAGATCACGGGCATCCAATATGGTTTTCCAGCCTTGACCCTTACGCACAGAGATTGTTCCAGATTCTCTGAATCTTTGGATGATATTATGCACTGTAGATGATGATAACTTCAAACTCTTTGCAATTTTTCTCTGATGAACTCCTTTCTGAAATTGCTCCACTATTTTTCGCTTCAGCATTGGGGGAATTGGTGATCCTCTGCCCAGAGACACTGCCACTCTGAGAGGCTCTTTTTATACCCAATCATGTTGCCAATTGACCTAATAAGTTGCAAATTGGTCCTCCAGCTGTTCCTTAAATGTACATTTAACTTTTCCAGCCTCTTATTGCTACCTGTCCAATTTTTTTTGGAATGTGTAGCTCTCATGAAATCCAAAATGGGCAAAATAAAAAACCTTAAACTAAACTTAAAATGGAACATATAGAAATTTAAGCTAATTCAAAATATGAATAAATACTATGATAGTTTGTAAATAGTACTAAAATGAAAAATAAATTGTCTGCATCTCAAATAATGCTTCAAATGTATTTTTCTAAATGAACATGATGTAACAGAATCCACTGGAGGCAAGTTGTGAGAGAAGTGCAGCTTTTATTTGAACAAATAGACATCCAAAACATAACCCCTTCCCCTCTATGGGCGCCCCAGACGCCCAAACATAATTAATTTACACCACAAAGTCTTGGGGGGCGGACTTGGGAGAGGTATGGTGGGCCAGGCCCGTGCCAAGGCACCGGACATGTACCCTGGCGTGGCTGGGACGGGCCTGGGAGAATGGGCGGACCTGGACCCTGAGGCGTGGGCGGACCTGGACCCTGGTGTGGCTGGGGCCGGGCCTGGGAGCGTGGGTGGACCTGGACCCCGAGGCGTGGCGGACATGGACCCTGAGGCGTGGGCGGACCTGGACCCCGAGGCGTGGGCGGACCTGGACCCCGAGGCGTTTACGTGGGCGGCCATGGCGGATCAGGAGCCGTGGGCGGCCATGGCGGATCAGGAGATGGCGGTAACGTTGGTTCAAGGGGCCATGGCAATTCTGGCGGTTCAGGGGACCATGGCGGTAACGTTAGTTCAGGGGGCCATGGCGGTAACGTTAGTTCAGGGGGCCTTGGCGGGAACTGTAGTTCAGGGGGCCATGGCGGTAACTGTAGTTCAGGGGGCCATGGCGGTAACTGTAGTTCAGGGGGCCATGGCGGTGTGGCCTCCGTGGCCTCAATGTACCCCTTGCCCCCCCAAAAAATTTTCTTGGGCAGCACGAAGGGGTCTTGGGCTGGAGCATGGACGTGGGCTGGAGCCTGGACGGCCTCGTGGGCTGGAGCCGGAGCCTGGACGGCCTCGTGGGCTGGAGCCGGAGCCTGGACGGCCTCGTGGGCTGGAGCCGGAGCCTGGACGTGGGCTGGAGCCGGGGCCTGGACGTGGGCTGGACTGGGACTGTGGGGCTCCTCGTCCACCATTCCCACAGTGAATGAGGACCCACTCAAGACCAGGGCATGGTCGAGGTATTGGGACAGGGAGAAGTGGATCTTCCCCCCTGGCATCCGCGAGCGGATCGGATCCGTTAGCCCAAATCTAAAAATGTCCTTAAGCGCCACGTCATTAAAATCAACACCAAAACAAAGTCCCAAAAACTCCTCCACATAATCCTCAATGCTTCGATCGCCTTGGCGCACACGCAGGATTGCAACTGCTGGGTCCATGGTTGGCGGTCTGTGATTTTGTAACAGAATCCACTGGAGGCAAGTTGTGAGAGAACCCAAGTGCAGCTTTTATTTGAACAAATAGACATCCAAAACATAAAACAAAGACTTGGTAAAACAATAAAGAAACAAAAGGCTTTGGCTTGGCTTGGCTTGGCTTGGCTTGGCTTGGCAGCGGCTTGGCTTGGCTTGGCATTGGCGGCAGCTTGGCAGCGGCAGCAGCTTCAGCAGCAGTCAATCACAGACAAAGACACATGGCAAACATGAGGGCTTAAATACACAGACTGAGGACAAGACACACCTGTGAACAGTGATCAACCAATTAACCAATGACAACATGACACAAGACCAGGGAGCACATGGCAGGATCACATGACAAACCAGGAAGTGCATGACAACACATGACTGTGAACATGAGAAACTAAAAACATGAAACATGAACCTACACCTACACACCCTGTGACACATGAACTGTATTATGGGCACATGAAAATACTTCATTGTAGGAATGATGCAAACAGGCTATAGGCCTAGTGTCAGTTATACAAGTACTTTTCAAATATTTCATATAACAGTGGTTCAGGTGAAGCATGCTGTCTGCTATGTTTTCTATAGCAATCATGACCAAAAGAAAATATTCTTTTATTTATGTAGTGCAACATTTATATATATATATATATATATATATATATATATATATATATATATATATATATAAACTACAGTGACAGCAATGGAAGCAAAACACAGCGGTAACTGAGGATTTTGTAAGCCCCAGTGAACCCTGGGAGCTTTAAGTAGCTCTGCTGGAAGTGGCCATGCACAAGCTTCAAATGCAGAGAGAATATACAAGAAGTATTCAAGATCCTTTGTTGTGTTGCTATTTTCTCACTGAGAAAACAGAGAGAACTGAGAATTACAGTCTCACAGCGGCTATTAAAGGTTACAGTTTCAGTAATATTCATACATTTTGCTGATGCTTTACATCAAAAGCCGCAGATCTGATTTATGTTCTGTTTGCTTTTATGTATCCTTTCAAACAGATATATAAGCCGTTTTCACAAAGCCCAGAATTCTCATTCCAGCTTGGAATGTGTGTGGTGGAACATGATGTATAGAACTGATTCTTTGTATTCTCTCTTTTTCCCCTCTGCATTTTTATTATTCTGCCACAGTGTGTGTTGTGAATGGAAGCAGAGTGAGCATGATGGAGAGAGAAGGAAATAAAGCATTTGGAAGGCGAGTCTCAAACGCGATAGCCCTGTACGAGGGCAGAATGGTGGGTGAGAATGACATGCAGACTCTATTCTAGAAACAGCTGTGGCCATACTTTCATATAATTAGAATATCATCAAAAAGTTGGTTTATTTCACTAATTCCATTCAAAAAGTGAAACGTGTATATTATATTTATTCATTATGCACAGACTGATATATTTCAAGTGTTTATTTCTTTTAATTTTGATGATTATAACCGACAACCAAGGAAAATCCCAAATTGAAAAAAAAATGAATATTGCGAAAAGGTTCAATATTGAAGACACCTGGTGCCACACTCTAATCAGCTAATTAACTCAAAACACCTGCAAAGGCTTTTAAATGGTCTCTCAGTCTAGTTCTGTAGGCTACACAATCATGGGGAAGACTGCTGACTTGACAGTTGTCCAAAAGATCACCATTGACATCTTGCACAAGGAGGGCAAGACACAAAATGTCATTGCAAAAGAGGCATTGTTCTGAGCTCTGTGTCCAAGCACATTAATAGAGAGGCGTAGGAAAGGAAAAGATGTGATAGAAAAAAGTGTACAAGCAATAGGGATAACCGCACCCTGGAGAGGATTATGCAACAAAACCCTTTCAAAAATGTGGTGGAAATTCACAAAGAGTGGACTGCAGCTGGAGTCAGTGCTTCAAGAACCACTACCCACAGACGTATGCAAGACATGAGATTCAGCTGTCGCATTCCTTGTGTCAAGCCACTCTTGAACAACAGACAGCGCCAGAAGCTTCTCGCCTGGGCTAAAGACAAAAAGGAATGGACTGCTGCTTAGTGGTCCAAAGTTATGTTCTCTGATGAAAGTAAATTTTGCATTTCCTTTGGAAATCAGGGTCCCAGAGTCTGGAGGAAGAGAGTAGAGGCACACAATCCAGGTTGCTTGAGGTCCAGTGTAAAGTTTCCACAGTCAGTGATGGTTTGGGGTGCCATGTCATCTTCTGGTGATGGTCCACTTTGTTTTCTGAGGTCCAAAATCAATACCAGTAAGTTTTAGAGCACTTCATACTTCCTGCTGCTGACCAACTTTATGGAGATGCAGATTTCATTTTCCAACAGGACTTGGCACCTGTACACAGTGCCAAAGCACCAGTACCTGGTTTAAGGACCATGGTATCCCTGTTCTTAACTGGCCAGCAAACTCGCCTGACCTTAAAAGTATTGTGAAGAGGAAGAGAGAAGCTGATGGCCACTATCAGAGCAACCTGGGCTCTCATAACACTTGAGCAGTGCCATAGACTGATCGACTCCATGAGACGCCACATTGTTGCAGTAATTCAGGCAAAAGGAGCCCCAACTAAGTATTGAGTGCTGTATATGCTCATACTTTTCCTGTTCATTCTTTTCAGTTGGCCAAGATTTCTAAAAATCCTTTCTTTGTATTAGTCTTAAGTAATATTCTAATTTTCTGAGATACTGAATTTGGGATTTTCCTTAGTTGTCAGTTATAATCATCAAAATTAAAAGAAATAAACATTTGAAATATATCAATTTGTGTGTAATGAATGAATATAATATACAAGTTTCACTTTTTGAATGGAATTAGTTAAATAAATCAACTTTTTTGATGGTTTTGTAATTATATTACCAGCACCTGTATATTACCTCTGCCCCTCTTGATAATTTGACTTTTTTATGGCATGGCAAGGGTACGTTCTGGTAAAATGTGCTAAGTGCTATGACTCCCAAAAAAACAATTTATTATAATATTTAAATAAATATATTTTATATTTATTAAATGTCATGGTTATGGGTAAGTGCAGATCCGCGTTTACCATCGGCCTCAGCAATACTGTCCATCCCATTGGGTGTCCTTGTGGAGTAAAAGGTAATTGATGAGAGCCCTACCCATACTTCCGGTACTGAGGGTGAGATGTGCCATGTTTTTACATTATTATTTGATGATTGGAAAATATGAGTCCCCACAATCTCTTGTTGCCACTGGATCCTGGTCTCCAGCTCTGGCTTGGTAAATTAACCCACTGGCTTCACTACCCACTACCCATCACCTTGGCTCCTCGCCCCCACGGCTCCACCTGGGACCATAGGCCTTATGGTTTAACCAGGCTCCCTCGTCCATCCAGCTCCATCTTGGTTAGTTGTCGCTCTGCCTTGGCTCGGCCTTGGCCTTCAGGTCCTTCGTGATGCCTGGTCTCTCCATTTCATCGGCTCTGCACAGGTCTCCAGCTCTCCTGGTTCCACGGCTATTGGTCTGTTTCCTGACTCCACCATGGCTCCTCCCTCCATCGTTTCCACCGTGGGTCTTCGTCCTGGCTGTGCTGGCTGTCTCTATCTGGCTCCTTCATCTCCATCATCTCCTTCCTGGCTCCTTCTTCTATCAAAACCATCATTGTGTTCCCCTCTGCCAGTTCCCGTTTGTCTCCAGCTCTACGCCCACCTCCAGAGTCCCTAACCTCCATCCTCTGATTGACTTAGTTGATCATTTTTGCGTGAGGACATGCTTTCTGGGAGTGGTGATGTCAGGGTTATGTTAGTTTCATTGTTTTGGTTTCGTTTTCACTGTTCCTGTTTCACCCATGTTATCATTCCTTGTTATTTGCTATGGTGTCTGATTTGATATACACACCTGTTCCATGTTATGTTGATTAGTCCCTGTGTGTGTATTTAAGCCTTTAGTTCCTTCTGTTCTTTGTTTGTGATTGTCTTTAGTTTATGTGGTTGTATTCTATGCTGATTCCTTGTGATCTCCTTTGGTTTCCCTGTTGGATTTATTATTTAAGACTGATTTTGTTTAATTCTCCATCATTGAGTAATTACTACAGCCACTACATGACAATAATACTTATAAACATTATTTACAATATTAAAATATATACATTTAAATACTATATATATATATATATATATATATATATATATATATATATATATATATATATATATATATATATATATATATATATATATATATATTACTTGGTGGTTAGCCCACGTAACATTCAACTTCGGGAACTTCTTGAAAATGACTTACCATCATGAATACAAAATGTAAAAACTTGATGAATGCATTTTAAACTTTATTGTGAACACTAGTATTCTCCTGTACTCTATTAGCTGTGATATGACTAGGAAGGTCAGTCCAGATCTATTCTGTTACTGTCAGGCCTGTGAGGTGGTTGGCTGTCTCTGTGCATTAATGAGCAGGATTTGGCCTAAGCCCTAAAAATCTTACCCTTCCACCGATTAGACACAATGATTACTGAGACATCTGCGGAAATTACAAACGCATAACACTCACTCACAATGCAATTTATGTCACTTTAATATAGTAGAAAGTAATCTAATGGAGATGAAATATCAGATTCAGAAGCTAAAGAACAATTATAGATGCTATGCCACTGCCCTTTCTTCTTCAGTGCATAATGGGTTATGACTATTACAGGCCATACAAGTGACTTTTCTTGATTGGTGATGTGCTGAGTCTCCAGCGAACACCCTCAACTTAAACCTGTTAAAATGAGGAACTCAGTGGTGGCTTTCTGTAGCCATTGACTCAGATACAGGTGTTACATGACATAACTACCAATTAGATGCTTCACATGGTCTTGTTAGCCTGAGTCTTCTCTGTCCACCATTAAGGTTCTGACACAGAACACTGTGTGTGCCCAGAGAGAAGGATGGGAAGAATGAGAGAGCAGACACCATGTCAAGAAATCCTACTGAGATAGTATGAAGTGAGGGATCTGAAGCAGGATATGTCAGGTGTTTTCAGACATTTGACATGATTATCCTCTTGTGAGGGACTAAAATATAATATTTTTTCCTTCTATTTTTATCCATCAGGGTAATTTGATGTGTAAACCTTAAAAATAAAAACAGCTTGTTTTTAGTTCTTACAATGAAATGCTGTTAATAGAATATAATAATGATTACTGAATAATTGATTGGATTTTCTGACAATTTTTTTTTAGAAAGTAGAATGAAACAGTAATAATAGGATATAAAATTATTGTGTTAAAACATATTTAATTAATAACTTTTAATTAATTTGTAAATCTTTCCTTCTCTTGTATTTCCCGCAAACTCCCAAGCATTCACTTTTTCAGTCTTTTATAAAGTTTGGAAGCCCTCTGCAATACATTACAATTACGGAAGGAAAATAAATATATAGAGGACATGGATATAACGATAGAATGTAGTGACATAAAATCCAACAAAATCCATAAAATGACATCAAATTACTTTTAATGTAGTTTTAAGCAGATTAAGCAACACCACCTCTTACACATTCGCTTGCAGGTTGCAACATATTTTTGTTTGGCTGCAGTGTAAAAGTACTTGTGAATGTAGTAGTGCAGTTTTGGCATAGAGGGAGGCTTGCCTTGATTAAAAAGGACTTTTATTTGATTTAAAAAATAATAATAATAATTGGACCAGCTGGATGGGAAGTGTCAACAGGTCCATTTAGCACCTAGGAAATAAAGTTCAACAGCTTTGGAAAAAGAGCCAGACCACATCACAGAGTTCACAGGAGTCTCTAAAAGAGCCAATGTGTGCAGATTGCCAAAAAGAAGATAAATGCAATCATAATAAGGACCCTTACCTGCCAGACAAGCTTACGTCAGTCACAAAGACATAAAAGCAGCCGTACATTTCCCAAAGAAGAAATTCAGGTCAGTGCAGGTGGTTCATCTAAAGGACTCCACTGTGAAGTTGTCTGACTTCATTTTGTGATATTTTATGCCTAAAACCTGACCAGAAGCTAGAATAAGAGAGTATGAGGGGCAGAGCATCTGTATAAAGTCTAACCTCCATTTCCCTGAAGTGACACACCCCTGCGATGAGCAGAGCCATCCACACAGTGCTCACATGAGGATATGCAGCACTCCTTTTTGCACACCTGGCTCATTTGACATGAGATGGGCCCCCAGGACATTTATGATGCACCTGCACAAACAGGCCATGTGGATTCCTGCCAAGACCCTATAAGATGCAACTTTGGGACTCAGTCCAGAATGTACTTAAGGAGGTCTCCATCAGCCCACTTACATGCTTAGATATGCCCTCCTCCACTTGAAAGACACAGTCGTGCCTAAGGCCCACTGTCACCACACCACTCTAAAACCCTTTATTTCTCTGTGCTCCTCATCCCTCATACCAAACACGGTGCTTCACACGAACGCTGCTAGCTTAGACTTGAACATAGATGTGGTGCACAGAAAGAAAAGAAGTGTTGTCCGCAAGCAACTATTGTCGTAATAAAACGTTTTTGAACACATTTCCATAAACAGGCTGTTTTCAAACTCAGAAAGTCTTTTGCTTCTTTGGGGAGATTTATGCGATGAAGCAGTTGTGTCACCAGTATACTAGTTTCTCATAGTTAAAAGAAAAGTGTATTTTTAAATCCAGCCTTTATCTTTATAAAATGTTAAAAACTAATAATTTGCTTTAAGTGTAATTAAGTATAAGAACACAAATATTAGAGCAATGTAAGAATTTTTGAATAAATAGAGATTGTTAGAATGAAATTTAAAATAAAATTAAAGATATAAGCTGACACATTTCTTTCTTTCTTTCTTCAAACATGCCGAAGATAGCAAGATAATAGTTTGTAAACAAGACACAATGTCGACACTGGATTTGGGATTAAAACACAATGCTGTAACTTCTATATTAGATCCGACAGGAATGGTGCCACACACTTATGTGAGTAAAACATGTTTTTTATATGTGATTTGCATTGCATTGTTACAGATCATACCTTACATACCTTAGCACGCTATCACAGACTGGAGAATCCTTTATTTGTTGGTTCATTGCGATTCGGAATCAGATTCGGACATGTATGGGCCAGGGCTCGCAAAGCCCAACGTCCCGGGGCTATGTGTTTTACAGATGGGCTACCAAAACGTAAGCCCATCGGCAGGCCGGCAAATTTTTAACAGTGAAATAACATTCCTTTCTTGATCTGCATTGTTCAATCTCTTGACTTGATAATTGAAGCATGTGTGTGTGTGTGCAGTTTGCGCTTATAACCACTGATCAGGCGGGCCAAGTAATACAAAATTTAAAAAAAAATAGCGGGAATAAATCAATATTTAAATCATTTAAATCAACTAAATTAAATCAACTAAATTAAATCAACTAAATCATTTTGTTTGTTTAATAAATAAGTTTTGAGAGCCCTGTCAGAGAATCAGATAATCATTCTGGTTAGCGCTTTCAAAACAATCTCTCCTGTGATCTGACAAGGGAGTCAAAGCTCATTAAATCCTAGCCATGGGCCTTTACTTCCAAATCTTTCATGTGGCACGCCCATCAAACCAAGCGTTCAGGAGAGAGCCTAAAAACCAGTGTAGAAAATAGCTATTACTTATTCATTATGATGTTTTTGAATGTAAAAACATGCAAACGTCATAATTTGACCCCAGACAACAGTATAAAAAAAATTGTAGAATGGTCCTGATATGAAATATTTGAATACTAATGCAGTGGTTGACATTCATTGAAATTAATGTCTTTACTTATGAGAGCCTTATACCGGCCATCTAACAGTCAGTGCAAAAGCGCTGAAGTCACACTCAAAAAGCATGCCCACTCCAAGTGTTCCAGATGCGTGTTTACAACTTCTAAAGGCTTAGCAGTCATGCTTTGAAGAGAGGCGATGAAGGGTTGCTTTATCTCCAAGACAACAGAGCCATAACTGACAGACTTGGTGTCAGTCTCATGACCAAGTAAAAAAATAAAAAAAAACTTTTGGTTAAATATGTGACAATAATAGATATTTATCCAAAGCTAATGGACTTCAAAAAGTTCTCTCGACCATATTTCAATCAGTGTTTTGTTCCCCTGGCAACTGAATCTTGGGTAATAAAATTTAGTAATGGTCTTAAGAATGATATAATTGGTGACTGAGAGGCACATAAATGTGCACAATGTTTCTTTCTTCAATGGCCTCATTCTTTTGTGTCTTAGAGGACAGCAGATGAGAGAGAGGGAACCAACACAACCATAATGCTTGATGAAGTATATTTGCATAATGTCTGCTGAGCAATGTGACAAGTGTTCTGTGGTCAACTTTTGTGGCCACTCTTCTCCTTTTGAAATTATTAATTGAGCCATTTAAAAGGCGCTTAAGTCTGACATATCATTGTTCCTCTCTGACCTGCTCTGGCTCTGATGTGTCCTCATATTCCCCATCACTAAGCTGGGGACAATGAAAGCTCTGTGAGGATATGACACGGCCTGACTGTCTGTCTAATATATATGTCAAACATCTTCTGCTGTTTCAAGGGTGGTTGTGTTTGAGAAGTGAATGAGCGCCATCTAGGACAGGATGCTCCGAATTGTTCTGCTTTTTCAAACGGCAAAATATTTTTGATCATTAACATCTGCCTGTCTTTTAGTTAATAATTATCTCACTTGTATAAACAGTTTAGAGTTTGCCAGTCACATTAGACACTGCTGGTGTTTTGAGACATTTAGGATGGATGGGACTGGAGGAGGGAAGAATGAAGCAGAATGATTAGGGATTAAATGTGAGGAACAGAGGAGATGGATTTATCTGACGTAAAGAATATGCTGAGGGGTTTATTTCTGATTACTCAACTACTGTAGAGACTGTGCAAAAAGAGAGAGAAAGAGCGAGAGACAGATGAAATGAGAATGAGAGTGGCATGAGGTTCTGCAAGACTACATGCATACAAATCTCACTCATCCATGTAAGTGCCTGCATGTTAAGTACACAGATTATGTGTTTGAGATAAAATACATATACTTGGATGAAATTTTACTTTGGCAAATTATATAATAGCCTACACTGGAAAAAAATATTGTTGGTTTAACTTAAAAAGTCACTAATATTTGAATAAAGGGATGGCGATTCTGAAGATTTTTCATTGTATCAAAATGTTTTAATTTCAATGAACTCAAAATTTTAAGGCAACCAGGTAACTTAATTTTTTTAAATTTACAGTGTATGAGTATTGCAACTACTGATTGGTTGACCAATTTTTGTTTCATTTAATTAGTAAATTTTTATAATTCCTTAAAATTCATATTTAAGGAGAGAGGGGGCTAGTGTCTTATAGACACAGAAAGGATAAAGATAAAAAAGGCTTGATATTATGAATTATTAGTCAACTAGTCATCAACAATGTAGGATTCATTATGTTCGTAAAAACACCCCGCAGGTTTACAGCAGATTTAGTTAACAAACAACTTACTGGTATGTATAACTTAATTATATTATTTTAATTTGAAAGACAAAAAGAAAATAAAAGAACAAAAAAACAATACTATAATTTGACATTAGTCCCTTACTATTCACATAATCAGTTAATTCCTCTGTAGACTCACTTGCTTATTTGTTGGCTTATTTGACCAAGGTGAGTCATTGACTGGAATAGGATCTGATCATTGAATCAGTGAGTTGTTGGCTGTGTCCAAAATCGCCCTACTCTTTTCTTTTGAATAATTACTTTTGTTATAAAATATACTCACCGGCCACTTTTGATAGTACCCGGTTTGACCTCCTTGCTTTCAGAACTGCCTTAATTCTTCATGGCATAGATTAAGGTGATGAAACACCAGTGACCCCACCAGTGAATTTGATTTCACCAAGTACAACATGTTTCTGGATCAACATTTTTGTTGTTCCTGGAACAACATTCCAATCATAATCAGATTTGAGGGACAAGTACATAGTTTATGTCAAGTTGTGAGGGTGAGGTGCTTCGCATCAGGGGACGTATTCACGAAATATCTTAAAGTCCTCATGAAATCAAAGTTGACCCTATTTACCTTTTTAGCACATATTACAGGTCTTAGGGTGAACAATTAATCCGTGCAAGTTAATACACAGAAAAAAAATGGTTTGACGCTGCAATCTTTAATCAAAGTCTGAAAAGTTACTTCTGGTCTAGAAACGGCGTTCCTTCTCAGATGACGGCTTAGGTTTGAAAATGCGTAACCACTCCCCTCCAACCATTAGTCTGCAATGAGCGAGAGATGGAGAGGAGGAGCGCTGAAGTAAAACCCTGCCCGCTATTCAATATTCCGTTTTTCTTGGAAATACGTCACAGCACTAAAGAAAACTCACTTGCTACTTCCGGTTCAATGGGACTTTAAGGCTAAAAGTGGCTCCTAACTTGCAGATTTAGGAGGAACTCTTAAAAATAATGGGCATGTCAGTCCTAATTTCCTCTAAGAGTATTTCAAAAAGCATTTAAGCGCTAAAACCACCTCCCGAATCTGTTAGGGGTAGTCACTAAGTCACTGAGACCAAATCACAAACAATGCTGAAATGGCTGTTGCTGGCAGTCTGCCTCAGCAATCCGCCCAAAGACACTGTAGACTATTGAGGCAACAGGCAATAGAGCCTTGGGTGCTGAGCCTTCTCCCCTTATGAATGCAATAAATATTTTGATCTATAGATTTTAATCTGCAATGACAAACTTATGTAAATGAAACAAAAAGTTTCATTTACATACAGGCAAAATGCAAAGAATGATAAAGAATAAAACACTGCAGTCAAGTTGAAAATAATGTCCTTTTGTCTGTGCTGAAAGCCTTGTGGGCAGCTCGGGTTTGAGTTCCAGCTCGTGGACCTTTACCGATCCCAACCCCCCTTTCTCTATTCCACTTTGCTTCCTGTCTATTCACTGTCCTATCATAATAAAAAAGACAAAAACCGCCAAAATAAAACTCTAATAAATAAATAACTAAGAAAATAAGTCCTGATTACCTGTGGCAGTTGTTTTCACAAGTTCACACTTACAAATGATCTAATAGAGTAAACGTAAGCATATTTGGCACGCTGTCTGAGCTCCGAGGTTGGAATTTAGCCCAAACCCAGAGTACTCCCCCGTATCCCCGGCTGGGAATAGGGACCAGCCGAGAGTGAGGACTCAGGGTGGCGGAGGGATGCAGAAAACTGTTGACTTAACTAGGTGAGTCGATTGTGTATATATAATTAGCTGAAACATTTAGCAATTAGCTGAACATGCTTGTTTAATTAGTGAGATTTAGCCTACTTTTTAAAACATTTATTTGAATATGGCAATATTTTCATTTTAATGGCAATGGCAATTTACTGTATTTATATAGCATTAAATTAAATACAACGCAAGTTGATCAATGTGCTATACAACAAGAAAAATAAAAATATAAACACAAACACGTTTCTAATCAAACTGAACATTAAAATATGATCCAAGAGTGCTTCAACATATATTGTATGCCTAATCAAACAGATTTTTAACTTAAAAACATTCCAAAATCTGTGGGCAGATAAAGAGAAAGTCACCCCTGAACTTCAGCCTTCAGCCAACTTGGGGATAGACAGCAGTCTCTGGTTGGATGACTGGAGTGATCTAGTTGGATGATGCTCAGTCAAAAAGGTAAGATGGAAGATTTATAGACAAGGAGTAATATTTTAAAATGTACTCTGTAGTGTGCTGGCAGCCAGTGCAGGGTGCACAAGACAGTAGTTATATGACAACATTTTTATTTTAAAACCATTTGAATATGGCGAATGTTGACATCATCCATAGCAACGAGGTCAACCCCACCCTTTCTCTTAACTTAATATTTATCTTGGTCTCAGCAGATTTATGAATAGGTTTTAAGAAGAAACTCTTACCTAATAATTTTTATTGATATTTAGGAGAACTTTTAGTGGTAAGATAAAATGTTTTGTAAATATGGCCCCATTTTTTTCACCTATCACATCCCTTTGATATTAGGTTATACTTTGAAGTTATAAGGTTAGGTTTAGGACTACATTTTCGGACAGGTATACTGTTCCAAGATCAACAAAATATGTAGATTCAGTAACACGTCTTGGCAAAATCACGGTGACCGTCACTTCATTGTGGATTGTGAAGTGTGCATTGGATGTTAAATTCAGAATCTTGACAGTCATTTTTTTTGTTTTATGAATACTGTAAATTCAGAAATACTACTCTTTTCACATACGGTTTTTGGCTTCTATTGTAGAGAATTATATATGATTCAGCCCTAATCAAATCATTCCAATTTGGCAGGGAATCGTTCAGTGTGATTTGTAAATCAATTCAACTGGTTAAAACCACAAAAGAATGATTTATGCACAAATAAGATATCGCTATCAGGTTGCAACATGGGTCACAATATTATTATTTTTTATATAATTTTTATAATATAATTTTTTTTTTTTTTTTTAGAAATGTATAGTGGAACAAAACGTGAAATTATTTCCTTTGGAATGTATTGTAATAAAGTAAAATATCACTAAAATGAAAAATACAGTAGTAATGTACAGTTACTTAAATATTTCTTTTTATAAATTTGGCATTAGAAGATGCCAAGATCTTATTAAACTTATCAGTTTTGCTTGTCAGTGCAGTGCAATGATGAGGGATGGTGTGCTGGCTCATGCTTTCAGTAGATAACAATAATGCTGACATAGTGTTCTTGTCACTGTCTATAGCCACATTGATGTGGTTTCTGGGTGTGGGTTTGTGTCTCAATGGCATGTATGCCTTGCGGTTGACTCTCATAATGGGTAGTACACTGTCTGTGATCAACAGCACATGGCAGCACTTTGAACTAATCACAAATTCATCATAATTTGTAGTTGCCCTGACGGGCAGAGCCTGTAGTGGTTTGTGGTTAGGTATGGTTACTGCCCAGACAGTTTGCCAGAAGATTGGTGGGGAGGGGGGCTGTGTTGGCATCAGGTCCGCTTTTTGAGGAACTAGGTTTCAGACAAAGTAATTAGTATAGGATTTGAGCTGTGGTTATGGTGTATAACTGTATTATTGTGTTTTTTGTGGTATGGATGGGGAAAGCATTTACATTTTATATTCTTACCTGTTTTGATTAATGATTGGGTCATTAAGTTTGTTTTCCTCTGCCATAATACTCAGATGCTTTATTGCACCTTGCCTTTAGGTTTGTTGTAAGGCAAAATTCTCTGTAAAGCTGCTTTGGAGCAATATTTATTGTGAAAAGTGCCATACAAATTAATTTGGATTTAATTTATATGTTCATCTACAGATTTACACGTCTACCATTACTGCATCCTCAATTAACCCGTCTCCGGCGCAATAACTCCGATCTTTCAAGTATTCATATTCTTGTGTAATCGACGCGCCATCTTAAATGAATCTGTCTCGTGCGTGATACCCATAATTTCGAATATTCCTATCTAATATGATTTATGACCTGCAAGGTTGCCAGAGTAATAATTATACACTGTTAATAATAGGCCAGAGGAGAACTGTCACTGAGTCTGGTTTCTCCTGGTTTATTTTTCTCCATCATGCCCTGATGGAGTTTTGGTTCCTTGCCACTGTCGCCTTTGGCTTGGCTTGCTCAGTTGGGGACACTCAAATTATGATCCAAGTTACTCAACTAAATATACAAATAGAATTTATTAATTTGGTCATATATAATTCTATAAACTATCCAAATTAAACTAGCCAAATCAAATTTTGTTGCAATGTTGTCCTGTTTAACACTGTGAAGCTGCTTTGAAACAATCGTCATTGTAAAAGCGCAATAAAGTTGATTGATTGATTGATTGATTACTGCAATATGGACAAAACAATAATAAACTAATCGAATCTCTTATCTTGGCTTTAGTACAATGACAATATAAAAAACAATTGTTTAAGGATACTGCCTTTTTAGTTTAGTAAGAGGGCCCTTGCAAGGGGGAATGATACTGTATTCATAGGGTCTTCGGCGTTAAAAAGTTTTGAAAAGTCTGAAAAGTCCTGTCTTCGGTATACCACTAAGTGTCAGTATTTCTACTTCTGCTGCACTTGAACGTTTTATGAAACGTGTGTAGTCACAACATTTGCTTTCGACTTTAGCCAGCAGATGGCAGTAAAGGATCGCTTTATAGCCTGATCGTTTTCTCTTTGGGACAGAATGCTCATTGAAATCCAAGCATTACTTTTAGCCAGCCCATATTATGATTCTGGTTCATTCTACAATAATTGTTGCAAACCATGTCAGGGCAACTCCACATTTTATAAATATTAAATATAAAATTAATCAAAAAAATTTATGAATATTTGAATAGTTTTTTTTTTTTTTAGTTTTGAAGTTGTGTGTTCAGAGCTATCTTAATATTTTTATTTTGTTCTCGATTTTTACACATAAACACTTAAGGGAATGATACATAGGGGGAACGTTCTTGAGCAATTTTGCCAAGCTCTGTTTTCCCATCTTTTCCATTGAGAATGGGCAACAAATTTCTATCTGGATACTTTAGATGGGCTCTGTGACTCACCTGGTTGCCTTTTGACGGCAACATTGCTCAAAAAGTTGCCCTGTGTGTCATAACCTATGCTTTAGTTTTTGTAATGTGGTTTGTTCCTAAAGTATAAAGTAAAGTAGTTACTCCTTGTCATTGTGATATAGGCTACTGCTTTGTGGATGTGTTGTGAATATATGTAATTTTCCTCATTTTAAGGGCCTAAATTGCATTTGATATAAATTTCTGCTAAATTAACAAATATAAATGTAATATTCTGTTTTTGTTATATGTTTTATGTAATATATTATTCATTAATACAATCTTTTACATAATTGAATAATAGTCAGGGGGTAGGCTTTGAACTATTAGAGATTTTACATCAGCACTGTAATTTCTAATTGAAACAGTAGGGTTTCTAACTATAAAACAAAACTTGTTTTTTGATAATTTAAAAAGAAACTCTTCAAGCTCTGAAAAGTTTGACAATTAAATATTGATCTATTTTTCTCATATAACTTTGAACAAGGAATATTTTATATACCTTCCTTTGTCTGCATTATATCAGACCCCCCCCCCACACACACACACACACACACACACACACACGCACACACACAAACACACACATTATCTGCGTTCGTCTTTCTAAATCAGGTCTGATCAATTAATGTAGATAATAGCTGAACTTATTGTATTTTGTGACTATATCTCCCTCTCCCCATTTCACAGCTTTGATAACCCTGTTTTGATAGTCACTGTCTATTTGCCGTGGGATCTTGATATGTGTCATTCAAATATGCTCTCACCCATGTAATTTCCTCTTTGGGCCATCTATCACAACAAGTTGCACAAGAGCCTTTTCACTGGTCACTTGCCACTGTTGCTAATGCAAATTGCATTTGCATGAAAACTCTTTGCCTCGTGGGCCCTTCCTGCCCTTGGGAACTGAGACCGCTGCTGCTGCACATTTCGACAATCAGATTGAACCCCAGCGTCAAAATGACAATATTACTGCCTCTATGAATGGATCTTGTGTAACCACTGGGTCATCACTTACTCTGTGTATGTCATATTTCCATACTCAAACAATCAATTAAAGAAACTGATGACAGGTTTTGACACGGGAGCTGGAGGAGCTCCAATTCTCGTCTTTTTCCCAAACATGCAAACTTGATGGTGGCTGCTGACATACAGAGCATATATGAATTCAACAGACCGTATTACTCACATACCCAAAGCAGGCGTACCTCTATTAGTGACTAAATCAGATGAACATCAAAACAATATACTAAAAACAAAACATTAATTTGCCAGGGCGCCGTCATAAGTTTGACAATGTTAACAGTAAGGAAAGATTTAATTTTATCCTGAGAGGAGTGCCAGTTCACTTGAGACCATTTTCTAGTTTTTCTGTTTACTTTTGGTCAATGCAAGGTTAAATGCAACTCCATGGAAAAATCTGTCCCTGTAGGCATCTGGGCATAACAGAAATTGTGATAAAACACTGCAAAATAACATAGTCAAATGCAATAGAATGATAATGGTGCGAGGCGTAGCATTTGGCAGATAAGATAAAGAGCTACAGTCTGGACAAATATCTGCCTATAAAAGCAAGCTTTAATGATTTCAGATAAACCTGACGTCAGTGGAGTAGAACTTGTATCGGCGAGGTAACATGGAAGAACTTACAAAGCACACGCACTGGCCAAAACATTAAACTATTTTTTTTCTGTCTCTCTCCATTTACCCTCTTAGTTTATGAGTCAGTGCCATGTAATCCCATGGGTGGTGCAGCAATGTGTGTAGCTGTGCAGACATTTATGAAAACTTTATTATGGCTTATAAAGCTGAGAAAAACAGGAGCATTGGCAGACTATGAGAAGGTTTCTCTTATGTTATCACAGACAGTTTGTGCTAATATTCAGCAAGAATGGCTAGACTGTATATTGTATTCTCTTGGCCTTTTCAAATATGAATTAAGTCTAAACTGTGGAGAGTCCAAAAGGAGAAATATTACTGTAAATATATACAAATAATGCTTTAAATATACAATACCTTGCAAAGGTATTTAGGCACTTCTCGTTTCACTAAATTAGAGATTCCACATAATTTCCATGTGATATATTAAAGCTCTTTCAAAGCAAATAATTTTTTTAATGTTTATATTTGTGTTACACATAAGACTTTAAATCCCTTTTCTACCTTTTTATCTTTTTCTTTTTGCTCTGTTTGTTTCCAGCCATAGTTTTTGGACTAATGTACTAATAAATTTAAAATGTGTATTTTTTCCTCATTTGTTTAGATAAAAGTGTTCTTGTGTACTCATTAATCATCTTGATCATTTCTATAATATTTATAAAATCTTTTACATAATTGAATAATAGTCAAGAGGAGGTTTTGAATTCTGGCTGTCTATTCACAGTGTTCTTTTTGAGAAAAGGCTTTTTTTGGGAACACTCTATAGAGGCCAGTTTTATGCAGTGCTCTTAGTATGGTGTTTTTTTGTGTTTTTTTTTCTGTAGCTCAAACAGTAGAGCAGGGCACTAGCAATGCCAAGGTCACGGGTTCGACTCCTAGAGAAAGTAAAAACCGATCAAATGCAATGCATTCTCAGCTGAATTGTGTACCTGCTTGAGTAGAACATTCTTTTTTAAAGCTAATGTATCTCAGTGGATTCTTTATTCATGATTAATGAATTTGGATTAGTTTATCTCTAATCTCTTTTGAATGACCTCATATGTTTTTTTCACAGCTATTCTGCACTCTGAAAAATGGTTCCTTTTTTAATAATAGTTTATTTTCATTAATATTAGTATATTAGTATAGTAATATTAATCATATTAGTATTATTATAGTATTAAATATTATTTATTCATATTTGGGTTTTTTTGCCCCACTAGGCTATCTAAAAAAAACACAGCATGTTATTTATTGACATGGCAAATTGTAGCAAAAACAACAGTGCTCTAACAACAGCTGAATACAGTGATAAATAACACTGAACATGATATATATGTAATGAAGACAGGGAAATATCTGAATTGTCTATGATGTCTTTTAAGTCCACATTATGTGTGAATTTTGATTGGCAGTTTCTCTCTGCAGATGATGAGGTAGGTGGGGTGTGACAGCATATGAATAGCTACACAATTTAGTTACAGTGTTTTTTCCTGTTTTTATGTAAAAACAATTGTTTATGAAGGCAAAAATTAGCAAAAAAATACAGTATTTGAAAAAGCAAGGATAGCTTTATTTTTTTCTTCTTTTTTTAGTAATAAAAAGAACGAACAATATGGATCATACATTTAATAAATCTATTACTTGCTTAATGGAGACGAGAATAAGTATCCTTACCTGAACAGAGCTAGTCACACTTATGTTCTGTTAAACTAAAACGAGAAAAAGACATCAATGTAGCCTATGTAAAGGTGAATAAAATGATTTTAATTGTTAAGGTTTTCTTTTATTGATCACAGAGGACAACTGAAAAAGGCTTATGTCCAGTGTGTATGCCAATATTTTTCATATGCGATTTTGTAAAACGGTGTAAGCTATGTAAACACCACATTTTTGTAGAACTGTAGGTTAACGTCTTTTGTCGTGATTTTTTTTCTTTCTTTTTTTCTCCAGATTTTGAAAATACTATTTATGCAAATAAATCTTTTGAATATTTCACTGTCATAAGTTGGCTGCATGCTTTCGGCTTCACATTATACAACTGACGTCGAGAAATCATTAATATGTAGGTTTGTATTAACATATTCAGCACCTCACTGGCTGTCCTGCAAAGAGAGGGAGAGAGAGAGAGAGAGAGAGAGAGAGAGAGAGAGAGAGAGAGAGAGAGAGAGAGAGAGAGAGAGAGAGAGAGAGAGAGATGAGGTTCGTCTGAGAGCTGACCGTGTTTTCTACAGGAAACAAATCAGAGAGAGAGAGAGCGAGCGAGCGAGCGAGCGAGAGAGAGAGAAAATGCTGTTGTAACCGCTGTGTTTCGTCGCGGGTTTGTGAGTGTTTTCCTGGAAGCGGACGCTTAGCGAATCACGCCAATCTGGAGCCCCGTTTGTTTAGACCCGGGAATCTAAGCTAAACGTGTTTATTTTGTGTTTTTGGAGGCTTGAGGCTCGAGACTCCGTGCAGAATGACCGTTGACTGGCCCGATCTGCTTATCGTTCGCGGGCATTAGGTAAGAACACTTATTTACACCGATCATGGCTGAAAGAAAAGCAGGTAGCATAACATTTCTTTTGGGCACTCACAAACAATAAGACATGTTGTAGCTTAATTCTAGTCCGTTAACTCGCCCACATCATGTCTAACTCTAATTAAACCCAGCGAATTCAACATAAAGACTTCTAAGAGCTTTATATTGTACTTGTTCTTAGGTTGAAGGAACTATCACTGCCTCCGTTTGCTGGCGAAACAAACACACCGTATTTGCCTTCGAGGGTCTTTTGGGTGAAAACGAAGAGAAAAATGGCATTGCTGGCAGTCCGAATGCTTGTGTTGGGGTTGTGGATTGGGGGGCAGTCAGCTACTGCGGGAGAGGGACAGTCCACTCCGGCCACATGCTCTCCGCTGTGCCGCTGCGATGAGGACGGAGGAGCGGACTGCTCTGGACGAGGACTGACCACTGTTCCCACCGGCCTCAGCGCTTTCACATATTACCTGTAAGTCATTAAAGTAACCTTTAACAATCAAGTGCATGTTGGGAACAAGTGCATACTGTATGTAGAAAACTGTATGCTAGACGTGTTTAGCCTCCTAAAAAGTCCACATTACACGTTTCATGTTTTTATAACGATATACTGTAGAAATACCAATAACACCATGTAGCAACCCCGCAAAATATTGACACATGTAGTTTACACGTAAACTAAACATAACGTGTCTAAAACAAGTCTAAAATTGCTTGCAGACTCAAGTAAGATCATTGATTGTGTAGTATCAGACCATGATAAACTATCCTGTGATTCAGAAACACACCTGTATACACACACTTTTATTCACAGCATAGCAGTAAACAGAACCAAAAATTCAAGATTGAGGGAGAAAAATCCAAGTTAAGTAATTTAGATGACTGGCAGTAAGTACCATTATTACATTTAGCTTAATCTCTTCTGGCTAAATGTAAGTCTGGCAGTTGTTTTCAGATTGAAATTAATTGGAGAGATTTTTAGCTTTGTAGCTCAAAGTCCATCTTGGGCCACTTTTGGGTACTTTGTGTGAGTGTAACAGACTAAATGCTATATGACCCTTGCGGGTAATATAGAGAGGACTGCTCATCCATTATTGAATGCAGCCAGCCTTTAAAACCGTACCAGCCTGCTTTTAAACCCATGCAGCATAAAAAGGTAGATTTTGAGCCAGTTATTTATAAATTGAGGTGAGTTGGGGTGCTTTCCTATGAATAGGGTTTTCCACAAGTGTCTTTCTCAGCAGTCTACTTCTGATCTTTTTTTTTCTTTCTTTTGTTTGTTTTTTTGTGCAGGGCATAATGGACACTAGTATTATATATTTCAGATTTTTTTACAGTTACATTTTCTTCATTTTTTAATTGAACTGAGTCACTGATAATCTAGGAGCCCTCCCACATTAAAAGAATCAAGTAATTGAAGTATGTATAAGTATACTGTCAAACAGTAACATTTACCATTACCATTGGCTCTCAATGTTTTTTATTGTTCATCAGCTGGACATTTTTTTTTTCTGAAAGTGATTCCAGCAATATCTTGTGAATCCGTGCGAATAGCTGTGGTGTAGTCTTATTCTCATAGCATTAGAATGATTATTAAAACTTTATATTTATCTTTTACAGTTATTGCACTTAATGTGAACTGGCCTTAATTCTTGATGCTGACTCCTTTGGTCTGTATCAACGGAGCATTTGCATCAACTGTCCATAGTTCGATGTTTCACCGTTTGTTTTTGAGAATTTTTTTCCCAATAAGTTTTTCCATCTGTTACAGAAAGACTGGTGTATTGCTGGGCTGAGCCCAATGTCTGTGGCACGTGCGAATCATGTCCCTCTCCTCATTAGACTTTACCGGCATTTATTGTGCTTTCACTCTGTTGTAATTAAGTGTTACTTTTCTGCCAAATTGTTTAGAAGCACGTCTGGAGGCGAGTGTTTGTTCTGCTGCTCTCTATGGGAGCCCATACATTTTGAAAACAGCTTGACCGGGCTCTCAAAATATCTCTGCCAAGCCGCAGTGTGTAACTCAACGCCAAGCTAAGTCCAGTCTGGAGAAGGCGATAAAGCCAGAAATAAAGCCACAGAGTTAACACTAGCTGTGGCAGTGGTCATCACAGTGAATTATATGCAAATTTGGGGGCTCCCGATTGGAGTTTTTTTTTTTTTTTTTTTTTTTACCTGTGAAGCATTTTGTTAGGCAGTTATCATTATAAACAACATGTTGCCATGTTTCTTTCTTGACCAATATCAACCTATTCACTAGCAAGCCACATTCTGTGGTTGGACTAAGGGGAATTCCGGTAGACTAAATTGAGACAGTTTTTGCCATTGACTAATATCCCCAATTATCCTGAATTAATCCCTATATAATATATATCTATTTTGTAAGTGCATGCTATATATCTTATTTGGAACCATTCATTCATGTACATGTTTCACTTTCCAAATTATTTAAAAATGAATAATTATTTATAAAAAAAATGACATATAAAATATACTTCTCCAAATATTTAGTCCACTTAACCCATCCCTCCACAATCGTGTGCAAGCTCACCTTCATTTGAGTGCAAGGACCACATCTCAATATCTAATTAACAACCGATGGATAGAACCTACTACCTAGTCTCTGTCCTATATTTCTTTCCTTTTTTTAACAATGCGTTACACTTGGAATTGAGTCACAATACAGAAGAAAAGATCTGTTGCTACTTACACTTCATAATGATTTTGAAGACTGAAGATAAGATAAATGTGTGACAGTATTTTTCCTCTTATTTGTAACATATACTGGTTAATCTGGAAACTATGTGAGTAGGGCTGCACACGATTTGGAGAAAATATATAACTGCGATTTAATAATTATAGTATTAATAATTAATAATAATAATTATGATTATTGTTATTGCTAATAATAAATAATACAAAAAATAATACAATTTAACAAAATAAGAAATATTACATTAACATTTTCATTATTAAAAATTAAAATAGAGTGTATATTAATAAATATAACAATATAATAATAATAATATTTATATTTCACAGAAAACTTATTTTACAAAAAACTGCAGGGTTACCTGATAACATGCAGGCAGCCTGTGACTAAAAATCACTAGAAATGTGTAAGGATTTATTATCATTATATTATTATTATTATTATTATTATTATTTTAAAAAAATCTGTGATATCAATTTCTTAATTCTTTTCAGGAGGTATGCAAAATCAAGAACGAGTCTATGTTTTTAAAATGAAATATGAGCCTCTTATGCATCCACTGTGGGGGAAAAACTCCTATACACTGGATACAAATATGGATTGTCATATACATTTATTTAGAGAAGTATTATTTTTCCTTTTTTTAATAGGAAATTTACATTACATAATGCAGTGCTAATCGACATAGACGTCATTCATCACTGTATAGAATACTATGAAATAATGCATTTTTAAGAAGCCTCATCACCTCACAAAAGGACATTTCAAACACTCGACTGACGATATGAAGTGAGTTAAAACATGTTATTAAACATTGTCTTTTTTTTTTTCTTTTCAAACGCACGTTATAAGCGACAGTGCTTTCAGACGGAGCAGCGTTTACTACTGATCACAGAGCTGCTCATCACTAACATACTGGGCATATACAGGTCCTTCTCAAAAAATTAGCATATTGTGATAAAAGTTTATTATTTTCCATAATGTAATGATAAAATTAAAATTTCATATATTTTAGATTCATTGCACACCAACTGAAATATTTCAGGTCTTTTATTGTTTTAATACTGATGATTTTGGCATACAGCTCATTAAAACCCACAATTCAACAATCTCAAAAAATCTCAACAAACCCACAATCTCAAAAAATTAGCATATCATGAAAAGGTTCTCAAAACGAGCTATTAACCTAATAATCTGAATCAACTAATTAACTCTAAACACCTGCAAAAGATTCCTGAGGCTTTTAAAAACTCCCAGCCTGGTTCATTACTCAAAACCGCAATCATGGGTAAGACTGCCGACCTGACTGCTGTCCAGAAGGCCATCATTGACACCCTCAAGCGAGAGGATAAGAATCAGAAAGAAATTTCTGAACGAATAGGCTGTTCTCAGAGTTCTGTATCAAGGCACCTCAGTGGGAAGTCTGTGGGAAGGAAAAAGTGTGGCAAAAACGCTGCACAAGAAGAGGTGACCGGACCCTGAGGAAGATTGTGGAGAAGGACCAATTCCAGACCTTGGGGGACCTGCGGAAGCAGTGGACTGAGTCTGGAGTAGAAACATATAGAGCCACCGTGCACAGGCGTGTGCAGGAAATGGGCTACAGGTGCCGCATTCCCCAGGTCAAGCCACTTTTGAACAAGAAACAGTGGCAGAAGCGCCTGACCTGGGCTACAGAGAAGCAGCACTGGACTGTCGCTCAAATTTTGCATGTCATTCGGAAATCAAGGTGCCAGAGTCTGGAGGAAGACTGGGGAGAAGGAAATGCCAAAATGCCTGAAGTCCAGTGTCAAGTACCCACAGCCAGTGATGGTCTGGGTTGCCATGTCAGCTGCTGGTGTTGGTCCACTGTGTTTTATCAAGGGCAGGGTCAATGCAGCTAGCTATCAGGAGATTTTGGAGAACTTCATGCTTCCATCTGCTGAAAAGCTTTATGGAGATGAAGATTTCGTTTTTCAGCACGACCTGGCACCTGCTCACAGTGCCAAAACCACTGGTAAATGGTTTACTGACCATGGTATTACTGTGCTCAATTGGCCTGCCAACTCTCCTGACCTGAACCCCATAGAGAATCTGTGGGATTTTGTGAAGAGAAAGTTGAGAGACGCAAGACCCAACACTCTAGATGAGCTTAAGGCCGCTATCGACGCATCCTGGGCCTCCATAACACCTCAGCAGTGCCACAGGCTGATTGCCTCCATGCCACGCCGCATTGAAGCAGTCATTTCTGCAAAAGGATTCCCGACCAAGTATTGAGTGCATAACTGAACATAATTATTTGAAGGTTGACTTTTTTTGTATTAAAAACTCTTTTCTTTTATTGGTCGGATGAAATATGCAAATTTTTTTAGATGCTGCACGAGAGATTTTTGGGGTTTTCATGAGCTGTATATGCCAAAATCATCAGTATTAAAACAATAAAAGACCTGAAATATTTCAGTTGGTGTGCAATGAATCTAAAATATATGAAAGTTTAATTTTTATCATTACATTATGGAAAATAATTAATTTTTATCACAATATGCAATTTTTTGAGAAGGACCTGTATTTATTTCAGTAAAATCCCACCCTTTTTGTGCACATAAGCCAAATTGCGATTGCGGTTTGATTTTGAATAAGTCGTGTAGCCCTAAATATGATTGATGAAAAGTATCTTATTTTTCAATAAAAAAGTGTCTGATGTTTTAGTGTGGTCCAGTTTTTGATAAAACACACATTGCTGATCAATCCACGAGTGATGATGAGCAGATAATGGGACATCTGATCTGTCAGTCAGTCTGTGTGGTAATAGTCTTAAGCTGTGAAATGCACTGCCACCGCTCCAGACGCATTGCTGCATCCGGCTGCGTCGGCCTGCTGCACGCTTTACTGCATTTCTGGTATTTATTTATGTAATTGATAATAGTAGGGCTGTTCTCTACCCTGGGTTGCCTTCAGCTGTCGCCACACTGTCTCTCCCCGCAGAGAAGAACAGAACTGGAGAATTAGTGAGTGAAAGGACAATAGAGGGAGGGAGTTGAAGTTGAAAACTGGTAAAGTGACAACAAAATATGTTGAAGGATATAAGAATTCTGAGGGTCAGAGGGAAAAAAAGTGAGGGAAACCAGTGTAAAAGTGTGAGTGAGAGTGGGCACAGTCTGGTTGATCATTATTCCCTTGTGTAGATAGCAGCCCACAGTCTTGTGGGGTTAATATAGTTTGCTTACTTCAACAGGTTGTTGCGCAATACTCCAGGTTAATCATACTCTGTTTAGGCGGAGTATCGGAGCAGGGCGAGTGAGAGACTTAGCACCGGCTTAAGAAACAAATATGCACTGTAGTATCGCTCCACACCAGGGAAACTTTGACCTTGACTGAGGTGTATGGACGGATGTAACTATATACTTAACTGCAATGCAAGTGCTTTGTAGCATATTACAGTGCGCTTTGGCCTTGATAGTGTTTTAACAAGCACCCAGTAAACATTTGTCTGAATTGTTGTATTGATAAGTGCTTTTTTGGTGGGGGAATGCTTAACTCATGTCTTTCCCAATTGTTTTTTTTTTTTCTGCAGTGCAGACATATAAAAGGTGTTACAACAGTCGCAAAATGAGACAAGGTGTCTATTTGAAAAAGTATTTTAGATATAAAGTAATAATTTCAAATTTCTTGTGTAGTTTTTTTGTGAATTGTTTTACTTTTGTTATTCAGCCTTGCTGCTCACATGGCATAAAAAAATGCATTTTGGCCTTCCTTGGACAAATGGCCTTGCTTACTTGTCTTTTTCTTATCCTGTAAGTTTAAAAAATGTGTTTTTTTGTTACAATTTAATTGTACGTCCTTCATAGTCAAGAGTGTGACTCCTTTATTTTTGACCCATGCTACTTTTCAGATTACCTTGCTTCTTTTTTGGTGTCCCCTCACTGGCTGAATGAATTTCTCTTGTGTGTATGTGTGTGTGCGATGGCATAGTGCAGTGGGGATATCCCCCCTTAACCGTCTGTCCACACGCCATTAGCCCACTCTTGTCTCAGCCTCAGTAAAGCCCTTCAGCATTGAGGAGCTGGAATGTGCCTTTGTGTCCCATTAACAAAACAGAGACGCCATGTTCTTTTCCATCTTAAAGGCTGTGGGAAGGGTTGCACATCTACAAGCTCAGTCAGATGGAACCGGCAGCACCATTTTTCCACACCTTTCCCTGACTGAATGTATAGAGCGATTAGTAATCGTTTTTCTTCTCTTCACATTCACGTCTGAAGACAATAACGTTTTTGTGCAGTCAGGGGGTACGTGACAGAAAATGACTAAAAGTAATGCACTTTCAATGGTGTTTGAGAGTGAATTAAAGGATGAAAGTTTGTCATTGATCTTTTTGGGACTTAGATTTTTTCTGGCCACCAGAGAGGGACACACACTTTTCTTGAATCTGTCAGATAAAATTGCTAGGGTGAAAACTGTGGATTAGCTGAACCTTTGAGATGCAACGTTTCAACTTGAGGATGGTTTACTTTGTACGCCTCATTGCTGCACAAATGATTTACAGCTCTAACTGATGTTATGAGGTGAATTGGGATGGTTCAGGATAAAGGTTGTTTTACGTTCATGAGTACGGGCAGCCTTCAGTCATACCTATGCACACACACACACACACACACACACACACACACACACACACACACACGCACACAAAGGTCATGAGAAGAGCTCTGGAGGAGAAGAGGGCCCTCTGTGTTCAGCGTTCTGGCAAAGACTCTCAGCCGTAAAAGGTGAAGCCTCATGAATATCAGTGACCGCATTTTTTTTTAAGAACAACTTTGCGTATCCAGTTTGAGTCCCATATAACAACATTATAACAACTTGACGAAAAAATCTAGGGTTGGGAACCAACTTTTTTATTCAGAACTAGAGTTGCACGATTCATTCTTAAAAGATTGCAATCTCGGTTCAAACACCCACATGATCTTATTTCTAAATAACAACAATTGTTCTGTGTCTATTAAACCTTTGACAAAATCACACCAGAACATTCAAATCGGTGTTTGCACTGCTGATGAGCCAGAGAGAGCAGATGTCAAATACAGGTATTAAACAGCTTCACAAACAGCTTTACACAGACAGTATAATTATTTCTGTGTTACAAATATTCATATTATCACAGAATTACTGGGATAAAAGTTTATAGTTTGGTTATAAACACTGATGTCTACAGTAGCGCTCAAAATCAGTTTGCATACTATCCGCATACCAAATCCTAAATAGTATTCGAAAATGAAATAAGTGCGTCCCAAATACTAGTATGTTGACATGAGTATTCCAAAGGTTCCTGGATGATCTACTATATCGATGTGAAGATCGATGCACACTCTAACGGCTAATATTACCCACAACCCATTGCACGTTGGACGAGGATTCGATTAGAGACTGAAAACACTGCGGTTTGTCTAAGAAACATGGAGAAAGACGAACGAGCAGATCAGAAGGATTTTTAGTGATTGTTTTTATTGAATATCTCATAATTTCACGATTAGGATTGCTTTAAAATAAAAACTTTACTCTGAACCAAAACCGTTAAGAGGAATTATGACTAAAATGGTTAAATTCTTTACGATGCCAATTCCTACTAAAACTCTGTCACTCTCTATCTTTCTTTTTTAGGTTCCTTGTTTTCTTACTCTCTCTTGTTGTACTTTTCTATTTTTGATGAGCATAAACGAAGGCTCATGATGATTAGAGAGAGACACGTAAGAGCTTTTCTCTCACTCAGAAATAGTGGTTGTGGGACAAAGAGAGAGACTGTTAGGCTGCCAGGACTTCTTAAAGCATTGCAAGTGTTTATACATGCAGTTTTAAGACCTTGAATCAAGCCTTATTGGCCATGCCCTTGTCCTGTGGATTTCGCCCATGTGGAGAAAATATCCACCAAATGTCTTTTCTGCTGTGAGGAACTGTGAGGACTGGATTAGTGGACTGACAAGTAGTCCCCAGTAGGAGTCCGACCGGAGATGAGCTCTAATCCAGGGTTTGCATGTGTTGTGTTCTCTGGTGGTTAGGCTACTTGAGAAGTGTCCAGCAGCTGAAGAAGTGCGGATGTCTTCTCTGTCCAGCTAGTAAGGAGTGTTTAACATGGCACCTCTCCTTCTTGCCAAACGTTTGTATGTGTGTGGTCCTACAGAGTGCCACTTGGCTGGCATTTCCTCTCTGGCCGTGTGCGCGACCCCTAGTGACCTCAAGTCGCAGGGTCCGTCATCGCTCCACAGCCGTGCGCTTCCTGACCTGGAGATGACCCCCCTGGGTCCCCCGCATCTGTCCACGCACTGCCCCTGCCAACAATGTGTATGTGTTTATGAGTGTGAGAGAGACGGAAAAGCAGAACGTGTTGAATTTATTTAAACTGAGCTGATGATACATTATGTCTAGAGGCCAGTAAAATAAACAGTTATTACCAGTTCATCATTTTCTTCCTCATTTCGGAAACCTCTGCTGTCTCCTCGTCTGGTTGGCGTGTCATATTTAAGCCAGTCATGCTTCATTTTGCGTTGCTATTTTTAAGAGTTTGCAATATTTTGTGTGTGTGTATGAGAGAGAGAGAGAGACAGAGACAGAGAGACACATGTCAGGACTGAAAGTTTAAAACACTTGAGCTACAGTGATAACGGTTTACAGTAACAAAACAACCATTATTTTGTATTAGATTTGAGGTGACAAGTGGCAAAAAAATGGCACTGGTTGACAACCAAACAGAGGAAGAGAGAATATTACTGTAAAAAGTTGATCAATTACACACAGAAAAGATCTTCCTTCATGCAAAGACAAGGGTTTAATCGGACTGCATTCAAATGAGAAACTGAGCAGGGGCACAGTTGATTTCACACTGACATATTTTTATATTTAAAATGTTTAATTGACCATGTCCAGTCAGTAGTCGTTACAAAATACACTACCGTTTAAAAGTTTGGGGTCAGTACAATTATGGCTCATTTCCACTGAGCGGTCACGATACCAAAATTATGACTTTGATACGATACCAGACTAAAATACCTCGATACCGATACTAAATCGATACCACAACAAAAAACTGTAAAATTAATTGAATAATATGACATAACTCTTTTTTTATATTATAAAATATAATATATACTGCTCTTAGGGTTTTGTTATTCTTAAAGTACCGATACTAATACAATTTCATATCATACTGTTTTTAATAGCACGGTATCGCGATACTTTTCTAGTACCGGAATATCGTGCAACACTACCGAGTGGTACGGTACGCAATTATTTCTGTTTCCATTGTCAAAAGTTGTGAATGGTACCAAAATACTGAACCGTACCTTACAACTTTTTTGGGACCCTTCTGTTGGGGTACCTAGCACAGTAGTCTGGTACCTAAAGGGTGGAGCTAGACTCACTGCCGAATGTTGACTGGCTGACAGAGAATTGTCACTTGCGCATGCTACAAGGGGGATGACAACACGAGGTGCCATTTTTTTTCTTTAATATACAGTTGTTTTTTTTGTCTTGTGACAAACAGCCACATGCCGGGAAGCACAAACAAGATCTGCTGTGTGTCCTCTGTTGTTGTTTACTATGTTGGTTCCTTCTTTGCGCGAATGACGTTGATCATTACAACAGCCATTGAGGGTCACATTATCCTTCAGAAATCATTTTGAAAATCAAGTTTTTAATGTTTGTTTGTTAAAGTTTTAATATGCTTTAAGATTAATTTTTATAATTCATTAGTCAACACCATTGCAGAGTATTTTCTTCTTAAAACTGCAGTTTACCAAAGACCGTCTCAAAAACGTGGTTTAAAATCGCCTCTGTTCTTGACGTCACAAACCTGTTGTAACCAATTCCATCAACGTGTCTTAAACATATCATCCTTACTATTCTGCGAAGCAGGGGAGGCTCATGAGAAGCCAGGTTAGCCCAGTATATTCCTCTGTTGATAAGAAAAAATGGGTACATTGAGCAACATAGCGGTGATGTGTGAATTATGTACATGATGTATATTATGATGTAATGATGATCATATAATAATAATCATATTAATTATCATGTGTCATGTGTCCGACATATACATAAAATGCATTACTATTCTGATACATCGACTTGTAGAATTTGCTCTTCCGCTTCTTCTGAATCAGTTTCTTGTGCAAACATATATGGCTGAATTAAAGCAGTATTTCCATTGTGCAGCATTTACTACAGTAAAGTTGACCAGTTGGATCAGTTAGTCCGAGCTGGTGTGAGTGAGTGGAGGTGGGGCTAATTGCATATCCATGCAGCTTACAGCATGAAGAAATTACTTTCACAGGGAAAAATGTTAAAAATGTAAAGTCATTTTTAAATATAGCATTAAAAAATCAATACAATGATGACTGTATTGATTTTTTTTAATGCTATATGTAAAAATGACTTTATATAGGAATAGGATATAGGAATATAGGAAGTATGTTGTGATCTTGATCCACACTCCTAATCAGCAGGTGGGGGTAATGCAACCTTGAAGTTGTATGCCAACCACCATAAACAATCAAAGAAGAAGACAATGCTGAATAAAGTCATAGTTTTTGTTATTTTTGGACCAAAGTGTATTTTCGATGCTTCAAAAAATTCTAACTAACCCATTGATGTCACATGGACTACTTTGATGATGTTTTTATTACCTTTCTGGACATGGATAGTATACCGTACATACATTTTCAATGGAGGGACAGAAAGCTCTTGGACTAAATATAAAATATCTTAAACTGTGTTCCGAAGATGAACGGAGGTCTAATGACATGAGGGTCATTAATGACATAATTTTCGTTTTTGGTTGAACCAACCCTTTAAGGGATACAATTATTGACTACATGGCATGGGGACTTTTTCAAATTTATTTCAAATGATCTATGTTGTTGTTTTTTTGGAAACTGTGATACATTTTCTTTAGGATTCTTTGATGAATAGAATGTTTGAAAGAACAGCATTTATTTGAAATATATATTTTGTAACATTGTAAATGTCTTTCCTGTTACTTTTAATCAATTTAATGCATCCCTGCTGAATAAAAGTATACATTTTTATACTAGCCATTACCAACATTATGTAGTTCAACAGATCAGTAGTTAATGAAAAATTCAAATATATGAATCAAATTTTCATGACATTCATATTTATTTGAATGTATTTAACTAATGTTCTGTGGAGCAAGCATGGCTTATTAATATTTATCAAGTTATTTATTAAGTCATTTTCATTCGCAACGGCTTTAGAAATGTAAGAGAGTCTGAGAGAATTTGTGTATGGCGTTGTGAGAGAAGGCAGGACTGAGTGTGGGGTATTGAGGTAGTGAAGAGGCCCCTCTGTAATTTATTAGAGTGTTGAATTCTAGTCAAAGCCAGTTTGATTCACTATGTTTGGTCTAAACCAGCTGAGAGAGTCGTGAGGACAGCCGGACACTCCCTCCGACTCACTCCATTCACACTCTCAAGTTCAATTCTGTCCTCCAGAAACGAAGGGTTGTAAACACTCACAGAGATGGCCATGTGATTATTTAGAGATCGTTCATGGTCAATGGTGTTGTTGGGACGCAGGCAGGTTGCCTTGGCAGTTAATGGGTTTGTTTAATGTGAGCTTCCTGATGGAGCCTTGAAGAAGACCATCTGCTGAGTTAGAAACGCCTGTATCCCATCACATCTTCTTTTTCTAATGGACAGCAGACAAATGACAGGATGAGGCTCTGAGATCAGTGGAAAGGAATGAAGGGGACGGATGGAGAGAGAAACAGAGAAGGGAGATGGGCTGAATGATAACCAGAGGGTTATACAAAGTGAGATGAACTGGTAAAGCGCTGAGCCACACACACACACAAGCACACATTCTGTCTCTTAGTGTCACAACACACACAGACACGCAAATAGGTGCAGCCACAGACAGGTCTGTACACACACTTTTACTGGAAGGTGGGAAGCCTCTCTGGTCTCACTGGAATGTGAAATGGCTTCCCAGAAAACTGGTTTTATTTGGGTTTCATTCCCATCCAGCTTCTGTCCAGCTCAGCTCACTTCTCTAGAGAGAAAGTGAGGGAACGCATGGACCAATTTGAGATGGAGTACTATGGAAAATAACTTTCTGGCCATAAGACGTGTCCATATTAAACCCTTACATTTAGGTGATTCTATCAAGGACATCTGGACCGCACTCATTAGCCAAACATTAGCATGTGGAATTTTGACCTTGCTGATATTATATTAAAACTACTGTTATTTTAAGCTGTCGATGTATCCACTGATAAAGTCAGATATCGGCTGATATCTTCATAACTTATCCTTCTTTAATGGAAGAAGGTTTCCTACTCACCGCCATATTTGATACCAAATGTAGCAACCTGACTTGTTTACAAGCATTTTGATAGCACATGCAATGAGTTAATGTAATTGAAACAATTAAAAATTATAAAATTTTAATGAAAGTATTGGAAAATGGCAGGATTTACTGTCTTGTGTTAACATAAGATCTATTCTGATAAAAATACTTTTTATTTAGATGTTTACTGTATTGCTATATTGGTAATTTTTGGGTGACAAAACTGAATTAGGAACTCCTCTGTCATCATTTACCTCACCTCAATCTAAACCCACATGCGATTTAGGCCTATTCTGCAGATGGACAAAAAATAGATAATGTTAATTATCACTGATTTATTGATGTTTACATTAAATAACTAAATATATTTGTGATCGAGTTTTGAGCGCTATAGCAGAGGGGGAGGTTTTCTTTTTGAGTGAATACGTTTGTTCTGCTGTATAACTTCAGAGGGTCTAGATCTATGATACTTTGTTTTATTGTACTTTTAATAGTGCTTTTTTGTTATTTTTTGGAGCCATTCATAAGCCACTTCATTAAATGGAAAGGAGCGGCCTGGATATTCCGTTAAACAACAAACCAGCTGGGTTTTTTTATTGTGATTTTGGTTAACTATCCCTTTAAGTGATTTGTTTATTCCATTTGGAAAATCCAAACATTTTAAGATTTGACATCATAAAGTTTTCATTTAAGAAAATAGAGCAGGGAGGTGAAGGCGAATGGTTTGCTTTTGGTACTTGTGCAGTCTAACGCCAGTGTATGTTGTTTGTGTGGATCAGTGGTGTGTTCAGCCTTGTCCATATCTCATTACAGATAGGCTATCAGCACATCCCAAACACAGTGCTTACAGGCATGGTGTTCCTGTGGAATTAGCAGCTTAATACACTTCCTTTCTCGCATTCCTGCTGTCTTTCTCTTTCTGTAAATCCTTTGCATTTTCTGTTAAAACATTTTTTGGTGGGTTGACATGTTTGCTCTCAAGGCTGAATGTTTGTGTTAGAGCTCACATGAGGGAATTGGCTTCTTGCTCTGTGACTCCGGAACTGTAGCCCTTCTTTGACTGGACATACTGTAAAGCTGCCAGTGTGTTGGTGTGACTTGGTGAATACATTTGTATTTTTTATACTTTTTTTCATAGGGAATAAATTATGTGTGCGTGCATGTGTGTGGTCGTCTTCTCTTCTTTAAGTATTGGGTTAAGTCTGTTGGGGATCTCAGGTAGTTTAGTTCAAAGAGGGTTTAGACTGGAACTCATTACTCAGAGTTTAAATCCCATGTTCTGCGTCAGACGGCGCTCTTTTCCCAAACATTTTAAGAAAAACATTTAAGTGCTGTCTTCCCAAACATTTAAAGAACCAAATACTGTGTTTGAATTCACATACAAAGCTTATGCTCTATCTTTGATGGCCATCAGGCTTATATTTCTTTAGGAAATGTATCTTGCACTGAGCTTGTGGACAAGAAGTTAATCAATTTACTAGTGTTGTCAGAAGTACCGATACTGAAATTTTGAAAAGGTGACAATACCAGCATTCCTGTTGTACTGAGTTCCAGGTATATTCGGTACCCACTAATAGGCAGCTGCTTTCAGTCACTTCTGTTTTTATCTAAGCACAGGGGTCCACACTAACTAACCTGGATTTTCTGCGCGTCTCTGTGTGAATAAATGGAGCAGACAAGCGGTTTCATTTACCACACACGTACACTGAAGCACGCTTGTTGCTCGCTGTGTTTTCAGCCTCTGCAGTCTGCATGAACTTTATCTCCAGAGCCGCTCTGAGCTTTACTTCATGACCATTTTACTGCTTCATTTGAGAAAAACCATCATCATCAATCATACATTCACAGAAACTCAAAGGTCTTCATGGCAACCCATCACAATTTTGGTTTAATCTGACAGAAGGGTAGAGCTAGACTTACTGCTAAGCATTGATTGGTTGACAGAGAATCGTCATTTGAGCTTGCTTTTTTGGCTGTGTTTTTCCTTGCAGCCTGCAGCCTTGGCTCAAACAAATCATGTCTTCTTGTGACAAACAGCCACATGCCAAGAAGCTAGAACAAGATCTGATTGATGCATGTCATCCATTGTTGTTTACTGTGACACTTTCTTCTTTGTGCGAGAATGGCTGCTCTGGAAGCCATTAGTTACTTATCAAAGTAATAATAATATTATTATTTTAAATATTTATAAATATTTTTCACTTGCTCTTTTTTTATACACATTGTTTAATTTTAAACAACATGTAGCCTTCAAATGTTTATATGTATTATTTACTTATAATGATTGCTATCATAAATAATAAAAAATGTATTTTATTTTAATGGTATTGGTACTGACTACTGGAATTTTGGTATTGTGACAATTGTCTTCTGAATTGCAGACAGTGTGCTGGAGCTCAAATATGACTCAAACTTTTCTCTTGTGAGAAGGAGAGGAATTTGTCAGGCATGACATCATCCAACCCACTGATAGACTTCCAGTGTTTAGTGTTCAACCTCTACTGTATGTAACGCTGAAGGAAAAACAAACCATCAGACTTTCTGCTTGTGAGAAGAGACTAATACGCTTCAAATTCAGGGTGGAGGTCCTGCTTGAAACAACAAACTCAGAGCCCTACTCAGGCCCAGAAACTCGGGGTATTGCGAGTTGTAGATATTGCGCACCGCTTTAATCAATCCCACAAGTTGCGAATTTAAAATTTAGGAAGTAAGTTATTGCACAAAAATAATCTTAGGGCTGGGCGATATCCAAAAGAATTATATATCTCGATATTGTCCAAATTTTTACGATATTCGATATATATCTCAATATGTTTGCAATTGCTTTTAAATTAAAAAAATATTTTCTTTTGCCCCAGACCCAAATTAAATAAAAAATGTTTACGTTTACTGAACAGGTTGGGGTGACCAAAATCTTAAATCATGATATGAGTAATTTAATATTTTTTAAAATGTACTTTTATAATTACAATATAGATTTTTAATTTGATCTTTTTTTCTTTTCTTTTTTACATAAGCAAAACATGCCAATTACAAACAATATGTACAGTGGGTCTATTTAACAGTAGCAAGTCAAGAAAAAAAAAAATCAAATATATATAAAAAAAACTGCTCAGTCTTTACTCTAAATTAACTATAGGCTACACTGATTCTTAATAAATATATTCAAGTTGTTTAGACAAGCATGGCGTGGTTTTCTATTTTTCGTTGTTGTGTGATTAACATTAAATCACACAGAATATGAGGTCCGGGCCTTTAAGAGCTCCACGGACCAAATTCATCGTAACACACGATTTCTCACTCAACTCTGTGTACGTTCACTAAAGACATGCACTACTGAGTTGATCTGAATACTCGCCAGGACGTGCATTTTTACATTGGTTTGACCATTGAAACCCAATAATGAAAGCGCTGAATCCCTATCGTATGTTGTCTGAAAGGCGTGTGCGCGCGCTTCGGGTCAGAGTCCGGCACCGCGAGCACGTCCCGCGGTGTGCTATTATTCCTCTCATGCGCGCATGTTTCTGTTGCTTTCTTTGTCATACGCCGCGTGTAAGTTATATTTAACTCTTCCGCTTCCGATGTTTAGTGAATGGTGGAAGCAGACCTCTGCGTTATCTGGTAATGTTTTTGGGAAAGTATGCATCTTGAATCTGAAATATTCGATATTCACGATATTTTCAAATTTTACATCGTCGTCAAGATTATTACGATATTATCGCTAATATTCGATATATCGCCCAGCCCTACTTGCATTACATTACTATTATATTTAAGTGTGGTTTTTGGGTCTGTAATAATAGGACAACTATTTTTAACAATAATGTATTTGAAGTATAACAAAATTAAGAGATGTGAAAGTATCATGAATTGGCAAGCAACATGGGCAACATATTTCATTTGCATGTAGTATTCCTGCCAAGTAAATAATAATAAAAAGTCAAATGTAAAACACTGCATACTCCTAAATCTACTAAATAGCAGTGTTTTTATTAAAAAACACACCAAGCTGGGCATTTTGACACATTTCTGTAGATTTAACCGCTTGGGAGCTAACCTGAAGCACAAAGTTCACTTTACTTGCACAACGTCTCAAAACATGTGCAAAGAACAGTATCACTTTCGTAGCTTAATGCAGATTTAATTAATTTGTTTTATTTTTTATTTTTGGGCACATCCTGCATTTTAGCAACAGTAGACGGTATTTTATGACAATCACTGACCTAGCTGATTTGGACATTAAGTTTGAGCTTTTAGGGAAGAACAAAAGCATACCGTGTAGGGTAGCTGTTGTTGCTCTCCGTCCGCAAAGGTGTTGCTAATGTATTGTCCTTTTCAGACACCTGGTAGAACTGCCAGACAGGTGAATGTAGTGAAGTGAAGCAATTTTAGCTGAGCATAGTAAAATTATCTCGTAAGTTTTAAGTCTTACACAGTGTTGGGTGTAACTAGTTACTAAGTAATTAGTTACTGTAATTGAATTACTTAACCTTTGAAAAAGTAAAGTAAGAAATGTTTTTATTACTTCTGATGTAATTGAACAAAATACTGTGTATAGATTATGTATAAAACAATAGTGGAATTAACATAAACATTTAAAGTCTAACTTTAAAATGCATGTTTTGTATCCTTCTCACATTTGTAATACTTGGGTCAATTAATTAGAATAATTTATGTAGTTTTATAGTATTTATTTGAATGAATTAAAGGAGCTGTTTCATGTCAATCCTTAAACCAACTGTCGTGGTTGATATAGGATTTAGAAAGTAATAAGTAATGAAATACTTTTTGGAGAGAGTAATTTGTACGGTAATCTAATTACACTATTGAACATGTAATTAGCAATTAACTTATAAATTACTTTTTTAGAGTAACTTGCCCAACACTGTCATCTGATCAGCTCTTCTGATTTACCTTGATAGAGACCACCGATCAAACTATGGCTATAAATCTATTATCGACCAATGTCAATTATTTGAAGCACCCTTAATTATATTATACACAAGTGACTAAAAAGCTCAGGAACTTTCTGAATAAGATAAGATGTAGGTCCATGTGAGATACTCAAATGTGTATATAAAATTGGACGAAAAGTCTCTATTTCATCAGCACAGCATCAGTCAATTTTTAATGGTGCATATCTTTTTTTATTAGGCTTGTTACCTAAAAGACATAATTTGCAGGGCTGGCAATCAAATAGAGTTGTCACAGAAACACCTCACCCTTTTGGCCCAAAAGCTAGCCGGTGAACGAGACCCACCCATGCCCTAACACACATACACGCACAAACCACATCTACGGGCCTTATCATGGGGCAGGTTGTGGCTGGGCTTCTTCAGGGCTTGGCAGGGCTGTGAGCGGGCTGGCCCAGCTGTGATGTGGGGCTCTGTGGGCAGCTGCGGCCACCGAAAGGCCTGCTGCGGTGCTGGTGTGGTTTGCCGACATGCGGATGCTCCCATGTTTCACTGATGCAGTGGAAATGTAAAAGTTAACCCTCAGAGTCTGAGCGGAGGAGTTTAGGAGCCTGCAGTGAGCAGTTGCTATTGATTGCATTCCTGCAAAAGTTCAATCTTAACGTTAATGCTATTCTCCTATATTCTCTATTTTTTGGAAAAACTGAATTAGACTGCATGTAGTTAGTGAATATGCACAGGTTTTTGTGCGAATATGTTGTGCAAAATTTTAAAGGTTTAGTGATGAGTGATTTAGAAAGCATCTTGCATTTAAGCTCTAAAAGAATACATGGTGTTTTAGAAAAAGTGAATGACGCTATCCTCTTAGAAAATAAGGCTATCATTCATAAATCAATGTTCTCTGTCCTATAGCATGAGTTTTAACTAGGCTTCTGTCTCTTTCCTGATCTATTTCTGTTACTCTTACTGACAGGCAGAAAATCTGCAGTGCTCTGTTGAGACTTGACATGCTCCTGAGCTCTCCTAACACAAGGCTTTTCTTTTTCCTTCCATGTTTGTAGTATGTATTTTCCATTCATTCACGCTCCATCTGTAGCACCAAGGGTGGTCTTTATTTGTATTCCTAGAGTTAGTAATTTAATGACAATGCCAAATTGTATCTGCCTTTGCAAGCTGAAATCTTCAACTGTTTGAGCATGTTGCAGGATTTTACCTTCACAATACTACCAGGTATTACAATATGTTTCTGTCACTGGTGTTTAAAACAAGACTTTATGTTTTCAACAAGCTCAAATATGTTTTGGCTGAGCACTGGGCTTGTATACCAGTTTCAATTTTGTGTTGGTTATGTATTTTCTTTAAATAACACCATACCAGAGTATAGCTAAAAATCTATTCAGTGGCCTCGGAGAGCGCTATGTAGAGTATATTGAGAGGGGACCCTCTATTAACTGCATAATCTTCTTTATAATGGTTATAACCTCACTCTCTTTAACCTTTCACAAATGGAAATTATTGGGTAAAGCGGAATGTCTGAATTGATCCATTTTTGGATGAATAAATCAAAAGCATGCCTGTAAAATGCATCAAGTTATGAACATATGGACTAATGTCTGTGAATATTAAAGCTCCAAAAGTTATTGAAATATTGAAATCTGCTATTGAAATCTTAAGTCTGCATGTTCTGTCTGAATGAACGCTGCAGTTTCGTCTGCTACACACATTCTTAAGCATGCATGATGCTCATGGTGTTTTCAGTGTCTGCCGTCTCACTATTTGAGGACATGAACAGATGAACTTAATCTCCAGAGCTGCTCTGAGAGTAGGGGTGTGTGATATATATCGTCTGCGATAATATCGTAATTGTTGTTTTAACGATGTGCGATCCGACATTATCGAGTATATCTCATATAGTTAATGTGATATTGATTTTATACAAGTTTACTAAACAAGAAGTTAATATTAAGTGACTTACAGTTTAGACTTCCATATTGCCTATTTTTGCTTTATTTCGCCACCGAAAAATAAATTGTTCAAAACAAACACACAGCACCGTGTCTGAGTCTGAGCAACACACAGCGGTGTTTTCATACTGAACGAATCAGCTTTTTGAACGAATCAATTGAATCAATGATTCAATGACTACGATAGTTTAAGAGAGTCAAATGCTTCGTTCCTTGAATGAATCAGCTGTTTGAATGAATCGGTTTAAATAATTTCAAAGATCAATATTATTCAACATTTTGTTTTAAACATCAAAACATGCATAACTGCAGGATATTAATTTGTCACTTCTGAACTGTGTAAATGGTCTAAATGCCACTTCAGATGCAGCTTCTGTGTTTCCTTTGCACTGCAAAGATACATTTTGTTGATAAAATTATTTAATTTGATGGTAACAGCCCTATTGTGTCTTATTATAATTGATTTTTATTAATTTTATGAAATCAACACAAAAGATGTCAGGGTAAAAAAAAATTATCAAGGTAAACATTTTTTTTATCAAGGTAAAAAAGATTATTTCTGTCTCTTCTGTGAACTGACCACCACACAGAATATGAAGAATATCATAAACTTTAGGAGTCAGCTGACCATGGCAGTCCTACACCTGCCAAAGTACCAGCACAAAAACACACTCAGCAAAATATCGTCAAATTATTGTTATCGAGAAAATCCCAGAAAATATCGAGATATCTTTTTTTGTCAATATCGCACACCCCTATCTGAGAGTCACTTCACCAGCATTTCATCATTTCATTTGATAAAACTATCTTCATATCATATGCACACAAAGGTCTTCACAAGTCACTACAACCCATGTTCGGTTTAGCTTGAAGGAAGTATAATAGAAATATATTATTTTATTACTATTACTGTTACCATTATTGTTACTACAGCTCCCTCTTCCAAGTCCTATTTATTTAGAGGGGTGCTGTTGTTAGACTAATAAAATAAAAAGTAAAATACACATACGATTGAAGTTATCTCTATTTCTGAATAAATAAAGTTGCAAATAATGTCTTGGGACCAGATTTACTAAACGGGAAAATTAGCGTTAGCAAATTTGCGCAATTCAGTTCTGCATGTGATCTACTGATGACTGATGAGTTTGCATAGCACTTGGTGATGTAAGGCTTGGATGCAGCTGCAGGTCCATGGAAACCCATTCCATGAAGCTCTCTACACACTGTTCTTGAGCTAATCTGAAGGCCACAAAAAGTGTGTAGGTCTGTAGCTATTGACTCTGCAGAACTTATGCGCACTGTTTGCCTCAGCGTGCGCTGATCCTGCTGCACTGTATTTTTATGTGGCCTACCACTTTGTGGCTGAGTTGTTGTTGTTCCCAATTACTTCCACTTTGTTATACTACACTAATAGTTGACCGTGGAATATTGAGGAAATTTCACAAATGGACTTATTGCACAGGTGGCAACCTATCATGGTACCGCGCTTGATTTCACTGAGCTCCTGAGAGCGACCTGTTCTTTCAAAAATGTTTGTAGAAGCAGTCTGCATGCCTAGGTGCTTGATTTTATACACCTTTGACCATGTAAGTGATTGGAACACCTGAATTCAATGGTTTGGGTTGTCCCAATACTTTTGGCAATATAGTGTATTTTGAAGAATTCTTAGAGTCCAAGTAATATTTGACCTCATTGACCCAATTTATAAAAAATAAAAAACACTTTACACAAATAATGTCTTATTTGTGTTCCACAGATGAAAAACTTGAGAGTGATTTCAATAAAGACAGAAATGTCATTTTGGGGTAAAATATCCCTTAAATGTAAGAACTAAACTAGACTAATTTTGTTGTGGTGTGTATGTTAAAAGAAAATCTACCATGTTACTTGCCATTTCTTTGTAATTGTTTTTTTGTTAAATTTACTAGCAATTAGAAAATTGTCTTTTTCAGTGCAGAAGTTTGAGACAATTTTGAGATATTTTTGCAGTTCAGTTTGGTGACCTAAACGAGACACATCACCTTTAAGGTCCACATGCTCAAGGTTAATAATTACGTTTTATTTAAACATAAATGCAGTAGAACTGGTCTCACACAGTCACAAACGCACACTCTTTAAGAGCACACCTTATCAGTCTCACAGGATAGAGTTTCCTCTGGTAACAGCTCCAGTAGGCCTCTCTCCGTCCCTGTCTTTGTCACTGCAGTGCGGCCCCTGGCCCCTAATGAGGAAACCTGCTACTCAGGGATAGAGATCACATTCACAGACCCAAACACACATACACATAGTCTTCTTTCGCTCTCTCTCATCCTGCTCCCAGGCACATCAGCCAAAAGACTGTGAGGGTTTGCAGTTGGGCAAAAAGCTGTGTGTGTGTGTGTGCGTGTACAGGAGGAACAGGACTGTCAGTAATACATAATGTATCCAGAGGACCACCGGGACCGCTGCACAAATAGGGGCCCAGGGACCCCACCAATAGGGAAAGAGTGAGTGATAAGGAATGAGAGGAGAAAGGGGAGTGTTCTGGTGGTACATGGTCCATTGAAAGCAGGCTGAATGGTAATTGGATAGGGCAGGTAACCTGTGGATCAAAAAAAAAAAAGATAGTGGAGCGATGGAAGGTCATAGCTGCAGGGGGGATAGGGAGGCCCCCTTTGGTGTGTCTGGTAGGGGGGAGGGGTAATCTGATACACAGTGTGGCCAGAGGCCCTCATGCTCATATATGCTTTCAAGACTCAAGACAGCCCTTGCAGTGAAATCCAAGATGGCGGAGACTCTCTTTCCCTTGATTTTCTCTACCTCAAGGGATGGGGATGTGCCTCATTAGCTATTGTGGCATGTTTGTTGGTCTCCGTCAGACCCCGTCTCCACGTCTACTGTGTGCGGCCCAGCTTTTGAAGCTGCACATAATGGATTCCTAATCAAGATCTCGACCTCAGCTGAAAAGACCTGCCTGGGCTTCAGTGCATCTCCTCCAGAACAAAGACAGACATACACACACTCAATGCTGGCTAGAATACAGCAGGATAAATAAACAAGAGGACTGAAATGTATAACAAGTAGAAGGCCACATAAAAACACACTTATTATGATCTACATGCACTGGTTCTCATTTCCTCTCTGTGAGTTTGTGTTGTGGCGTCTCTCTAACGGTGGGTGTTTTCAGGTCAGTGTTCTGACCTCTCTCGCTGCGGATCTGCCATTTGCTTTTTTAGCTGCCCACACATTTCACCTTTCAGCACAAATGAAGAAAGAGAAAGAGAGAGGAAAACACTTTGTGTACAGCCTGCATTTTTGTCATGCTGCTACATGCTATCTCTCCGTCTCCTTGACAGCCTCTGCTCTCTCTCTCTCTCTCTCTCTCTCTCTCTCTCTCTCTCTCTCTCTCTCGCTCTCTCACTCTCTCAATGCTCTGAGCTTCAGAGCCTTAGGGAGAGAAGGAGGGACATAGATATTTCTATAGAAAATAAGAGAAGAAGAAAAATGAGGGAAAACTACTATTCCTTCACTTAATTAAAGGAATAGTTCACCATAATTTACTCCAAACCTGAATGATAATTTTTTTGTTGTTGCAGTTTAGCAGAATATGTGTAGCCCAAGCTAATTTTTTGAAGCTTGACGATCCCTGGGCATCCTTAACTTTCAGAAAACCTATGAGCCTATTTATCAACACGTCTGTTATGAAGCAACATGATAATGGACTGTTACTACTTAACAATGTTTGAAAGGGTGGGCTTTTAACAATGTTTGAAAAAGAAGTCTGTCTGGCTTGATGTATGCATAGTGACTGACATACAAACAGCACTTGGTCCAAAGCACTTTGTTTCTATGTAAATAAATTACTATAAATTACCATTTAATTTGATCCACCTCATTGGATGTAAATTAGATTTCATGATGATCAAGTTTTTAATTGTAATAGTCCTTCCTAAAAAACAAATTTTTTTGCTGTTGATTTATGGACACTATTAAGGGGGATACTCAGTGTGGTAATACCCAATGTCAATGATGTGTAACCCATTGAATTATCCATGAATTATCCAACTCAGAAATCACTTTACGTTCTATATGGAGCCACAGCTAAAAGGCTGGGATCATCGTTATATTTGCACAAAGCAAAAGAGATTATAGAGGATGATGGGAAATAAAGATTATGTATTAGGGCTGATCAATTTAGCAAAAATCATAATCATGATTATTTTGGTCAATATTGGATACGGTGACCAGATTTTTCACGGGTGAACATTTCTGAAAATGTGATTTTGCGATACAGATGTATAATTATTTTAGTTATTTCTATTATTATTATTATTATTATTATTATTAATATTTATATTTATTTATAATTTCTGTATTTGTTTATATAAAAAAGAACAACGAAGCAAGGTACAAACAATAGGACAAAAAATAGATTTTTGTTTATAAAATACAGTCTTTCAGGTATAGTAGGTAACATATACACAATTTTTTGTTTGATTAATATTAATAATGATAGACAGATATTTTAGGCTGCTGCCTCTTTAAGACCGAATGCTAATACTGACACATCTTTTGAGTGTTTAGCAACAGTAGACTGCATTTTACAACACTCTTTTATTCAGCTGATTTTGATGTTAAGTTGGGCATAGGGAGGACTAGTGTTGACAAAAGTACCGACCTTGATACCAAATCGGTACTGAAGTGACGCTTTGAGCGCTGTTGAGCTGTAATCGTAAACACCTCTGACTGGCCATTGTGCTCACGCGCTCATCGGATGTGCCTGTGGTTGGCTACAATGATCAGCATGCGCGCGCGAAAGCACATGGAAGTGTTTGAAAATGTTTTGAAAGCGGGAGCGGGAGCATTGAAAGCACAAGCAGGCATCGACCAGCGGACCGGTAGGCTGATAGATGCCTGCATTCAAACGCTCTGTGTATATCTGTGTAAGCTCTCTCTGAAAAGCGTCATTATAACATGTTTGTGAAGCGCTGATCATTGTAGCCAACCACAGATGTGATTGATGAGCGTGTGAGCGCGATGACCAGTCAGAGGTGTTTATGATTGCGCTCAACAGCACTCAAAGCGTCACATTTTTTACATTTCAGTAACGATTTGGTATCGCGGTCGGTACTTTTGACAACACTAGGGGGGACCAAAAGTGCACCGCTGAATGTGGCAGAGGCCCAAGAATTGTTTTGCTTTGATTTTCTTATTTCCATAATCATTAGAAGCCAAAATGGAAATCAAAAATAAATGATTGATTAATTGCACAGCCCTAATATGTATATGTTGATTGATTTTTGGGTTGGAAATGCATCTTGCAAGCACTCTCCAAAGAACTAAGCCTATGATGTCATAATTGCATGATAGTAGAAGTAAAACACCATAGTGCAGCACTGATGACATCAAATACACTTTGCTTTCTTCAATTATTGTTGCGTGATGCTTGATCTCACTGTCTGATCTGGATTCAGGTCTTATCAGTCGTCAGAGACATACAGATCTGTGTTTGAACTTGCATGAACATCATCTGTGGGAGGGACTGCTCAAAGAAATGTATCAAATTGAAATAATGTATGTTGCCTCGTGACAGGCTTTTTGAGCTGTTCTATTTTGAGTTGTGCCAAATGAGTCATTTTACTCTTTCTTTTGTTTTCTGTATATTGTCAATTTATTATATATTTTACATTCACATTTACAATAACAATATAACTCATATATTTAACTCGTTCACTGCTTTTTTACACTTTATCTGTAATAAATGATCTTGTGGGATTGTGGAGAGAGCAGCTTTTTAAACAGTCATGAAACTCATATGAACATGAAATCTCTTTAAATTCTTGTTGGAATGAGTGTCTGTGCACAGCCAGGGTTGGCAAGTGAGCAGAATCAAAGCACAAGCCATCCATGACCTCTTCTCTTCCAAAAAAAAGTGAAGAAACCAAGTGTTAACCAAGTGTTATAGAAATAGTACTGCTCAACCACTAACTATGAGCATTTGTTCTTTTGTTTCCATAGGGACATCAGCATGAACAACATCACTGAGCTGCCTGCTAATGTCTTCAGAAACCTGCCCTATCTGGAAGAACTGTGAGGATGATATCTTTTTTTCTTTCTCTCTCTTTCACTGTTTTCCTTATGCTCTGTTTTCTACTTCTTATATATGTTTGGCACTGTTTTCAAGTACTGTCATGGAAAAAGATGATAAATGGAACACCCCTATGATTTGAAATGATCCTTTGCTTTATTCTTGAGTATGGCTCTATTTTGTAATATTTTCCTATTTTTAGATTTTGAAATGTTTCAGCAGTTCTATAAACAACTTTAAAACTAAATACACATGGCATCAATTAAATTGCTGCTGGTTTAAGTGTCAGCTGGCTGGATTACGTGAGCTCCATTGTCTTCATTTCTTTTGGTAGTCACCACATTGTGCTGTACTTTGATGCAGCAGTCGTTGTTGTATTATATCGCCTAAGATCGGCAACTATCACTGAAAATGTGTGACTTCCAGACGCTTTGATGCTGCAGTCACTGTTAATGCACTACTGCTATTTAGGTGCACAGTAACATTTACCGTTGTTTAGCAAATTTTCATGGACAAAATCCAAACATTTCAATACAGAATCCACATGAGATTTCCCCATACAGATTTTATGTATTTTGTAGAAGTTTGTCATGCAAATTCGCCACATTGACCAAAAGAATGCTGTTTGGTTTGAAAGTGACTTCTGTGTGATCTGTGCTTCAAACATGGCTACTCTAGTATTAGACAATATACATTTTTTGCCCCGCAAAATGTTGCTAATATGAAGTACCTTTATTTGAGGATTCAGCCTTAGTGGCACAACAAACTCTTCCATTTTGTGGATATTCTGTACAACATCATCCTAAACAGATATACATTAGTGAAACAAAATAATGTTAATGGATTTACAGATGAACAAGCTATACAGTCTTATTAGACCTTGAGAGTTATCTTCAAGAAATGCAAATACCTACTACAGAGAATAAACAGGGACCACCCACAGCACCATCAGTGTGGTGCAGCACATCTGGAACGGTCACATAGCTTACAAGTATTGTTAGTCAGAGCATCTCAGGATGCTACGGGTGTCATATGTCACCAAACTGGCTTTTGAAGCTACGTCTAACTTGTCGATAGTGTGTTAATGCCATTAAAGGAACAAATACATGCTGTTTTCTGAAATAAGTTCTGAACTCTCATTGGGTGTCTGATCTTTTTCCATGTGTTTGTCTTTTCACTCATCCTGCGTCTGCCCATCTGCGGGAAGGGCAGATAACATCTGTCTAAGTGATATCAGGTACCAGCGCTTCCAGACTGCTGAAATGACCAGCTCTCAAAGTCGGCTCCCCCTTGTTGTTCACTCTTTTCCGCTCTTTTCCTTTTTTTATTCGTTTGATTGGAGTGTGTTTTCTTACCCTCGTGTGTCTTTCATCCACTCCAATCTCCTCAGCTCTCATTCCCAAACAGTCCTCTAGCGCTTTGTCAAAGGCCAATTTGCTTTTCAACGCATTGTGAGAAGGAATGCATGGCAGGAAGAAGGAGGGCAAAACAATGGTTTCCGTGACAACTGGAGTTTTCAGAAGCGTGTGCTATCTGGGAATGGGGTGGGGGGTGCACGAGGTCTCTGGGACCTGTACAGCACTGTATTGTGCCAGATGCTCTTTGTCAGGTTGCTCATGGTTCAGTGGACACAATGGGTGTGGTTAATCAGAGGGTCAGGAGTTCACTTTCTAGGCTTACATTTACTTTTAAACACATCTTAGACTGTTGTAACCACTCAAAACTAACCTGTAATATCCATACATAAATATCCTTTACCCAGTATTTGATTCCTTTTAAATATGGTACCATTCAAAAGCTTGGAGTCAGTAAGATATTAGAATGACATAAGAAGGATTTCTGAAGCATCACATGACTGAAGACTGAGTTATAGCTGCTGAAAACCCAGCTTTGCCACAGTAAAAAATTAAATGTATTACTGACTGGGGCAACCAAAGCACAAAGAATTCACAACATTCTATTTCAATAGTAAATGGCATATTATTGGTACTGCACATCTTGCACTTAACTGTGTTTTCATTATTGAAGTGATTTAGGCACTGCACACATTCAAATATAGATTCACCTTAATAATAATAGGTCTTGATAGTAGGTCTTGGCAACATGCTCTCTGTCCTAACGCTAACCAATCTGGAACCCCCCAAAATGCTGCAATTACCAAGACCAAAAATAAATAGATTTTTAAAGTTCACAGCGTTCAGATCATTGTTCTCATGATCGATCATCACTGCCACGTCCGAGTACTTGTGCACATCCCGTAATCTGCATTCCAATTAGGTATTTCCTTCTGTCCAGAATATATAAATAAGCTAGTTGATTAAAGTGGCGGAGGTTATTTTTCAAAAGTATGATAGCTCTCTAGTTCAGTTGAAGGCATAAAAAATTACCATGAGCACCATGTGTGTGTGTGTGTGTGTGTGTGTGTGTGTGTGTGTGTGTGTGTGTGTGTGTGTGTGTGTGTGTGTGTGTGTGTGTGTGTGTGTGTGTGTGTGTGTGCTTGACCTGTGGGTGCTGTTAAGCACACCTGCAGAAGGCCAAGAGGAACATTCTCTGCCTCAGAGTCATGCAGTCATAACCACACACACTCACCTCTCTTCAAACATATCCACCCCCACTGACAGATATAGAGCTGTCAAATATTAATCCTCTCTAGATTTGTGTGTCTCTGACTTGATAAGTGTTGTACTTGTGAGTATGCCAGAGATTGTGTCTGATTGATATTTTTTGTATTTAAAGGTGCACTCACAAAAAAAAAATTCTAATAAAAAAAATTGGTACCATAATTTTAAATAAATGCCAGTGGCTTGAAGAAGTTGCTTTTATGATATGAGATCTTATGACAAGTGCTACTGTCTTTATCTCGATATCCCCTCTGTTATTGGTCACTTTTGTTCATGGAATAAAAAATATGGCTGACTGTGAATAAGGCATTCTACAATGCCATTGGTAGCAACACTTTTGGGTGTTGCTGCATTCATGTCACTAGGTGTTGAAGTCATATGGTCATGTGCAATATTCATAAGGTTTTGGTTTTGGTGCCTGTTTCCTCACTAGCTTCTCAGGTTGTCTTACTTTGAGGAATTTAGCTTGAGCTCAGACAATTCCAGATTTTTGCAGCACTGGATCATGGTTGCTAGTGGCAGACCTCTTATTCTACATTTGGTAACTAGTACACTTTGGCCAAGAAAACTGTAGGATGTTTTGTTATGCTAACATTTGGTCTAACTAAAAGTAGTAGCCGTATGGCTCAGTTAGTGCAAATATATTCCAAGAGATTTGTTCAGGTCAATATACATTTATTATTTTTCCTATTTTTTACCCAAAAGAGGATGGAGTGAGCTAGCCTGGATGTCAGCCGACCTTAGCCCCGTCCACAACATTGAGGTCAAGAAGTTCGGTCTGGATTTGATCCGTTGTGGATAGGGCTGTCACTTTACGTTCGAAAATCGATTGCACAATTGATCGGATCAACCAACACAAGTTTCGAAAACGAAAATAGGGAATCGATTTTAACCATATGTACACTATTATTTTTAAAACGTATTAAACAAGTAAATAAGTATTATTTATATGTTGAATTATGTTTTTAAAACTTACATGAGGTCATATTGTGACGATTACTGTGTGCGTAGAAAGAATGTGCAGTAAGCCTTTTACGCTATTTCCTCCAGAGAGCGCCTTTCTGAATATTCCGTTAATTTCTGAAGCTCATTCCGCTCAGCGCTACGCTCTCAATCCGAAATGCTCTTTGTGACATGCTGACTCAAATATAGGTCTATCTGTAATAAAGGGCTATAGGCTGACACCGTAGCGGACACCGTTTTACCCGTGAGTGGTTCATGAGTGGAGCTCCGCACATGCTCTGCTGAGGTAGGCTGCGTAGGCAGTTAGTTAATTTTATTTCCTGTCACTGTGCAGGCTCTTTTATTGTAGGCTATAAGACTGTAAACGCTCAATTAAGGTTTAATGTAGGCCATAGTCAATTGCATTACGATTGCAAGAAGAATCAACCATGTCAAAAATGCGACATGCAGTCAAATGTCCCGGTGTGTGTGTGCTGTTATAGCAGTCCTCTCTGCTTAATGTTTTTTTTTCCCAGAATGTTGCACTCCTCTTTGTCATTGTGCACGAAGCTTCACGCCAATAATGTGTGTCTCAAGCGCCCGCTTTACTTTCATCCTAATGCCCGTTAACAGTTAGTTGTCAGTGGATTGGGGTATATTTAGCGTTGAAATTGAAAACGTCATTTAAAATCGATTTTAGAATCGATTCAATGAACACTTATGTCTCAAAAATCAAAAATCAAAAGTGACAGCCCTAGTTGTGGAGCAGCTATGCTCGAACCAGAGCTGTTCGGACCAAGCAAATTGTCAGGGTGGGCTTTATACGATGATTGACAGATGATAATCATCCACGTCACCAAAGAGCGCTTGGGTTGAATTTGTTCTAATCCTAAACAGAGAACTTGTTTGTATATGCATTCACCTTTATCATAGCCCAATGGAGCAGTGTCAGACTATAGAGTCTGAATATTAGACATCAGGCTAGGAGTGAGCACTGCTGGGAACTTAAACATAGGCCTGTCATGATATCTACTTTTTGTTTCGCAATATATCGTCCCAGAAATAATTGTGATGAACGATATTATTGTCATTTTAAGACTATTTCATGCCACTGAATATATAATCCTAATATAACAGCATAATAATGCAAGTAGACCTAAACACTTTCAAATTACTACCTTTTAATTCTTTAGATCATGGAAATTAAGGGTAAAAAAATATTATCCTAAATAAAAAAATTAATAAATAGTAAATAAAATGTTTTCCTTGTGAAACGGCTTTAACACTCGTCATTCTGCATTGACATTTATATGTGCAGCGGAACAGGGGATTGCGGCTTTGAAATCAAGTCCATTTGGGCTTATTCTTCCAAACTGTCAGTAGTTGTCAGGAAAACACTATAACACCTCAAATGGCACATTTTTTTCACCTGTCGATAACCGCTCTGTGTATGAACCGCTATAACCGCTCTGTGTATGAACCGCTATAACCGCTCTGTGTATAAACCGCTATAACCGCTCTGTGTACTGCTGAGAACCACTTTCGCCTCCGTCATGGAAAAAATACAAGATGACAGCACAATCAAGTAAAATGTTGGTGAGATTCTTTATCATGTAAACATAATTGGCGATATATTGCATGCATCACAAAAAATGATTGAGGTCATGTACATTTATTGTGCGATATACCAATATATTGATTATTGCGACAGGCCAGATCATGTTTCATTCATGCTGGAGGCCAGAGGGCTCCCTCGAACATAAACGCCACATTTGCCTCAGAGGGAAGTAATATAATGATGTTTTCAGGAAATCCCTAAAGTGAAGCTAGCGCTGAGTAGCTGAATAAAAAGAAGATAGAAACGCTTTGATTAAACATGAAGACAATAAACACACGATATGGTGTATTTGAGTTCTTCAAGCCTTTTCATGTATTTTCATAATAAAGTATATTATAATGCAATGCTAATCGACATAGACTTCATTCATCACTGTATAGAATACTATGAAATAATGAATTGTCTGCCTCATTGTGATAAGAAGCCACATCAGCTCACAAAAGGACATTCCAAACACTCGACTGACGCTATGAAGTTAGTTAAAACAATTTTATTAAACGTTGTCTTTTTTGTTTTTTTCAAATGCACGTTATAAGCGACTCAAATTCACAGTGCTTTCAGACGGAGCAGCGTTTACTACTGATCACAGAGCTGCTCTTCACTAACACGCTGGGCATATATTTATTTCATTAAAATCCCAACCCTTATGCTTTCATAATCGCACAGAAGCCAAATTGCGATGACGGTTCGATTTTGATTAATCGTGATGCCCTATTTCAAATAGAGATCACAATTCTCCCACATTTCTGAACGGACAAGAGACAACTGAACAAAATAATATGCAATTTACTAGAGGTTCTGACATGTTAATAGCTGCAATCTCTTTAACATGTTTAATTAATTTGAAATCATTATTTTTAAAAATCGGTTTGAATGCATGATGACTCACTCGAATACTTTGTTTCATTACTGGATGAATCAGCATTTTTAAATGAATCTCTTGAATGAATGATTCAATGACATACATTTTTAAAGTGCCCCTATTATTATTATGGGTTTTTGAAAATGAAAATTTGTGTGTAACAGTTCTAACTGAATGAAAACATCCTGCAAAATTTTAAATCTGAAAGTGCACCGTATGTAAAGTTGTCTCTCAAAAGTAAGAGTCAATTTAACAAATCCTAAGCCGTTTTGTTGTGACGTCAACATTATCATATTGCCGGTCCTCTTATTGCGCACGCAGACACCAGGGAAAACTTGAACCACCTCAAACACTGCAGCGGATACTGAATAGAATCATGTCGAGAAGACGCTGTGCTCTTCAATGTGTTTATTGTGTTGGTATCTGGCTAACTGACGTTATTACTGTCTTACTGAAATGCTACTGTAAATCAGCTGTGGGCTGCAGTATTACCTAAAACTGTGTCTATTAATGCAGATTGTCTGTCATTCTTACTATGAGCAAAGATAAAGGATGGAGCAAGATTTGTTTTGCAAACTTTGTTAAATCAGTTATTCATTTTAGTGCTTGGCTAATGTGAGTGCTTGGCTACTGTATGCTTAAAAAAATTTTATATATATATATATATATATATATATATATATATATATATATATATATATATATATATATATATATATATATATATATATATATATATATATATTAGTGCTGTCAAACGATTAAAATATTTAATCGCGATTAATCGCATTAATGTCATAGTTAATTCACAATTAATCGCACATTTTTATTTATTCTAAATGTCCCTTGATTCCTTTTTGTCCCATAATTTTGTCTTATATTAATGCTCTTATCAACATAGAAAAGTGGATCGGCTTGCTTTGTGCAAATGTTTGTTTTATTGAAAACAACATTGGCATACTGTAGTGTTCGATTTCACACCAACATTCTCACTTGAAGCAGTCATTCACACTTGGAGAAAATAATCACTCACACAATGTAACACTATTCATCAATAAAAGGGTGAAAAAAATACTTTGTTAGTTGTGTTAGTTTGTTAGTTGTGGTATCCATGTGTTTCTGTCTGAAGTCATCCATTGTTGCATGGCTTTGTGAGGCGGAGAATTCGAATCAGCTGAGTGCTTGGCCATTAAGTGGTATTTCAGACTGCTAGCTAATTTCACAACGACAAAACACGCAGACCACTTTGGTCTTGTCAATGGAACCATTTGGCAACTTTTTAAAAGAAAACTTTCCATTCAGAATACTATTGGCATCCATTTCGGCGTCTCACGCTTGCCATCCACGTCTACTCTTGTAACGGTCCAAACAAGTGTGGGCAGCCGCAGCGTTCCTGATGTTTTGTTTCCGGTCTAGCTACATCCGGAGGGGTGTTGAAGTTTTTCTAACGTTACTAGTTGCAACAGCGTGTGAAAAAACTAAAACGTTTGTTAGACCAAAAAGAACGTTAATCTTGGGATAAAAAAATTGACGCCGTTAAAATAGGTTTGCGTTAACTTTTACATTATATAAAAGTGCATCATTAAAGCTTTTGACCTGGGAAAAAATCCACCATTCAGAATCAGTGGTTTTCAAATGATGTAATTTAGAGCAATCTGAATCCAGCCTCGCTGGACGTGTCCTAAACAATGCTGTAGGAAAATGTGACAATGCCATATGGGATATATAGCATTGCACTGCCTTATTAATTCATTTGTAATTTGTTTTATATAGGCACCTCTGTCTTGGAAAAGTTGGCTGAACCCATCACAAGGTCACATGACATTTGCCGTGCTTACTGAAGTGGTTACTAAAGCAACACTCCAGAGTAGCGCTACACAGCTCTGGCAGCACACTGACCACAGAATGAGACTTAGATTAGTTCCAGACAAATAAAGATCAGGGGTGACAACTCCCCGCTCGATGGATCGGACTGCCGAGTAGTGACACTGAGTGTGTGCATAAGAATCCACCCATAAAAGCCTGGCCAGATCTGGTGGCTTTGAGAGACAGCCAGACCAGAACGATGTAGAGAGAAAGACATGGAGGGAGAGAACGTCTTTTTTTCCCGCAGCTAACCCAACCACATTGGTGTGCCACAACAAATGTGTTGATGTAAACAAGAGCGCATTTGGACTGCAGTTGATTTGTTTAATTTGGGGTTTGTGTTGTGGTTGGAGAATGAGATATTCTGTCAATTGGTTTATCATTTTACATTTTTTAGTATCCCAGCTGGGGTTTTTTCTATCTTTCTCTGTGTTTTTTCTCTCCTTCCATCTCCTTGTGTGTGGCAATGTTTCAACACTTGAAGCTGAACCCCTATGATTCTGCGGACAGATAAGCTACACCAGTCATGTGTTCACGGTCATAATTACAGCTGTTTTATCCAGTGTCTCTTGTTGTTTTTCCTCTCTTTCCTCTTTCTGTCGCTCTGTCTCCAGGTTTGCAGGTGAATAATGGAGACACTGTGCCTTAAGATAATTACCCACACAGTTACATATACACTTTGGTATTATGGAGAATATGTAAGGGTGTGGTAGAGAAAAGGATGACCATAAAAAGAGGGAGATGTTCACCTTAAATGGTGCATCATCACTTTTTTCCACAAAGACCTTCATTCATCTCATCGGCAGTTGCTCATCTGGCAAATTACCTCATGGAATTACAAGCTTAAAAAATTTGATAATGCTCATGGCACTCAAGTTTCACCTACAGGTTGTTTTGTTTTGTTTCAGAAAGTAGGAAAGAATATACCCTTACATTGCTATAGTCCTCCAAAAACGGTCACTGGCAAAGCATCTACTTAAATATAATATATTTCCAATTCACTGTATGTTTTGCTTGCAAAATGTTGTAGCTTTTAAATCCATCGATGGAGAAAGGCTTTTGTGGTCTAGATCAGCACTGGGTAACGCTGGCCCTCAAGATCCAATTTACGAAACGATACCAATACTCCTTTCTACAGTATCGATACACTGATACCAGCTGCACTTTCTTGCTCTCCTCTCCGACTGACAGCGAGTTGACACGCACTCGCCTCCTCTCATTAACTCAGTTTAAATAGTGTATGTGACGGGTCTGAATTTTTCGCGGGATGGCACATAATTCTACTCATTCCCGCAGATTTCGTGCTCACAATTGAAGAGCACACACATACAGTAATAAAGCCGTCTCTGACATACAAGTGCAAAAATTAGCTCCTTTTCCCAGCTTATTAATGGTCAAATACACTCAAAAATAATGTCCCAATGCCCATCTTGGTGATTATTAATGTAAACACAGTCATAAACAGTACAGCAAGAATGTGTAACAGGGACAGTATTTTGGATCCATGTGTGCGTCAGGTCTTAAAGGGACAGGTCTTTTTTTAATTCAGTTTCTTACCTGAATACTACTGTTAGACCTACCTGAAAAAATAAAGCAGTCTATTTCATTTGTGTCTTTGTTCTGTTGTATTTAGTTGTGCTATTGTTAGTAATTTGTTTATTTGTTCTTATTTTATTACTGTTTACTTATCTTTTTAAATTAAATTTACCATTTGAAATCAAACTTCCTTGAGCTGTATGTAAGCTATTGCAAAATTATCATTACCACAAATCATATCATTACCACAAAATAACAATTTACCACAAAAATACATTGAGTATTCGTGAGATAATTTTAATGGTAATTGATCAGCGTTTACATATGAAAAAAACGCAAGCTTTATCATATAAAGTGGTCTCTTCAGAATATTTTTTTATTGCCTAGACTTTCAATAAATGGACAAAAAAAATATATAAAAAATATCTATTTGACAGTATATGCAGTGTTTTTTCCCCCTGTGGTATCGAAAATGGTATCGACTATTATACTTTTCCAGGAATCATATCGAAGTTAGAAATTCCAGTATCGTGACAACATTAGAATAGACGCACAAAAAACTGTCCAAACAACCGTCTTGGCAAGTATCCCCATAAACATCCGTTTATCCGCTTATGTCTTAAGTAAATGTAAACAATTGAGAAAGAAAACGTATGTGAATCATCCGAGCATTTGGTCTCAAAGTGAATAAACCTGCCGTCTGTATCATTAATGTTAATCAAATAATAAAAGGCAACCTTTATATCTTTAACAAAGATTAATTATATTTACATTATACAATGAAGACTATGCAGTGTTCTTTTTTACTTGATTATTCAATTTCCGTCGACTTGCCTGAAAAGCATAAGCGCTGTTTATTTAATTTGTGTCTATGATCTATTGTATTGATCTATGCTTGTAATTTGTTTATAATTTTCTACAAAATGTCCCATACAAAATCACCCCAATCATTCTAGAATTATTCATTCTATTCACGTATTCAAACAGAGCTATTCAAGTCATGTGGTGAAATTGCTGTCATATCACAATATATAGCAGAAAAACTATTGCGATGCCAATATTGTGCAGCCCTATTTTAGATGTGATTTATTTCAGACATGCATCTAAGGGCCACCAAGGGGGCAGTTAACACATCCTGATGCTGTAAACATCTAGATAAATGTGTGTAGTGCAGCACTTCCTGTAATGAGGGGCAAATGGAAGGCTTTCTGTTCTTTCTGAAATGCTGTGGCCTATTTCTGCTCCTGATGGATAGAGAGAGAGAGAGAGATGATAAGAGAGTTAGATGAGCGTGAGAGAGTTTTCTGACTCCAGTTTCAGTGGGTGGTAAATCTGGTGTTAATCTCTCGGGCCTGATTTGGTGAAGTTATGTGTACCCTCTGCCCACCTTACCACACACAAGCACACTCACACACCAGTAACGGCACATGCAGCATTGACAAACCCATATATTCTGTGTGTTGCACAGCTTAACCTGTGTACATACCTTCACACACCATGTGAAATTCAGACTCAAGATGTCCACTTGATTATCTCTGAATAGAATGTGTCTGAGTGTGTGTTGTCCAGCCCAAAACATAACTACAATCAGAACTTCACATCACATTCATTCCAGCCATCACATTCTGACACGTCTTAGGTATTTGTGCTGTCCAATCAGACAGAAAGTCTGTACAGGCTTTTGCCAACAGAGAACAAGTTAGCACTTCAGGAGAGAGCAACGCTTATCACACACTCTACTTTCAGCACCGCAGATAATGGCTGTACACCCGCACTAAGCTTGTAGCCTGTTTATGGTTGTCAAGTGACATAGAAGTTGACCCTTTGCTAAGTACACCCCGCTTAGTTACTGTTGCTAATCTAGACAAGCTTTAGAGAATATCTCATATACTGGAGATTTCTGTAAATCGCATGATTTTTAGTAAAATGTGCTGAAATAGTGGGAAATATTAATTTTGGTAAAGTTCTTTATTATAATTTAAATTATGCAATAATGTGATACAGATTTTCCTACTGACACACTACAGCAAAATATATAAATAACTGGCTTAAACCCACTTTTTGTGTGTAAAAATACTAGCGAGCCTAAGACTTTTGCACAGTACTTTGTGTGAAGTCTCCTATATGTTGCATTCATTTGAATGCTATAAAACAATAATATTGTTAAATATTATTACAATTAAAAATGTTTTCTATTTTAATATATTTTAAAAATTTAATTTATTTTTGCGATGGCAAAGCTGATTTTTCAGCAGCTATTACTCCCAGTTTTCAGTGTCACAATATGGTGATTTGGTGCTCAAGAACTCAAAATGCAAGTTACTAATTATAAGTGACAAAGCAACGACAACATTCTGAGCTATTTCATTTTATTAAAACTATTACTAATTAAACTACCGGTAACTCCATTGGCTCACATTAAAAAGAAAAGCAAAAGATTGTTGTTACTAAGCTAAAGGATTGGTCTGTTAGGTAAGGGTCTGTTATAAAAATGAATGCAAACTGTTTTGTTGCAAGTGTGAGTTTATCAGCATTTTACAATAGCTCATCCTGCCTAGTTTAGATTTGTAGCTATTCCTTTTTTTAATCGCTTTTTCTGTGTTCCTTCCCGCTCACAACCTTACATTAACTCCCTTTGACACCCTTTCTCCAGCTTTCCATCATAATGATTTTTTTTCTGAAATTATCTGAAATTATATATCTTTCTCTCTCCATAGACGTTTGGCTGGTAATGACCTTGCTTTCATCCACCCAGAGGCTCTGTCTGGCCTCCATCAGCTTAAAGTCCTGTAAGTATTCCACACACTCTCACACACACACCTCTATTTGATACAGGCTTACTCGTTCACCCAGAGAGACGATCTTGTAAAGCGCAGCGAGAGAGCAGTAGATCCTGCTGTGTGTTTTGTTGAGTTGTTAAGTGGTGTTGTGTAACTAACAGGAATTTCACTGCTACTGGATCAGCAAGTCTGTCAGTGTCTGATAGAGTATCTTTCATTGTATGGCATTCTCTCTCTCTCTCTCTCTCTCTCTCTCTCTCTCTCTCTGTCTCTTTGCTCTAACTCATATTTTGTCCTTCAGGTGTTTGTGAGCCAATTCAAATGCAGCTTATCAGCTGCCTGGTCCCCTCAGCCATGCTTTACATAAAGCTAATTTTTTCCTCTTCCTGTCCTCGTCCAGGGCTGTTTCAAAGCCCCACAGTGCTGCACAGGCTCATCCAGACACTGTTGTGGGAAATTGGGAATGAGTTAGGGAAACTGATTGTGGACAAAGCGCCAAGGACTTTGGAACTATAGATGTTGGAGATGATTTGGGACCAGTTTTTATTTACTGTGGTCATGTGTTTCGAATGCCTCTTGGCTGGGCTACGTGTATGTGAATATATATGTGTGTTAGTGTGTAGTTGTGTGTGCTGTGGCCTGGCACTAAATGGGAAAAGCTGTCCTCGCGGCCTATGCCATTTGAGTGACGCCAGAGAGCTGATAGTGTAGAGGAAGCAAGATATGCACTGTGATTAGTTCAGAACAAGACACACACACACACACACACACACACACACACACACACACACACACACACACACAAATACATACAACACTAGAGCTGATATTGTGGTTATCTGTGCTCATGATTTGTGAAGAAATGTTGTAGAGAAGTGTTATATATTGTGTTGTGATGTGATATCAGACAGATGTGCCATAGAGGTGAACAGAGTAAATAATGGTGGTGTTTTAAACCTATTTTTCAGGATGCTTCAGAACAATCAGTTGAAGACTGTCCCCAGTGCAGCTCTCAAGAATCTCCATGCCCTGCAGTCTTTGTAAGCATCTCCTCTTCTTTCTCTCTCTTTATGTTGATCTAGAACAAATATATTTCAATATACACTATTGTTTAAAATATCGGGTAATATATATACGTATATAGCAAAAAGTATATGAACCACTTGCAGAATCTGTGAAAATGTGAATAAATGTAACAAAATTAAAGAGATCATACAAAATGTTATCTTTTATTTAGTACATTATATTAGTTTTATTTTATTTAGTACATTTATATTAGTACACTAATGTTTTTTTTTAAAATTATTATTATTATTTAGTCCACAAGACAAAAAAATTGCTGAATTTATTAAAATTACCCTTTCAAAAGTTTATGAACCATTGATTCTCAATACTGTGTGTCATTTACTGGATGATCCACGGCTGTTTTTGTGTTTTGTAATGGTTGTTCTTGAGTCTCTTGTTAGTCCTGAGAAGTTAAACTGCCCAATGTTCTTCAGAAAAATCCTCCAGGCCCTGCACATTCCTCAGTTTTCCAGCATCTTTTGCATATTTGAACCCTTTCCATCAGTGACTGATTTTGAGATCCATCTTTTCACACTTAAGACAAATGAGGGACCCAAACATATTAAACTTAAAAAGGTTCAAACTTTCATTGATGCTCCAGAAGGAAAGACGATGCATTAAGAGCATATAAGAGTATATCATTTTTTTTTTTTTCTCAATATCTTTTACGTTGTTTTTGATCAAATAAAAGCAGCCTTGGTGAGCATTAGAGACTTCTTTCAAAAACATTAAATAAATCTACCGACCCTAAACTTTTGAACGATATTTTACTTCTGATGGCAAAAAGGTGATTACCAAGGTAAACATTTTTATAGTGACCAGTTATCCAAAAATGTATATTTTCCCTAAAATCCTGATGTTGTCTGATACAGATCTAAAACACGAATGGCTCGTTTCCACTGAGTGGTACGGTTCAGTACGATTCGGGACTGTAAACCCAGATCCGGCTTGCTTTTCCACCGCTAATAGTACCCTTATGAATAGGCATAGTGTAGCGATCAAAATCATTCTCGCGCGAAGAAGAAAGCGACACGGTAAACAACAATGAACGACATGCATCAGATCTTCAGATGTGGCTGTCACAAGAAGACATGCTTTGTTTGAGCCTAAGCTGCAGGCTGCAAGGAAAAATAGCCGAAAAAGCACAGGCAAGTTAGGATTCTCTGTCAACCAGTCAACATTCTGCAGTGAGTCTAGCTCCACCCTTTAGTACCGGACTAGTTTGCTAGGTACCCCAGCGGAAGGCTGACAAAAAAGTGGTAGGGTTACCATTCACAACTTCTGACAATGGAAACGGCAAAAACTGCGTACTGTACTGAACCATACCCCCAGCTGATTGGCACATTGTTTAATAATAGTTTGTGTCCATTTCATTTTGTCAATTGCCTGTAGAATGTTTGGCATGGCAATGTCTGATGCATTTGAGTTCATATAACTATGCATTGTGTTTGTTTGTGTCTGTCCTCAAACGTTGTCTCAATGAGATATAGTCCAGCTGCTGTTTCTGCTGTGGGACAATATATGTTTAAAAAATCAGGTTTTCAACCATTATCACCTCTCCAGATCTCCCTGTCTCTCTCTCTATCTCGCCCCCTCATGTTGTGTGTTTTTCCTTTCTTTTTCCCCGTGGTGCTGAAGTAATGTGTTTTGGCACAGTCAGCCTGCTTTTGGATAAGGTCTCAGAGAATGACCTGTCAATCAATGTGCCTTCTGGCCCTCAGCATGGTTGATGAGGGAAAGAGTGGGATATAGTAGTCAGAGCAGAGGCCAAAACCGAGAGTCACACGAGAGAGAGGGAAAGGGGCAGTCCTTTGGGAATGTGTTGACCCTGCAGGCTTTCTGCACAGGTTCTTCAGCTGGGCTAATCAGACTACCAAAAAAACACTTCCTAATTACAGTGGCATTGCTGTGAGAAGCAAGGCAAAGACAAAGCCTGTAGAAAACACCTGAAAAAACCCTTTACTTCACTATTGTTTGATAGCCTCTTTGTGGATACATTTTTTGGTTGTAGCTATTGATGCAGTGAAATTAAAATTCTTGGCCCAAACTGAATATTCTGGCCAAAAGGTGATAACAAAACCTGCAAATCCTCTGTTTAAAAGATCTGTGAGCTTTATTAATTTTGTACTAATTTTGTGATTATAGTCTACACAAAATTAATATAATATACTAGGGCTGGGTAAAAAAAATAAAGATTTCTTGTTTTTAATAAATTCTCATTTTTACGAAACTATATCGATTCTTAAATCCCAAGAATCGATTATTCATCCTGTTTTCAGTTGAATTAACAAGACATTGAAGAGGGCCTCTCATCCAATAAATTGCAATAATCTTTGTGCTTTGTTACTATTGATATGAAACAGTTTCAGATTTCTATAAAATATCAAAATGACGGTGCCGCGTGGCAAGTGATGGACACCTTAAACACGACTATCGCAGCAAGCCTAATATTACCCGTTATTATCAATCTAAATGAATCTACTGTGAAATATAGGAGCTTGTTACTGGGACGTAACAGACCTGTGTGTTATGTGTCACTAGTGCAGTCCGTTCTCGGAGCATATGCCCTGCCCGCATGAGGCGCGCCGCTGAGAATCTCGAGATTCCTGACCTTATTAGAGAGAAGAATATGTTCAGCCCCTCCCTCCGAATATTCAGTGTTGACTACCAAATATTCAAAGCTCAAAAAATGGTATTCAGACCAGCCCTATAAAATATAGAGTACAACTTAACGAAATCCGTATCATGTCTCATTGAATCGCTCAATCAGTGTTTAACCGTGGAAAGTAACGTCACATTACCTAAAAAAAAACATAAGCCCTGTCCAGTGTCCATAAACTTGTTAGTCAGCTAGAAAAATTTACTCTAAAGAGAAGCGTGTTGCCAAATATATGCACCATATTACATATTCATTATAATTTTTACAAATGTTTTTCAATATTTAATGCATGTTTAAATAAATTTGGCAAGTTTTTATGACAGCCAACATTTAAATATTTATATTACAAAAACTAATTGGAGTAGAAATATGATCATGTAACTGTAAAAGTTAATATTATAACTTTATTATCATAGAAAAAAATCTTTAAGTGAAATTTGTGTTTGTATACAATTCAGTTAATTTTTACCTTAGCATTAGTTAAGATATTTTTTTCCTTGAGAATTTTGCCATGTATTGTACCTGACACACCAAAATAATCGATACCGAAGCAAATCAAATCAGAATCAAAATCAAATCGAAATGTGAATTTTGTGTTAATACCCAGCCCTAATATACACTAACATTCAAAAGTCTGTGTTCAGTGAAATATGAAAAGAATTGATTTCTATTTTAATATGTATTCCTGTGATGGCAAAGCTAAATTTTCAGCATAATTATTTGAGTCTTCAGTGTCACATGATCCTTCAGAAATCAGTCTAAGTTTCTAATTTGGTGCTAGAGCTGCACGATTCCTGGATAAATTGAGAATCACGATTTTTTTGTGTAAAATTGAGATTGCGATTCTGAGCAAAAAAACATTAGACAACTAAACAAAATAACACCATTTACTAGAGGTTCTGACAAAACGTTCATGGCGCCTTCAGGCTATATAAAAAGTACATTAATTTGAATGAAATGTAAAAATAAATATTTGAATGGAGTTATTTCTCATTCATAAAGACTTGTAGGGCTGTAACTATCGATTCTTTTAGTAATTGAGTATTCTACCGATTATTCCATCGATTAATCGAGTAATCGGATAATTGCTTTTTTCTTTATTAAAGAGCAATACTAAATATATAAGAGAAAATAAGACAGGTATCTTAAAATTAACATCTAATTTGTTTTCTTTTTAGAAAAATAAAGTTTTATTGCTGAAATTGCATACATTAATAACTGTGAAAAGAACCCATTTTAATGCATTCAATTGCCATTTAATAAAAATCTAATTCAAATTACTTTAAAAAGGAAAACATAGTTCAGTCTAAAACTAAACCTACAACCAATAAACCAAAATAATATTAATATAAATAGCAATAATGCCTAAACATTGCATGTATGTTGTGCAACTTAACTTTAAAGTTGCAGCTTCAGTTCAGGCATGACATAAGCCTTTACTGTCTTCTGAAGGCTGTGTGGCTTTTGTAAGAAGCAAAAAATATTGGACAGGAAGGAAACTTGAAATAAGAACAAGAGTAGAGATGATCATACTAGAGATGCGCGGATCAGCTCTAACGTCACCGAATCCGCTGTTAAAAACAAACCATCCATCTGCACCCGATCGTCACAAATTCAAATCCTCAGTGTAAGCGCGATGCTATGTTCACATATTAGCTACACTGAAGCAGGTTGCTTTAAAACAAATCTTCTTTGGCGAAAGTACAGGTTTTAAATAACCTAAACAGGTTGACAACCTCTACATCACACGGAGGAGTAACTGCTGGAACATGAGCAAACGTGAGAGATGAGTTTGTATTTAATTCAGATAAAGTAGCCTATATCGCACATACATACAGATATACATTTTGAGCTAATCATATTCGTCATTGTAACACAGCTTGTTTTATTAAGTTAGTAGCTATAAATATGATTAAAGTGTGAGATTTAAATTACTGCTCTGCTCATCACACACACACACACGCACACGCGCGCACGTTACAGTTTGTTCTGGTGTTTGAGCGCCTAGCATTGAGAACATTTTAATTGTGTATTTCGAAGATATTATCAAGTATATATAAATTCTCATTAAAGATTTCACACACATCACAGTAACGGTGATCCATGTGCAAAGCTGCAAACTCCATTGCGTTCATGTGTTTGGAGTTGCTCGTATCTCCTCAGCTGCCGCGCGAACTGCCGCAAATGAAACCTAAATGTTCAGTGTCGTATCCTGAAGCTCAACACACAGTTGTCTTCATTTTAAAATAGCGAGACTAAATGATATTAGCAGTGCTGATGCCAGTCTCTCTAGCACTGCGGTCTTTGATCTCGACATGAGCTGAAAACTAAAGTTAAAATGTATTTCTGCAACATCCGTGTGAAGTTAAATGAGCTAAACGAAGCATCGAGGCAGATGATTTTGCCTTGAGGATTTTTTCAATTCGAGTAACTCAAGGTATTCGAGGAATCGTTTCAGCCCTAAAAACTTGTTTCATTGAATCTGTGTTTGTAAATGAATCTCTTGAATGAATGATTCAATGACAAACACTTTTTTAAACGGTCTCTTGTCGCCACCTCCTGGTGTAATAAGCGATGACTTGTAATACACACAAATAACAAAACACTTCAAAAAGGTGATTTTGCTATATTTTGGTCGTTAGTTATCAATGTTCATACCCAAACTATAATCTTTTATCCCAGTACACATTTGTCCCCTGCTATTTAAATGTTTGTAATACATAAATAACGAAATGTTTGGTTGAGAAGACTGTGAAGCTGCTTATCTGTACATTTCCATGGAATGTGCTCTCTCTGGATCAGCGGCAGCGCAAACGCAGATTTGAATGTTGCAGTGTGATGATCGCACTTTAAAAGGGTAACCGAAGTCCCTAAAGTATTTGTTTTAAAGCCTGTTTCATGTCACTAGCGTCAGTGGAGCGCGAGCAGCGCATGTTTTCTTTGATCAAAAGAAAGTTTAAAAGAACAGCATTTATTTGAAGCCTGATAGCCTGATCAAATTATTTTGTTACATGAATGCCTTTACTGTCACTTTTAACCAATATTGCATCCTTGCTAAAGAAAAGTATTAATTTCTTTAAAAGAAAAAAAAACTCAACTACATGTCTCAGCTGTAAATCGCAACCTGTTTTCTCTCAATATATAACCTATTAACAGCCAGTGTTTACATTCAAATCTCATTAAATCTGGCTCATTTCAAGTGTACAATATTTTTTTTTCCTACATGGCAATGATTCTGTTATTGAATGTTGAAGTAATGTTAATGTTAAAGTTTCCATTTCCTTCTTTCTCTAAAATGGAAGTTTAAAACATTTCAGGTGGCTAAAATTTCTTTGCATCCCTAGAGCAGTTGATGCTATGGATATACTTTAGAAATACTACTGCCTCTCCAAAACCTTTCCAAAACCACAATTATAATCTTACGTCCATCTATAATTTCAAGTGGCCGTCTGTGCCACAGTTTTCAGTGATCCGGTAAAGATCGCTGCCTTCTAACCTCAAAAGTCAATTCTGTGGTTTGCCAGTTAACAGACCAGGGAGCAATTCATTATCACAAACAATTATCCTTCAGTCTCCTTGAGCGTCAAAGCTATGTTCTGGTGTGTTTTAGAACGAGCTTATAAAGTAATAAATCTTAACAAACACTGAGCTGCTAATGTGTTTCATTACAACAGCTCTTGTGGCCAAATGTTTCCTTGTTAGATATACATCTTAAATTAATATCCTCTCTGTCTCTCTGTCATCTATGCCACCCAACCCTTTTGACTCTCTGTGAATCTCATACTATATATGTTTGTCAGTGTGCGCACGCTCAAGTTTGGCAGTGGCTGATGTGGACATGTCCAGATCTGCACGTTCAAATAAGAAGCATGCACAGACTTCAGCTGCAGCTGACAGTTGTGTATCTCCATAGATAAGAACCTCCTCTCGACTCCTGAATATTGATTCATTTCTATTTGCAAATTAACCATCCGTTTTAGAATGAATCTATAAAGGACTGTATAATGCCAAATTGTGTCATTCATCAACTGATTTCAGTTTGCTTATCACTCACCGGTCCCACATTATGCCCATTGTGCGAGCTTCATATCTGTGTACAGATGAGAGTTAAACATTCTTAAACGTGCCAAAGCCGAAAGTGAGCCAGAGTTCATATTCAAAGCACACGTCAGTTTAGATGATCTCTCACTGTAGTTCACAAATGCCTCACAGTGCTGAAAAGTTTTCCTAAAGCACTGCACGGGAAAAAGTACATGCTTGAAAACTTTCTATTGGTTCATTAGTAGAATATGTGCAATCTTTATTCCTCCTTTCCCAGAATGGCCTGAGAGAACACAAAAAAAGTTTATTTAACAAGCGAGACTAAGCTTAAAGTACACTGTACACTATTCCTGGAAGAAATATTGTGAACAATTATGAGCTGTGTTTATATTTTCATTTAGTATATCCACAAGACCTCTGTAATATATTTCCATTACACAAAGACATTAATAATCTCCACAAAGTTTGTCTAACTGTGTTTCTGTTCCCAAATAATGAACTGAGTAAGCAGAAATTTAAGGCATCATATGCACGTTCCTGATATGACCTGTATTGTTTGCATAAAATGCAAGTCAATATAAGATGGCAAACACCATAAATGTAATAATGATTTAATACTGAAAAGTGCCAGTAGAATTAACCGTCTAATTTAAATACTTTTTTACTCAATATTTCGGTTTTCTATTTATTTTAATGTTCAAAGGGAAAGTTTACAGAAAAATGAAAATCATTTACTCACCGTCATGTCATTTTAAACCCATAAGACTTTGGTTAATCTTTGAAACACAAATCAAGATATTTTCCATGAAACCTGAAAGGTTTTGGTTCATTGAAAGTCTAGGAAACCAAAATCTAAACGATCCAAAAAGTCATAAAGACTAGATACATACGGCCTAAGTGAATACCCCAATTTTTTTTTTTAGAAAAACAAAAAAACACATGATTCTAAAAAATCCTCAGGCATATCAGCAAATGATCCGACTTGTAACGTCATTATGTTTGAAGGACATAGATACGGTACCGCCTTTGAAAAGCAGTGGCCGTGCAGGGCTCCAGACTAACATTTGAGAGCAGCACCGGTGCCAATAAGTTCTACTGAAGGTGGTGCCAGCACCTGATTTGGTAGCGCTGGGGGGATTTTAATTCCTAAAGGTAATTTAATTATAAAAATTACTTTTTTTTTTTTTGCATTTAATAAGTGCAGTTACTAATAATATTACATGTTTGTTTGTTTATTTGAAAGAAATGCACTGAGCTTGAATTGAGATGGCAGATAAAATTAACTTTTATTAACAACAGTTGGCCTAACATATCAAAAACCTCATTTTTATAAGGAATATGTAAATATGTACCTTTGTTATTTTAAAGTATCATACTGAACTGACCGACAGCTTCAGTGATTATAAAAGAAGCATTCTTTACTTGTATTCTGTGCAATTCATTCACAGTGAAGAAAATATTTAGGTTATCATGAGACATGACTAAATACTTTTTTCCATTTATTGGGGAGTGGAAATGGCTAATAATTAAAGTGCCCTCTGCTGCCATCTACTGGTTATAGTGGTAATTTCATGTCTTTTTTATCAAGTGTTTGTTTGCCACAAAGTGTTAATTTTCCTTTTACAAATCGTCACATTAGAAGTAACATTAAAATTCGATAATAGTTTGAGCTTTGAAGTCCCAAAAAAGTGTGAAGCACTTGAAAGCCATTGAAACTCTCAAAAGGTTGTACAAATCCTGAGATGAATAAATGTAAAAACATTACACTATTTCTGTAAACCTGTTCTGAGCCCGCAATGCGCTGTTTATTTTTGCTCTGAGCTGATTAACGGTCTGTGCAGTGCAGCTCAAATGTGTGTAGCGCACTTTCGTTCCATTTTTTTCCGTTTGCCGCTTGATGTTTCTCATATGCAACAGAAATGGCACCTCTTACCATTTGGGCAATGTGGTGGTGGCACTAGTGCGACCTCTAAACAAAGTGTAGCCATACCGGGAGGAAAAAAAAGTTGCAGTCTAGAGCTCTGCTGTGGTTTAGTAATTGCTGTCGTGAGGTCTCTTTAGTCATTTATGAGGTTCTATTTGATGTCTTGATGTCTAGGTAGTTCAGCAAGGTCTGGTAACAGCATTTGTGAGTGAGTGTGTTTCCACTTCATTTTTGTGCTTCGTCCTGTTTCAGTGGCAAGGTTATAAGGCTTTTTTCTTGTTCTAACTAAGATCTCCACCTACGCATACCCTAGTCTTTTGTGTTTTAATTGTATAATCACAGGGCAGGGAGAGTATAGCTTAGTCAGTGTCAGCCATTTATAAACAGGAAGTCACCACCCCACTCTTATTACCCATCAACCCCTTCCTCCTAGTGATTGGCTCCCATTACAATTCTCAGTGCCCTAACTTAGAAAATAGAAATAGAAAATTCTCCACATGACTTGTGGGCTATATTCATAGTCTTCTGAAGTCATATGCAACACACACACTTGTTGATAAGTATATACATACTAAGTCAGATCTTCTAAGCATCTTCAGTATTTGACACAGCACTGTTTATTTCCGTCACAAGCCCTCAGGCCTGAAAGGTGTGGTTCCTTTTTCTCATAAAGCCATTGAAGGGGCCCCTGAGTGGGGCCAGGGCTCCCACCTGGGCTGTGTGAAAAGGGAGGCCAGTGTAGTGAGATCATGGAAACGTCTTGTGTTTCTTTAACAGCACAGTGCGCAGAGACTGAGTGCTAACTGATGTTTTAGCACCTATGTGACAGCACACTGTTATTCCCAATATGCGCGCCCTCCTGGTGGTGTGCAGCTCATTTATGCTCTATCCACATCAGGGTTTCTGAATTCTCTTCCTATTTCTGTGCAGACGGTTGGATGCTAACCACATCACTTCAGTGCCTGAGGACAGTTTTGAGGGTCTGCAGCAGCTCAGGCACCTCTGGTTGGATGACAACAGCCTGATTGAGGTTCCTGTTGGCCCCCTACAGCACCAGAGTAACCTGCAGGCCCTGACGTTGGCCCTCAACCGGATCACACGCATCCCAGACAACGCCTTCGCCAACCTCTCCAGCCTGGTTGTATTGTGAGTACTGTGCAATTTCGGCCACATACACTAGAGGAATTCTTTCTGCTTTTAACACTGATAAATTTACCTTCCCCTGTTGCCTTTTACCACACGTCAGTTAAATCCATCAATGCGCTACACTAACTGTAGTCCTAGGCGGCCTGTAAAACACTCGTACAAATACACTTGCACATGGTTAAGTACACACGCAGGTAAACAGCAGTGTGGATGGGCGAATTTAGAGAGAGAAAACGGGAAAGCAAAATGGACCCTTGTGTCTTGCAAAGTCAAACAGAGGCTATAGACCCCCCCTCTCTCTCTCTCTCTCTGCCTCACTTCTGGAAGCTTCTCTGTGGGTCTGATTTTCCAATTACATTCCAGCTGCTGGAAAATATTTGTCTTAGGAGTGGAGGCCAATTAATCCGTTAAGTAGACTGAACAAACACACAGACCTGTGTGGTGAAGTGCTCAGCTGAACGACTGAGGAGTTATCCGTTCAGAGAAAATGTTTGTGTTAATGTTCTGCTGAGAAGTGCATCTTTTTAATGACTGGAAAATTTGAGCAAAATAGACATCCCTTAGTCATCCCTAGTCATTTGAATGGTTATAAATGGATCCATTAATTCTGCATAGATTACATGAGATGTATTCTCTCTGGTTATATTTACTATAATCTGTTATTGCATTTCTGACCCTGTTTTTAGTGCATATAGTAATTTTATCACACAGGACTCACTGTATAACTAACAAAACACAATGTGGAAGTAAATTATAAATGCAAGCTTTTTTAAAAAAAAATTTTATGGAGGATCAAAAAATCTTAAAATAAGTAATGAGTGTTATATTGGGTACCTTGATTATCAGTGATGTTAGTGTTTTTTTATGTACTATACTGCTCATTTCCCTTCTTTTTATATGTAGGTTACCTCTGTCATCATATATTGCTCACAAAGTTAATCTTTAAAAACATTAACGGTGTTAAATGTAATAATTAGCAGCATTCCAAGTGAATTACCATTTTTCATATTCAACATTATTTTGCCTAAATTCACTTTTAGCAATTAAAATAATTTATTTTATTTTTGAGTATTTTATTTTCAATTTATTTAATTTCTGAAATGTATCATCATAACATCGACATCATTATCAGCCTATTTGTATCAGCTACAATCCCAATTTAAAGTGATTGTGTGTAAATTAATATAATCTTTTTGTTTGTCCGTGTCTTTCAGGCATCTACACAATAATCGGATTCAGGAGATTGGAAAAAACTGCTTTAATGGGCTGGACAACCTGGAGACATTGTGAGTTCCCCTTCACTTACACATGTAATCACACTTCCTGTCATTAAAGAGATTGTAATCTTCTGGAGAGGGTCTGTCATCAATAGCATCACACTACATATTTTTACCAGAGATTGTAGTGGGTACAAGTATAGATACTCTGTTTGGTGTTTAGTATGATATTTATCTGCTGCTCTAGCGCCCTCTTCTGCAAGGCTCAGGATTGTAGAGAACATTGGGAGCTCTCTGTAAGGATGCCTTAGTTGACATTTATTTGAATACCAGTATGCACTATAGCAGAAAACACACTAGACATGAAGTACTTCACTGGTATGTGAGCAGAGACAAAGTTGGAGTAATCCATTGAACCGAGATCCCTAAACTTAATCCTGAAACATTACGTAATGTTTTTCATTTTGAATAAAAAGTGTGTTATATGTGACAAGTGTCAAAATAACTTTTGGAATTGCAGAGGTTTATGACTTTAGAGGAGCACAGTCCCTCTTTGGCACTCAAAATGTGCCAGTTGTTATTCTAAAAGAGAGTAAAATCCAATGGCTCTTTTTAAAAAGATGCAGATGCAATAAGTCTGCTGTCTTCTTCGCTTAAATTGAGTTAATCAGGATTTACAGTATACTGATAAAGTACAAAGGAGTCTTTTAGGACCTTCGGCTTTACCTTATTGCCTCTGTACTCTCTCTCCACTTACCACAGTTCGTTTAGCAAGCATCCACTGCGTCAGGGAGGAAGAGGCGAGGGGAAGGGGAAGGCAGATAGCCATCGCTGACTCTGCTTTATTTACTTATTCTGGCCATAATTAGGACAGGATGAGGACACGCCAACGTCCTGTGCCCCTGGGGAGGAGAGTGGGACACCGGACAGGGGCATTAGGGGGTAGAGAGGAAGTATCATGCCAGGTTGTATCGTGTGGCAGCTGAGATAAACAATAACACACTGAAGAAATCAGCAGACCGGCTGTCCTGACTGGCCTCTGTAAACAGCGCAGTTGATCTCTCTCAACAGATTTTTTTTTGTTTTATTTCCTCCTCCTTTCAGATTGTTTGGCCAAAAATGATTTTCAGTTATAGCTGTCCATAAACATTTGAGCTGAAACGGAGATGGCCCATATTATTCTGCTTTATTAATTGTACAGAATAAAGAGCAAAAAGAGTTTTCTGTATTAGTAAAGGCACTGGCTTTGTGCAAGTGTTTTGTTCACACAAGAAACATCTGCCCTGTCTCCTTTTAGGGATCTAAACTTCAACAATCTGAAGACCTTCCCAGAGGCCATTCAGACACTGCCCAAGCTGAAAGAACTGTGCGTATCTCCAAACACACACACACACACACTCAGACACTCATTTACAGTCATTCTTATAGTTCCTCCTAGCCACTTGTTTTTAAGTTAGTTTTTGATTAGTTGGTGTTATTAAATTTTTGTTAGAAAATGGGCAATTCTGAACATCTTTTTCAAAGAGGAAACAAAAAATCAAATTGCTGTGAAGTGTCAGGTGCTTCTTTCAGCATTTTAAAATTGTGATAAAAATAAAAGCCTTGTGAAACATTTTAAAATCAAGAAATATTAGAATAGTTTAATAATGCACTCAAAATGATGTGTCCCAAACAGGTGAGTTTGTTAACTTCATCACCATTGTGTTTTGAAATTCAGGGAATAATTACTTGTGTCAAGCTGCCATCTAGTGTTGAGAATTAGAAGAAAGTAATATTGAACTGTGATCAGTGATGTAGCAGTTATGAATCATGAGGGAGAATGTCTCTGAGTGCTCATCTCACAGAGCTTATTAAAGATTTTTAGCTTAATGATTTCATAATGATTTTAATTTCTCCCTGTTTGCCAGTGGATTTCATAGCAACAGCATCGCATCCATCCCTGAGGGAGCCTTCCGTAGGAATCCCCTGCTACGCACAATGTAAGCAAATGCTGATCCCACTGTCATGGAACACACACATAGTCTAAATGAAATATTGTTGTGATTTATTTTCTCTGGCTATAAACATCCATTATGTCTTCAGCCATCTTTTTGACAACCCTCTCTCCTTCGTGGGAACCACTGCTTTCCAGAACCTGTCAGACCTGCACTCTCTGTAAGCAGAATCATTATTCAATCATTGTTCTGGAACTGAAATGATGACACTCACAATTAATGAGCATGTAACTGGCAGGTGTCCGTTTGAATGACTGGCCTGCATACTACAGTGTTTACTTGCTTTTATATGTTAATTTCTATTTATTCAACTTTATAGGAATTATTCACAAAAATGTAAATGTTGTTCCTTTATATACCTTTTCTATATAATGACCTATGTATGATACTTTAATAGTGTTTTTTTTTATTTTTAGTTTTTGAGGCTTGAATAGAATAGGGCTTTTCTAGCTAACTGATGATCACAGAGTTTTCATTTCTTGAATCTGTTATATATTTCAGAATGCTGCGTGGTGCCAGTATGATGCAGGATTTCCCCAGCCTGACTGGAACAATAAATCTAGAAAGCCTGTAAGTTTATTTTACACTGCATAAACATACACAAAGAACAGTGTCAGTTACAATAAAATCAACAGCAAACCATTTATGTATGGTTTCCTTATATGGAAATGTCATACAGCACAGCCTGAAATTACAATAAATTACAAAAATTAAAGGCAAGTCATTTAATAAAGTTTAAACTACAGTGTTAATTAATCAAAAACACAATTCACATTGAATGTCTCTTGTGTTGTCCAGGACTTTAACAGGAACTAAAATCAGAGGCATCCCAGCAGACCTGTGTGAGGATCTGACTGTGCTCCGAACACTGTAAGTCATACAGTTCCACTCATACTGCTGACACAACAGCATAACACATCAGAGACACACACAAGGATATTAGCACTAAATGCCACTGTGTAACCATAAACAAATATGCCACCACACACATAAGCATGTTCTTTAAGCAGTGACATACCACTCATATCAGTTCGTAATACGTGTCAGTCAGATGTCCATGAGCACCCTGTGATGTGCCAGTTACAGCCTTAAGCACTCAGTAATTAATCATCATTCAAAGGCCCCTTAACACACAAAAGTTAGCCGTCACTCAAAACACTCAAACACGGTCATGGAAAAGCCTTCAAGCCGGTGCTGTCATTCAAGATACTAACATATGCTCGGCATGTCAGTCATAACCGTACACTCCCCTTTCTACATCAGCTTCAAATACACACAGACACACTCCATCACACACAAGCACAGTGTGCGTCAGTCAAACATTATCCACCTCACAGGCACGTGCGCAGTGGCCTGTCAGAGGCACAGCTGCAGGGGGACGTTTTAAAGTGATGTCTAATGACCTCCCAGAGGAGAGCGAGCCAGAGGCAGGCCTGCTCCCAGCCTGACTGCTGTAAAACATCACACATCCTTTAGTTCCAGTCTAAACTTCATCAAAACATTTCTATTCCTCACAAGCTCAGTGTCTCAACATTTGTGTGTGTTCTGACAGAGATCTTTCCTATAATGACATTGAAGACCTGCCGTCCTTTCAGGGATGTGTAAGACTGCAGGACATGTAAGTTTCGTGATAGTGCTACATTTTTCAGTGCTGACATTTGAGTTGTGTTTATGTATAGGCATTGACACTTTGTGTGTGTGTGTGTGTGTGTGCGTGTTCTGCAGAAGTCTACAGCATAACCAAATACAGCAGATAGACAGAGGAACTTTCCAGGCCATGACTAGCCTCAGAGTGCTGTAAGTATTAGCAATTAATGTGCCATAAAGTATGTGTATATGCAAGAGATAATGTATAATCAGCGGGTCATTCTCACAAAATAATCCTAGGGAGGGAGATCAGTCTTGTATTAGATGATCCTACATTATTGCACGGCTACTTGCCACATAAATATATAAATGGACATGAAATATTGATTTGAATTCTTTGGAAGATTTCATTATGTGAGAAGAAAGAGGCTGCGGAGTGATACAACAGAAAGTCCTGAAACTAACACAGATATATAGTAAATTATTTGCACTGTCAATTATGCAATTAAACACTCATTATATAAAAATATTTGGCCACAGAATACTTAACTAAACCAGTCAGAATAAAGTATTCAGTGGAGTCTTATTAATGATATTCTGTGAAATAAATAACTGTAAATTTTCTGTTAAACTATATTATTTGAAGAATTGTTTATTGTGATGATGATGATAAGTATTATTAGGGATGCACCGATACCACTTTTTCCACAACTAGGTCGATACCAGTACTTTCATTTTTGGTATTTGCCAATACCAGTACCTGTATTTTCATTGCATTTGTAGTTTTAACATCTCGTTAAAATGTTACTTTCACTGTTCATTCTATTGCTCTATCATATTTTATTTCATTTAATAGCACAGGGCATATTTAGAGCTGCTGCAGCAGGGCTCAATGCTAAGGATTTTTTTCTACTTGGGTCAGTGGTTCAGATGTTTATATACCAAAATCACAATTTTGATACTACAGCAAAAACTGCAAGCCTAATTAATGTTAATGCGAATTATAATAACATTATTAAAGGCAAGTAAACAGTCAGTAATAAAATGAGAACAAATAATCCAATTACAAATAGCACAAATAAATTCAGTATAACAAAGATACAAATGAAATAAACAATGCTTTTCAAGTTTCCAGTAGTTTGCAGGTACAGAATTTGAATAATCCACTGTATAAATTAAATATAGATGAATCTTTTTAAGTTACAAAAGTCATTCAGTCAAGAGCAGTGAGTGATTTCTTTGACCTTTGTTGTTTGATAAACATTAAAAACACAAAAGCAAACAAAGCTGTTGTCCCTTTTTAGACCATTATGCTGTCCAGGATCCAATATGCTGCTACTCGTGCGTTTTATTTCTCAACTTTTTATTTACGGTAATGACCTTACCAACTATGTTTACTAGGATACTACCCAAAACAGGTGTTTTTACATCATTTTGTGTGAATTCATGAGTTCAAACCCAAGATGTGAAAGAGAATTCAATTCAACTCCTCGTAATTACCTTGATAGCACGCAGATATTTCTGCCCTTTTTCATTCATGTGACTGCAGCCTCTGCTTTTCTGCTACAGACTGAAGCACGCGAGTAGCCTATAACGCACCGCGGCATTACTAAGTGCATTGCTCTCTCTCTCTCTCTCTCTCTCTCTCTCTCTCTCTCTCTCTCTCTCTCTCTCTCTCTCTCTCTCTCTCTCTCTCTCTCTCTCTCTCTCTCTCTCTCTCTCTCTCTCTCTCTCTCTCTCTCTCTCTCTTTCTCTCTCTCTCTCTCTCTCTCTCTCTCTCTCTCTCTCTCTCTCTCTCTCCCTTCAGTTAACATTAGTAATATTGACATATCTGACCAAACTACAAACTTTCCAGCTATGTTTGTGAAAAAGGAATATGCGCTCTACGAGATCGTGCTGTGGCTCAAAATCCACTCCACGTTCCGTTTATCAGCTTGCACACAGCAGCTATATAGCCATAAATATTTAATTTGGTTAACATTCGATTAATTGAATATTTACTTCACAGACATCCTTCTCTAATATATCCATTCTGCTCTCTTTTTGCTCTGTTGTTTGTGTTTCTTTGGCACAAGCACTGTACTGTACACGCTGCGTGGTATCAGTTGTTGGTATCGGAGCATTTTAATGAGTAGGAGTACACAAGCGAAGAATCGGGACCGATATTGTTGTTATTATTATTAATAATAATATTAATACTGATATTATTATTTTATTAGTAGTAGTAGTAGTATCATTAATAATCACATCATACATTTATTTAATTGAATATTGTATTTCAGTATTTACTTAAACTTACACTACAGTTGAAAAGTTTAGGGTCGGTAAGATTTATTTAATTCAAATATTATTTTTGAATATTTGATATTTTTTCTTATGCTCACCAAGGCATTTGATCAAAAATACAATAAAATATTGCATAATATAATTACAATTTAAATTATCTGTTTTCTCTTTTAATATATTTGTCATGTATTACCGTGATGGTAAAGCTGAATTTTCAGCATCATTACTCCAGTCTTCAGTGTCATATGATTCTTCAGAAATTATTTGAATATGCTGATATGATAAATATATTTTGTGGAAACCATTATACAATGTCTTTTTTTCAGAATTCATTGATTTTAACGTTTTGTCTTACGCACCCAAACATTTGAACTGTAATGTATATTGCTTTTATAGCTGTTTTACAAAAGCAATAAGTTACGAGAGGATATACATTACAGTAATTTTTACCATGGTTAAGAGAGCTTCAAGGCGCTCCTATCAACACCCCTCAACCATGGTCATATCATGAGAGTGAAATAAGCATGCAGCTTATCAGTAATCACATCTCCTCACAGTGAACTCACACAAGGCTCGTCCTGGAATCGAAATCTTTACCCAGAGCCATCTGTATATGTTTAGCCTGTGTATCTGTTTGTTTTCTCACTGCTCTACAGAGACCTGAGCAGAAACCGGATCAAGTTCATCCACAGAGATGCTTTCCTTTCTCTCAGCGCTCTCACCAACCTGTGAGTGTTTAGTCAAAGAGTCTGCTCTCATAATTATTCACATTCACTGTATTTCAGTGGAAAAACTGCTGGGGAATTGAAAATATACTTAATTGTCATGATTTAATGTGTCATACATTGCTCTTTAATTACTTTAAGATATTAAAAGTACTTCGATGCAGTTTCTCTACCAGATTGCCTCTAATTAAACAACAAAGCCATACAGGGCTTTTGTGTGTGTGTGTACATGAATATAATTGCCGTTTTTCCATCATGCCTTTAGGGATCTCAGTCTCAACTCCCTAGCCAGTGTTCCTACCGCAGGACTGAGTGCACTGAACCAGCTTAAACTGACTGGAAACGTGGAACTAAGGAACGGCCTGATGTCTAAGAGTCTGCCTAAACTCAGGTAGAGCTCTTCACAGCCTTACTCATGAGCTGTAACTGATTACAGGTCATTAAGGTTGCTCCTGTGTCCCAATTCAGTTTGGATGAATAATGATGTGACGTCCTTACCTTCACACGTACTCTGTAATCATACTCAGAGTGTACTCAAGAAATCAGAGACCTTGAGCCTTTCTCTGATCAAAACCCAGATAATTAAGTAACTATTCAGGTCTTCCTAAACAGTTTGTCTCTCTCTCTCTCTCTCTCTCTCTCTCTCTCTCTCTCTCTCTCTCTCTCTCTCTCTCTCGTGCACGCTCACGCTGTCTGTCTTTGTATCTACAGGTCTATTACAGTTCCCTATGCCTACCAGTGTTGTGCTTTTTTGGCTTGCGACAGTGCAGTTAACCCAGCTGAGGATGACGAGCGAAGAAATATATTTGGTATGACTTTTTGGTATACAGTATAATGCTGTTAAGCTGAATGTGGCCACATGTGATTGAATGAGGTGGTCTGGCTGTGTTTATGGTGTGGTATTATGTTTCTCATAGTTGACATGCTTATATATATTTGTTAGGTGGTGAGGAGGAGATGGAAAGGATTCCTCTAGTCATGCACTGCTCACCCTCACCGGGTAAATACAAAGAAGTCTCTTTTTCTCTCCTTTTGCTTCAGCCAGATAAGTCTTGGTAATGTAATGTTACAAGATACTCACAAAATTAGTGCCACCGTAATGTATTATGGGATGCGCAGTTACATCTGTACCACATTCAAAGGTTTGGGCTCAGTAAGGTTTTTTATTTTATTTTATTTTTTTATACAAATTACCATAATACTTTTATGCAATATTTAAATTTTTCTTTAAAATAAATGCTGTTATTTTTAACTTAATATTTAAAGAATCAAAAATCTACTTTTTTTACATTTATAATAAGAAGAAATGTTTCTTTGAGATCCAAATCAGCATATTTGAATAATTTCTGAAGGATCATGTGACTATCAGGTTTCCCCTGAAAACCTGGACAATTAGAAAAAATGTCAAATATCCTGGAAAACTTCTTGTCCTGGATTTTATTTTTTTCAAGTTAATTTTTTTAATTTTAAGTTCTTGATTCTTTTTCTTTAGCCGAGAACAGAGAGTGCATCACTGGCCCAAAAGTGTATCACTTGCAGAAAGTGCAACGTTCAGGAATGCTGAGTTTTGACACGTATTGTGTTGCTACTTGCAGCAGTTAGCTAATGCTATTACCTGCTCAAATGTATGCAGCGAATTGCGAGATATAAACTTCCATGTGTTATTAAGTCACAATTGCGTGATATAAACTAGCAATTGCGTATCATATTGCAGAATTGCATAAGTCAGAATTGCAAGTTACAAAAGTTTATAAAGTTCATCACACAATTAACAATTGTGATATTTTTATTCAATAACACAATTGCAAGTTGATATCACGCAATTCTAACTTTAACATTAGAACCGCCTGGGGTCGCTGTATACATAAAACCGCCAGCGGGTAGAATTTACCCATACAGATGATTACTGTTTTGATATGGCTAAAAAATGTAATATGTCACTATTATGACACTGTCTTCACAAAGTAATGTATGTATAGAGTCATGAAATTATTATTTTTAGTCATCTGTTGTTTTATGCTATTTTAAACAGACTACACTAATCACTTTTTGGTGAATATAGTTAAATCAGCCTGCAATAATGAGAATTAGAAGGAAATAAATACATATTTGGGGGATGTAATATTATAATACAATGTCATTAATCACATATAAAGATAACCCATGTTATTTAAATTACTAAAATATCCTAAATAGAAAATAAAGAGCAATAATAATCCACAGACTGCATAGGATGTATGACAACATACAATAAGGATAACATGAATTCAAACGCACAGTTTCACCTAATTAATTATTAATTTGTATAGTTATGTCATTTATAATTTGAATTAGAGAACAACACCAATAACTTTGAGGTAATCATGAAAATTGTTTTATTCATTCCATCATATCTGACATTTTTTTTGTAAGTACACACACAGTAGCTAACCATATACGATACAAAATTGCAAAACAAAAAGATATAATTAATCCAAAGTTTGATCATTTATTAATAGGCTAAAACATCTTTATTTGAATGTGTGTTGTGTGACTGTTTACAGTAAGTCTACACGTAATAAAGGAATTATATTGGGGTAAATTTGACCTGCTGGTGCTTATTATGTATAAATGCCCCGTTTTTAAAAATGTAATAACAGGAGATTGTAAATAACACAATTTTAGTAAAAGTCAATGACTGGGAGACTTGGATATTTTATTGAAAATCTGTAAATTTTCAATACATTTTTCAATGGCAAATTTTTCATTGGCAGTGTTAAATCAGAATTGCGTGATATAAACTCACAATTGTGTTAAAAAGTCAAAATTGCAAATTCTGACTTTTTTTCTCAGAATTGTGAGGTAAAAAGTCACAATTACCTTTTTTATTTTTTGTTTTGTGGCAGAAACAAGCTTCCCTAGATCCAAGCTAGCTCTTCCAAGGCTAGGAGCTCATATTAAAAACAGTTTTATAGTTCAGTCATGGCAATAAACTGTATGCTTTTTAGCAATATTTGTCGTGATCCTTGTCTTTTATTCCCGGCATAGTAAAATTTTAAATCCTGGAAAAGTCCTGGAAAATTATCACTGAAAAAGAGTGGGAACCCTGGACAGGGAAGACTGGAGTAATGGCGCTGAAAATTCAGCTTTGACATCACAGGGATAAATTACACTTTAAGAAATATTAAAATAAAAAAAGAGTTATAACTGTTGTAGACTGTTGGTGAACATAAGAGTCTTGGTGAACAACTTTTGGTCTTGGTGTTTTTTCTACAAATATTTTTCTCTTCAGTTAAACTATTTTTAACATATAATATTGATTTAGCCTCTTATGCACTCATACTTTGGATTGATGTGACTTTGGTTTCCATCTTTCAGGAGCGTTCAAACCTTGTGAACACTTGTTGGGAAGCTGGATGATCCGATTGACTGTGTGGTTCATCTGCCTGGTGGCACTCCTCTTCAACTGCCTGGTCCTTGCAGCCACCTTCTCCCCACGCACCTCTCCTCTCTCTCCGGCCCGACTCCTGGTGGCTCTCCTGGCTTCCGCTAACCTGCTGACTGGGGTCTACGTGGCAGCACTGACACTCCTGGACGCTGTCACCTGGGGCTCGTTTGCCGATTACGGCGTGTGGTGGGAAACAGGTGCCGGATGTCAGGTGGTGGGCTTCCTCGCTGTGTTTTCCTCCGAGTGGGCTGTCCTGCTGTTGGCGTTAGCTGCGGTGGAGCGTTGCTTTGCTGTGAGGGCTCTGATGGGGAAGGCTGGAGCGCTGAGGTCTAGTAGTGAAAGGAGGGAAAGACGAAGAAGGTTTGGTATCGCCGCACTCCTGTTAGGATTGGTATCTGTCGCAGCTGCCTGCCTCAGTCTGTATCATGAATCAGCCATGGGTTCTCCTCTCTGCCTGCCCTTCTCCGGAGGTCCTGGACCAGGTCTGGGGTTCACAGTGGCCCTGGTGCTATTGAACACACTAGCGTACCTGCTGAGCGCAGTTGTCTATACGCGGTTATACTGCAGACTGGGGCGTGCCCAGTTGGCCGACCCAGAGCAGGCCGGGTCTGTGCGCCACGTCGCCTGGCTCATCTTCACCAACTGCATCTTCTTCTGCCCGGTGGCGGCTTTCTCTTTCGCCCCCCTGCTGGCCGGGACCAGTAATGCAGTGGGCGGACCGGAGATGGCTAAATCTGTGACGCTCATATTCTTTCCCCTCTCTGCCTGCTTGAACCCTGTGCTGTACGTCTGCTTCAGTCCCTCCTTCAGATATGACTGGCTTCGGCTTAGAGGACGGGGGAGGGCCGGAGGTTGCGGCGGGCTGGTTGGTAAAGCAGTTACTAAAGGGACGGTAGCAGGAGGCTCTGCGCTATCCGACGATGCCGAAGGCTTGTCTAGCGATTGCGGAATGTACACAAAGCTGCACGGCGACACTCGGGGAATGTGCGAACACTGTGACGGCGCCCTCCACATCAGGACGTCTTCCTCTTCCTCGTCATCCACTTCCTCAGCCTGCAGACATTTAGTGAAGTCCCATAGCTGCCCCGCCCTGATGGCGAACGCACCTCAGTGCCTAAACTCAGAGGGGTACTGGCCCGACACCGGGACGTTTTCCGCCCAGTCGGAATATGGAGACGAGGGCGATTCGTTTGTGTCGGACAGTTCGGAGCAGGTTCAGGCTTGCGGCCGAGCTTGTTTCTGTCAGACCCGCGGCCTCCCTTTAGTACACTACTCGTATAACATCCCCCGCATGACAGACTGAGCTCACAGCCCCGAGCACTCGCACACTCACTTCCTCACATAGTCCTCCAGGGTGTGGAGTGTCCCTGCTCCACAAGGACAGAGAACAGGGAGGGGCTGAACACATGGCTGCAGAGCCATGGAGACACAAACAGACCGGAAGCACTTTTCTCTCTTTTCACGTGTGTGTGCGTACGTGCGTGTGTGTGTGTGCGTTCTAGTGAACATAGACCAAATCTATGAAAAGGGAATCTGACAATATAGAAAGACTCTCTGAGCCAAATGTTGTCAGCAAACAACATGTCTTGTTTTCTGTTTCCTGTCCCCCTCAGCCAAATTCGATTGCATTGGCACCCAGGGCTGACTGACAGTTGGATGGACACAGTGATCTTATCTCCTAGTGCCTGCCTTTCAGTTTGCAAGAGAGTAGAACTTGTCTGTTTATTTTCTTGGGGCATTTTTAGAAAAGAAAATATATTTTCCCTTTTATTCTTTCAAACGTTTGTCCTTTTGATTTAAAGCAGGGATATATGTGCTAGGGCTGGGCGATTTTGCCTAAAAAAAAAATCTTCGATTTTTTAAAGAAAAATTCGAGTTTCGATTCGATTTTCGATTTTTTTTCCAATGCACTTAAAAAATTACTGCAGACATCAGATATAGTGTCAAAAGTGCAACTTTATTGCTATGATTGTCTGTCAATCAACAATTTCAAGCTTTAACCCAGGTTTAAGCAAAAGTGCAACAACTTCACAGTAGCTTAAATTTTCTGTTCAAGAAATCAGATAATTACAAATTTTGTAACATATAACATTACAATAATAAAAAAAAACTCTTCTCAGTGCGAATATAAAAAATGAAACATGCCTGTGGCAGACATATAGCCTGCTCAAAGAGTGAAAAATGTAAACTTTTATCTAACAACAAAACACGTGCTTGTTAGATCTCTGAAACATTGTGCTTGCTCATTCTAAACATTTTTTGCTAGAAAGATGAGCCTGTCCACAACCTCTGGCTTAAGGCAGGCCCGGTTGCAGGTAACTATTCCCCCACCCACACTAAATACCCTCTCTGAGGGGCACTAGTGGCTGGAATAGAAAGATATTTTTAGCCAGTAGGCTTAGCCTTGGAAAGTTGGGCTGATGCAGCTTCCACCATTCAAGAGGATCTGTGTCTGGCTCTATGTCTGGAATAAGGAAATACGTTGCAAGCTCAGTCTCAATTTTTGTTTTCTCAGATTGTGGGTGTGGCGTGGTGGATGGTGCACTGTTTTTAAAGAAGGCACCCAGAGTCATTTTCTTTTTTGGTGGGGTGTTCTCTTGAACAGCTGAGGGACCAGCTTCCTCTGTGGTAGAGTTGCAGAGAGCAGAGATCTCAGACACCGCTCTTTTTTTGACAACTTCCAGTTTGCTAGCATCAATGTAGGTTGCACGGAACCTCGGGTCTAAAAGTGTGGCCATGTCCAAAAGTTCCTCTTTCTCCAAATCACAGTATTTACTTTCGAGGTAACGCATGATGTTAGCTTTGATTGTTTTTGTTAGCTCCAAATCTTCCTCCTCTGGCAGGAGGAGACTTGTTTTAAACAAATGCAGCACTGGTTTGATGCATGACACACTGACATATGATTCCCCTGACAGTGCATCAGTGAAGTCCTGGAGAGGTTTCACTGCTTTGTTGGTGGCTTCTAATACTTCCAAATCTTGCCACGTGGGAACAAGATGACGCTTTTCTTGTCCGCACCCAGGACACGAGTTATTGCCTTCTCTTGCTCAAGAAAGCGCTCAATCATCTTTTGACGAGACCCCCAACGTGTTGGGGATTCTGAGATCAAAAGATGCTGGGGAAGTCCAAGCTCAGCCTGCACCTCTGTCATGTCTCGCCTTTTTTTCCAGCTGTAGGATAAGGCTGATACAGCTTTTTTGCAGACCCCTATGGCCCGATCGATCCTTGGATCCTTCACACCATTCTCTGTAATAAATGTGAAAAGATATTTAGTATATTTTTTGTCACTCCAAAACTATATATTTGATTACGTGAGTTTTCAAAATTGTTTTGTACTTTCATCACAATTTTAATAGCTGTAACACAGTTTAATACATAATGTATAATGAATGCAGATTAAGGAAAAGTCAGGTTTATTTATGTAACCCAGTCTAAGGGTCTCATTCATAAAACACGAGCAGAACGAATTTTTGTGTAAATCGTGTGTAAAGTGGTTCTGGCGTAAATTTTCTGATTCATTAAAATGTATATTGTCCAAATGTTAGTTGGTACGAAAGAAATCTACACCTGCTCCCAGCCACACGTAAATAGTGCGTTTAACATCCGAACGTTTTGCTCATTAATAAGGCTGCATATAATTCACCTTAATCGGGTACATATTTACACAGCATTTTGAAAAATATTATATATTGTAATTAGCCTACATACGTTTTTTTCTTTTTACTTTTATTATGAGAGCCAGTAATATAGCATCTAGCGAACACTTTATCGCATAATTAATTGCTTTCAATAGGGCTGGGCAAACTTTTCACTTCTGGGACTGTTCGATTAACAGATGAATCTCCATTAACTGTATCTGTAAAGCTGCCAAGCTTCCTTTTTTTAGGACCTGAAACGCCACTATACGCTTGAAAATTAAATGTGGCGTTTTGAATGAACTTCTGATAATAAAACATCAATTTCTGCATTTGAGAAATTTTTCTTTTTCATTCGCTTTTGAGAAGACATGTTGAAATCCTTCGTTTGGTGTCATAATATGATGCCCATATATAGTTGTCAGTCGGATTTAATAGGCAGGATTTATGGTAATTGAGGATGAGCGTGCGCGTCCCATTTACGACTGATTGGAATTCAACACACACACACACATTTCACTATCACATTTGACGTTTACGAAGTATTTGTGAATCAGGAGAGGAGTTTTCGGTAAGGTCTCTTTACGCGCAAATCACTCACATATTTACTCGTATATTTACGAATGTTTCATGAATGAGACCCTATGTGTGTAAACCAGTTGAAATATATGTTCTGGCTATTAAATTATGATGAGCAAACAGTACTTTACAATGTGCAATTATGTGCACCTATTTATTCTTACACCAACTCTTACCTATAGCGTTGTGGAGTCTGTGGCCAAAACACTGCAAGCTGGGCCAGTTGTTGTCCTTAAGGGCTTTTATGATGTTGGTGCCACTATCAGTTGTCATGCAGACGAGTCGTTCCTCAGAAAGTCCCCAGGAGCTGAGAGCGTCTTTTAAGCCATGGGCAATTATCTCACCAGTGTGGTTCTCGGGGAAATACGCTGTCTGAAGGCAGATGCTGCGCAGAGTCCAACTAGTGTTAATGTAGTGAACCGTCAGACTCAGATATGGTTGCATCGTCCGGCTGGACCACAGGTCCGTTGTGGCTGAGTAAAACTGCATCTCCTCCAGCTCACTGCGGATCTTTTCCCGAGTTGTATTGTACAGGTGAGGCAGCGCTACAGTGGCGAAATACTTGCGACTGGGGACAACGTATCTCGCATCCAATACTTTCAGCATCTGATTAAAGCCTCGCTTTTCGACAGAATAAATTGGCAGCATGTCTGTGGCAATATAAAACGTGATCGCCTCTGTAATCGCTTTCCATCGCGCTCCGTTCTTATCATAAGGCACACAGTTTGTAAAGCTCTCAGGAAGTGTAGTTTGCTTTTTAGCAGGTGTGCTAGAGGAGCCGTTTTCGCTACGGAGCCGGCTGCACTTCTCCCATTCTTCGCGATGTTTATTCCTCAGGTGCTGGAACAGATTTGTTGTACTGCTGCTTCCAGTAGCAACAGCCTTGAAACATATTTTGCAGCAAGGCTTCGTCTGTGTTTTGTCTGCTGCATCAAAACCAAACCAGTTCCAAATTACGGAATTACCTGTGCCTTTCTTTGGAACTAGTTCTCTGCTACACGATGCCATGTTGTTTTGACTGTTGTTTTGTTGTTTTGACTGTTACGCGGGCGGGGCTGGGCGGCTGGCTCATATCGCTATGGTAACGCACAAGGACGAAACGCGGAAAAGTCCGAAAAAACTATTGTGGTAAAAAACTCGAGTTTGCAAAAAAAAAATCGTTTTAAACTACAAAATCGATAAATCGATTAAATCGATTTTTGCCCAGCCCTAATATGTGCCATTGTTGATTGTCTTTTTTTCTTTTTCTTTATCGTCATCATAAAGTCTGACTGTGGCGGGGGATCCCGTTCTATGTAGCAAAGTTCCTCCTTATACTGGAGTTCCAGTGTGCCGATGAGAATGTAATGTTCATGCTGTCTTGTGTTCCCTCTGATTTCTCTGAGTAAGGTCATGTCGGCCGTGATGTTGAAAAGCATTCATTCCTTGCATGTTCTGTTTTTTTCTTTCTGAAAGTGATCCTAAAATCAAAGTCCTCTCCTTCAACTAACAGAGTGATCCAGTCATGTCAGTACTCTATTAACTGTTTATGAAAAGAAATCATCTTTAATTTATGTTATACAATGACATTTGGATGTCTTGACCAGAGTGCTTCCTTAATCACTAGCAAGTTTCTAATAATTTATTTTAAGACATGGAAAATGCTTTGATGAATGAATGGCAAACTACACTTTTTTATTCTGCTATCAAGTCACTATATGTATTTTGTACACTGGTAGTGAAAAAAATGGGTTTCATGTTAGAGCCATGTTATGGTTGATAAACTATATATACAAATATATATTAATATTTATACTATTACGTCTAAATAAATTAAAAATAAAACTCTAAATCTTTTTTTATATATACATTCTACAACTGAATTTTAAGCATCACAGCATGATGATAACATGGACAAAGTTTGAGATTTTCTTAAAATTACATTTAACAGTGTTGTGTAAAAAAAGAAAATAAGCATACAAAATTAAATAATTTTGTTTCCCAATAAATTGAATTAATCTTATCTTATAAATCAAAAATCTCATAAATCAAAATATCTTGATTTTGAATATTGTGCATCCCTACACAAAAGCTGATGTTACATGCTTTGTACCAATGTCTTTAATATTTCAAACCTGTCCGTATGAAAACCCTTTTTGCTCTACACTTTACATCCATACAGTAGCATTTGTGTTGATCAGCTGTATAATATATTGATGTTGAAGTTGCCATTAAGCTCTGTCGGGTGGGATGGACAAGGGGGCCAAAGAGTGTGTTCAGGAATATAGAACATTTCATCATCATGATTCTACTTGTACACCTTTGTCCATGTATGTTCAGGAATTCAAGAGAAAGGAAATGTGTGTTTGTTTGCCAGATACCGAATGTCAACACCTTCCTTTGGTCTTCTAATATTTTTGCAAAGTGGATGCCATTTTGCCAGTCATTTAAGCTCTGGCATCAACTGACAAGCCTTTCAGTTTGTAGCTACTAGAACTGACAGAATTCCAAATCGTGTGTGTGTGTGCGTGCGTGCGTGCGTGTGTGCGTGTGTAGAGATGTCAGTATGTTGTAAGTTATTTTTGTAGGACACATCTAATCAAAAATGGGATGCATTGTCTAACTGTGGAAGCTACCTCTTCAACCGTAGGGGCTGCCAGTAGTGAGTAGTACATGTGGTTACGTTTTCATGTTTATTTTGTTGGTATGATTGCTTGCGCTGTAAATACATCTAGTTGTATGTTCTCACTGAATGAGTCATGCGTTAGTTTGTACTGGGAGAAAATGACATACTGTATACAGACATTTTTGTAAACCAAACTATATAAACTGATTCGCTTTAAAGACGGGAGTGCTTGTCCTTTGTTATTTGATAGTTTAGTCCTCTTTTAGTTGATGAGTTACACATGTTGTGCCATGCTCTTTTTTATTCCAATGGAGCTGAAATCCAAGGTCCTGACTTTGCTTTGGTCCAGTCTTATTGATAGATTTAATGTTTTAACCTTGCAATATTATGGCTGTCATCTTAAATGTGCTCTTTATATTACTAACTGCAGCTCCTAAAATGTCAACTTCATGTCATAACAATGATTATTAGCTCTTCAATGACATTCATTCAAAAATAACAGCCATCCTCAATATTAAAATGTTTCATGTGGTAATGCATTAATTATCCTTTAACCTGTCGTGACATTTAAATAAATGGCAAGATTAGTTATTCAATTAATGGAGCATACGTTCCTTTATAAAGAGAGGAGATTGTCTACAAAACAATCGTCTGTTAAGCCCATGGGAATTGTCTGTTCCCTAAAAGGAAAGAAACCCATCACAGCCGGTGCTGTGGAAAACCGCCAATCAAACAGCCCGGGTTGGGGAGTGTGGATCCACCAGACACTGCCAGAAGGGATAGGGAGGGATTTCTTAATAAAGGGCAGTCAATTCCTCTTCTTTTTTCTCCTTCTAATCAGACTCCCGATGCTTAACTGGAGGGGCGGAATAAGAAAATCTGAAGTAGACCCCCTGGAGCTCATCGTCGAGTTGCTAAAACATCTCAGTGGGAATCTTTCCTAAGGTGCCCATAATTGTACCAACCATTTAAGCGTGAACGCTTCCTGCAATAAACCTTATTACAGTCACGCTGGTTAACGCTTGATAAACTGCTATCTTGCGTACTTTTAGAACAGATCTGAGATTAAACATCATCGATTGAAGATTCTGATCTTACCTGACTTACGGCCTGTGTTTTATTGTTTGAGGAGATCTATGGTTTTCTTTGCAGACCTCACTGCATGAATGGATAGCTTTGATAAGGCAGGGGTGAGAAGAAGTAGCCTGCCAGGATTTGTTATTACCTTAATGTTCCTGGTGATAGACTAAAACCATCCAGGCTGAGAAAAAGACTCATTACTAAGACTAATATCACCGTCAGTACTAAATATACGGCTTGTGACAGGCAATTCAACATGTAATTAGTGATTCTGACAAGAGGGAGGCCTCGTGCTCCGATTCTCACTAGCAGGTTGTGGCGTGTAGGCGCCTCTAGATGGCAGTGCTGTTCAGCTAGTTTACAGAGTGGCGCTTTCTCATTTTCCGTGCTACTTCAGCTTTACATTAAACAGGAGATTTTCCCCAGTTGCTGAGAGCCTCTGATCTTTCCAAATGTCCTCCTGTAACCTTCATATGTAAGTGTACACTGCATATGGACCTGCTTATAGCCACTACACTAGCAGAGAAACCACCTGCTAGAGGTAGGATAATAAATAAAGCACACACTATTACGTATTAACGTTAGGCTGTCATTGTTCAGCATAAAAATTTGCATACATTTAAAAACTCAGAACATCTCTGTAACATTATATGCCACACTCTAACTTAAAGTCATGCGAATGTGATAAAGATCTATGGCCTGTTTTATATTTTTGTCGTCTAAAATATTTGTAGCCTACCTTATAGCCTATCCAATATGTAGACTATACTGCTGCAATCAATTTACCATATAACATTGCAATGTACATAACGTTACATCTTTATAAAGTAGTCTCCAAGAGGGTTGCTATGGTGATACTATGAACTAGCTAGCTTTACCTGTTTTTTGGTTCAATTCTCAGTTTACATCTTTAAAAACTACAGTAGCCTACTCATGATTCAGTTTTCATGTACTCATTTGAGTGAGATTATAGTGCAAAATAGGTATCTGTTCAGAGGTCAGTGATCCCCATGGAGGATTTTAAAGGGTTAGTTACCCAATAAATTAAAATTTGTAAATCATCTTTTATAAGTAAACGTTATCTTTTATTCACATGAAGTTGATCAGCAAATATAAACCTAAGATCAGCTGAACCTGCTTGACATGCGAGAGTAAACCTTTTGCGAGCTAAAGCTCAAACGTGCTGCCTAACCCAGGAGAATTAACCTGATTGGTTCTCGCACGTCAAACGAACGTTTACCTCAAATGTGTGCGTTAATGAATGATTTGAATTGAGCTGTTGGACTAAACCGCTCAATTCATATTTATAATCTCTTTATTAGCTTTGTCAGTTCAGACAGAATTCTCAGACTGAATCAAAAAGAACTTAATTTGTGTTCCGAAGATGAGGGAAAGTCTTACAGGTTTGGAACTACATGAGGGTAAGTAATTAATGACAGAATTTTCCTTTTTGGGTAAACTATCTCTTTAAATGTTTTGCACATAATCTGTCAGATATATCTTGCCATTATGGATGTGCATGATTACTGGAGTACTCGGACATGACAGCGATGATCATGCGAATCAAAATGATGATTGCTGTTACTTAAAAAAATATATATAATTTTGGTTCTGATTGGCATTTTGGGTGGCTCCTAGGGTCTGATTGGTTAGCATAATGACAGCATGCTTTTCAGACCGGCTGCGTCAGAAATCACATACTCTGAGGTACTTTTTTTGAATAACTACTTCACGACCACTAAAAAATTATGTTCTATATAGTATGAATGTCTGTAGTATAAATGTATTCCGGATGTACTACATGCGCTATGTTGTCGCATGACCTACCAGCGCCAGTTGCGTTGCTTCACTGCCATTCATAAATCCTCTCCTTTGGCCTCATGGGATAGTAAAGTGTCCATGATATGCACACTTCAGAAGTAGGTACTTTTTGCCTACTCTTTTATGATTACTGTGAATTTAGATATACTTTTTTCGTCACATACTGTCTTGTGGACTTACAATGGCTGCAGTCAGTATTACTGGAGTTACACATTCAGACAAGCACAGTCAAGTTCATGTCCGCATTTGCATCCTTTTGTGCAGATGTAAGTTGTAATGTTACTTTTATGTTGTAGGCTATATATCTGATTAATCTCATATAGGATGCATTTGGTTAATAAGTATTTTTATAATCGCCACGACAGACACAAAATGATAAATGTACAAAAATGTCCATCCCTACTTGCCACGCACACTGGAAAGTTTGAATCATTAAGAAGGTATGGAGAAAGGCCCAAGCACAGACATCAGTGCTGCAATTTAGTGAGCTAGAAATCTCCAAGCCTTTAAATTATACTCTCTTCACCATGTGCAGAATTTTACAAGGTTTCATTAAACAGAGTCATTAGCACATAAAAGTCATTCAGAGCACAGTACCAACAGAGCAGCTGAGCCACAAATCTCTCCTAGTGCAGTTTCTGGATAAAGGACAAAACTGAGAGGGAGTGACGCTGGACCGGAACCACAGAAAAGAGAAAAGAGAAAGTATATAGCTAAAATAAAATAAAAAAACTATTGGTATTCAGAATGTTGATCCTTTCTGGCATGAAATGTATAAGCAAGGGTATCAGTAGAGCTGTCCATCTGGACCTGGAAGAGACAATGAAGGATGAGTTTTTCAAGAAACTTAAGCTGCTAAAAAAGCAGTCTGACGACTACAAATTCAGTCAGCTGTGGCACACAGTAGAAAATCTCACATGCCAAATATAGTTCCACCTTACCTTCCACCCATCTTTAACCCAATAACACTACAAATGTAATATAATAATCAGTGTTATTTTAGTATTGTTTATATACTATTTTAGTATTTATTAATATTGTCAATTAATTTATATTTTTGCTTTTGTCATTTTTATTTGTTTTTTTATTTAGCTTCAGTACATTTTTATTTCAGTTAAAGTAATTTTAGCACTTAAACTTATTTTATCAGTTCTAATTTCATTTCAGTTTTTAAAATGCACATTATTATTTCATTTTATTTTTCATCAGTTTATTTCATGTTTTGAATCATTTTAGTTTTACTTTTAGATCTTTACAGCACTGAATATAATCCATATAAAAATATTGGCCACATTACATCAAAGACAATTAAACTTTCTACATTAGTAATTTCTCACATTCTACTTTTTTAAACTATGCCAAGTTCCAATAAATCAAGAGGCTAATCTGTTGGGCTATATTAAAAAAAAAAATTTAAATAACCATTTACTCAGTGACTAGTCAAATATGCATAGAATCTAAGCAGTTACACAAATACTTGTCTAATGGATGGTGACATGCTTAAAATAATATGGAGATGAAATTAGTTTAAACGAAAGTCTCCACCAACAAGGTCAATACATAACCACACCAATAGATCATATTATACTATTGTTTGCTCAGTGGAGCCATGTATGTTTACTTAGTTTAGAATAAATACAGTCAGACAGCATTTAAACGGCAAGTTAGTTCCAGTTGATTTTTAATGTCACCCCTATAACAATAAAAAGTTAGCATGATTTCTATCCACTCAAGTGGCTGCTAATATCACAGTTCCTCTCCCCACGGCCTTGTCTGTGGTATCTCTGACAACACGCTCCGCTCATATCAGCAGACATTATTTGATAAAGGGAGCAAAGGGCACGAATGTGCCGAGGGATTAGCGTTCGCTAACATTACAAGGTAATTCACAGTGGCACATCTGCCATCTTGATTGTTTGTAGAAAGCACATACCTAATCACACTGAGTTGCCCGTTTTCATCATCTCCCTGGCTTTCCTCTCTCAGCGGCTGAAGGTGATCACCGCCTCATTTGGGAACGGCTTCAGCTTAGCCACATCCTGCTTATGCAAGCTTATCTCTCGCTGTCAAACATCTCACACAGATGCACCGTGGCAAGGCTCATTTTTAAGCCCCTGTGTTGATGAGGAAAGCTTATTTTAAATTATGGGATGTAATGCAAGTTAGGTTATCCAAATAATTTTACTAGATACTGTACGCTATGCATATTATTGTGAATAATATTTGTAGATTAGCCTAGAAATCTAGACTCACCCTAGCGGCAGCAAATGTAATTTGCAGCCAGGGTCATCTAGCAACTCTTCGTCGGCTTGCGAGCTTGAAAAAACAAACTAGTCAGGCCAATCACATTGTGTATAGAGTCAGTGGGTGGGCTTAACATAATGGAGGCAGAATTGCGACGGTTCCACGTGAAATCCCTGCTAACAAAGAACGGTTGATCCTTAAAAAAGAAAGATGTGTTCAGAGTTTTGCCGACTGGATACAGCAAAAGTTTAATCTATCAACTTGCTCCACTGATGGGAAAACGCATGATTGTTGTCTCACCACTGATAGCGCTCTGGATGGTTGTAGCGCTATTCTATTGCGTGCAGAGGGTATTTGAAAGACAACCGTTTATCCTGATCTTCTATCTATCTATCCATTTATCTTCTTTTGGTGTACCCTCAGCACTTGCTACGCACATCGCGTGGTGGGAGCGGTGGTGCTGAATGCTCTGTTTAGGGCCTGATTATGAAACTCACATTTAGATTGTGAAATTAAAATATTCATGCTCTTTAGCTGCTCAGCATGCTGGCTTAGCATACCTTTTGCCTCCACATAATAAATGGAATAATGTACAGTCAGCTGCTTAGTATGTAAATTATTTGATATATAATATGAGGGTGCATTAAATGAACACTGAACACACTGGCATGGTCTTTCTAGGTCCAGTTGAAAGTCACACCATGATCTCTCATTGAGCGAGCAGGTGGGTTTGTTGTGATGTCATGAAATGAGTGTCAGATAATCCATTACTGCCCCTCACTCTGCCATTCACACATATCAACCATGCCATACCACAGGGCTGCTCTAATTCACTCTGACACTGTGGAGTTCCTCGCACAGTGGTTGTTTTAAGGTTAGCTGGGCCCTAGTGCCCCTTTTGTCCTCTTCATTCCAGCTGTATCTCTCAGCAACTGCTTCTCCCTGCCACTGATTTAGGCATCCATTGCAATAGGATGTAAAACGCATCACAACGCAGCCTTGCTGAAACATTGATGACCGTAAACTCTTGTTCTAGACAGACTTTTATCCTCTGGCTCAGTCTTTAGTATTTATCCGCTGTGATAAGCAGAACGCAGGTTTGAATGCTGCAGTGTGTATCATAATTGAACAGTGTTTTTTTCAAATGCTACAGCATCTTAGGCTGTCGAGCCGCTGTCCCTGCTGGAAACAAACTGAGGCTGTAAAATAAATGAGATGTTGAAATGAAGGAGGGAAGGAAGGAAGGAAGGAAGTGGACTGAAGGGAGACAAGCTGCACGCTTCTTGACTCTGGAGGGGAAAAACGTGATTTCCATTGTTGTTCTAGATAACTTCAGAGTTATTATCTAGGAACTTCCACTTGTCTGATGCAACATAGTCTTATATTATTATGATTATATAATCTGGTGACACATTACAATAAAGTTCCTTTTGTTAACATTAGTTAACTACAATAGTTAACATGAAATTTAAAAACATTTATGTAATGGACCTAAACTGTCATGAACTAACAATAGTTGTAATTTCAACATTAACAAAGATTTATAAATACTGTAATAAATTGCTTACTGTTAGCTAATTTTAGTTAATGCATTAAGTTAACTAAGAGGAGCTTACCGATCAAAGGTGTCATACAGTACTGTCTGTCTCATTATATAAGTAAATTATGTAACTACATTTTACATTAATCTTCGAACATTGTGCTTGCATGGATGAATTCAGGCACGGAAATAGATCTATAAATAAATGAGATTGGTCATGGATTATCAAACATGACTTGATGGAGAGTTTCACTAGAACAGGCACCGGTCGCTGATTCAACTCAAGTCTGGCTATATTAACAAGCAGAGTTTCGGAAGCATGAGAGTCCATTGCCTTCATGGAATCACCTGAGGCATTTTTTAGAAAAAGCTTTTTTTGTTCTCCTCTTTGCAGCTACTCTAGGACCTGTAGAGACACTATACTGGCTATAAACCAAGTACCTGATTGATTATTCATAGACAAATGCTCATGGAAAGGACAGCATATATCAAGTAGTCACCAAAAACTTTAACGATGCAACTGAGACAGAAGCTCCAAAGTCAAAGTAAAGGTGCACTGCAGAGGAGATACCCAGCCAAATACACCGACTGGCCAGTCCCTTATTCCCAATCACCTGATCATCAGGGCACTTTCACAGCTCCTCGACTCAAGTGAATACTGTTTTACAGAAATCTGAGGTAAGTGCTGCAGTGTACATGTATATTTGTTCTCTGCTGACGTCTTTTAGATTATGAATGCTAAGTATGAGATGTTGTTGTTTGTTTCTTTTTATATTATTTTGAATAAATCTGAGCTGTCTCCCTCTCTGCTGTGTGTCATTCCAGGAGGATGTGACAGGAGGGCCGACGGGGCAGAACACGTCTGCTTCCATTTGTCATAACGAAGAACTGTCATGCAAGGTGTGTGTGTTGAAACACTTTTACATCGGCATGTGTTTGTCAACCTGGGACAGATCCGTGTCCATCCTCTGCATTCTGGAAGGGAGGGGTGCGTGTAAACATGCCACGCACGCGTAATTATGTCTACATCACATGAGCGCTTAAATAAATACACAAACCCATCTATGTTCACGCAACATGCATTTCTAGTTAGGCGTAGAAATATGACATTTTGCTCAGCCGCACATTCATACATGTTAATGCATGGCTAACTTCACCCACATATTTTGCATTCTGAATCTAATTGCCGTCGACACCCCCCTCTTTGACATGGCCACACACACACATACCCGAGCTCATGCGGGAACCACATCGAGATGGGGCTGTGAGGGTCGGCTGAGCACCTCCAGGCCAGATCCTTCCTTTCCACATGAGTGTGTCCAGTCTCCAGTCCTCACCCCCTCCCTTCTCCTTCCATCTCCTCCCCTCTCCTCTTGGGCCACGGGCTGCAACATGGCTCGGAATACTCCAAAGACACACTAAATCAAATCCTCATCGCAAGCTGTGTCTTTTATTAGAGTTATATAAGTGTGTATGACGGATAGAAAGAGAGCGAGGGAGTTGCTCCTGTTTTTTAGCTTCGTGCTGAGGGATGCCGGGAATGTCAATTGATTTACGTCATGATTTTATCCAATGGTCTACAAAATTGTGTTTCAAGATTTGTTTGCAATTATCTAACCTGTTCGGATATCAAAGTGATTCCCGCTGACCTTTGGCTCATGTGAATGACTAGTTATAGCCTAATACTGCATGGCGATTCTAAATTGTGGCACTCAATTTTACTTGGTCTGATGCACTAAGGCGAGGGGATCTCAGAGCCTAAAGGCTTCGAGGAGCTGTCACACATATCTGATGTAATGTGGAGGCCAGATGCACAATGGTACCACAATCAGAGGCTCAGTTGGTCCACTCATGCTGGCTCATACAGACACTAACAAACACAGTTGAGGGTTGTTTTAAACAAAAGCAATTCAATTTTATGAATGCATCAGTCTCAAGTACCATACTGTTTTCTACCATAAGCTGCTACTCTATAAAAAATGCTGGGTTGTTTCAAGGTATGTTCGGATCATATATGGCCAGACCCAACCGTTGGGTTTAAAAATGTAATTTAAACATGTAAACCAACTTAGTGACCCGCATACACTAAGTTAAAGGATGGAAAGGGAGGCAGGAGCTCTTCAAAAAAAGTAAATGGAGAAAATAAATGACAGTAAATATTCAAAATATTTTTTTAAAGTAAGCTCAAATCGTGTTTTATGCACAATAGTGGTGCAATCAGTGGATTGTGATTAGTGCGATAACGGCAGCCTATCATATTCTCTTTATTACAATGATTGGCTGATTGCTCTCCTCTCATGCTTGCAGCGCGTCCACAAATCAGCCTGAATCAGAGAACAGCTCACCCACTCGAACTTCATCACTTTTGTTCACGTCCGAATCGACTTTTGAATCGACACATTTATGTCATGATATGAGTGAGCTGGCAGCAAATAAATGAAAGCCCAGCCACCATAAATATGTTTGCAATGTTTACCTAGGATTCCATGACTATTGTTAGTAAAAGATGACTATCAAACATAGCCCAAAAAAGCATACAAATATTTTGAAGTGATGTTAAAAACGTACATATATTTAATATATGTTGATGGTGTAGCCTGTGTGTAATACACACACAGTTTCTTTCTTTTTTGAAAGAAATGTTTTATTCAACAAGAATGTATTAAACCGATTGAAAGTTTATAGTCTTTATAGTCAAAGTCCTATAAAGAAAATATATCTCAGTTTCCACAAAAATATTAAGCAGCACAACCATTTTCACCAAATTAGCATATTAAAATTATTTCTGAAGGATCATGTGACACTGAAGACTGGAGTAATGATGCTGAAAATTCAGCTTTGCCATCATTTCACAACATTTTAAAAATTTATATTTCACAATATTACGTTTTTTCACCTTAGCCCATATTCGATTCATATTTCTTTCAAAAACACACAAAAAAATCCCAAACTTTTGAACATTAGCTTGTATCTTAATCAGTTTACATTGAATTTCACAACGTGCCACTGGGATTTAGTATGTGCTGACATAAAACAATTAAATGTCTGCAGTTATTCTTCCAGCCTTCTACGATGTTTGTTTAAAGACTTTTTCCGCTGTGTATATAATAGCCAGAATACTTTTTTGGTCTGCCGTATCTCTGCTCAATAACTCTCATTACGATATCTTAGGTTGCAGACGGAGGGTGATTTGCCGACTTGCAAGGGTTTGCATCATGGCAGTGTCTCAGTCAGACATCCGTGAAGCCCCTCCTAATCGCAGAGCATAACTGGCGCTCATTTGAAAGTCTCATTTGCTAATATGTCAGTTAAACATGAGTTTATTTATTTAGTAAGGAATATGCAATGAAAACCACTAAATCGGGCTTATTCGGCTGTTTGAGTAAAAGCCTGTGTGTTTGTCTTTGTATATGAGAATATTACATGACCAACTGTGTTTGTAATTGCCTGCGCTCATTTGTGTTTGTGCATGGTTTTGAGTGTTAGCTCGTGCTGAGTGAGTGTTCTGCTATCACAGTGGTGGTGACACACTGTCCTGTTGCAGGGGAGCATGCCTGATGAAAACAGTGGACTGGCAAACGCGTGACTAGCTCTACCCTTCTCCCTGCACTGTTGCATCATCTACCTCCAGGACATCTCACGGCAAACGGATTCTCTCGGACTGAAACGTCTCCATGTGATTGTTCCACCCAGCTCTAGCAGGGCCATAGTTCACTCTCATAATCATTACTTATTAAATGTTCATGGATGCTGAGGATATCCAGATCTACAGCAAAAAGGAGCAATTGGGAAAATGTTCTATACTTTTCATCATTTTCTTATAGTTGATTGACAGTCAATGACAGTGAGAGGTCGGATGAGAAACAGCGGATGAGAATTATTCCATTGGTACCAACATTTTCTCCAGCTCTCATTTAAACCAATTTAAAGCAAAAGCATCATGGGATTTCAGACAGGCTTTCTGTACTTTATGTGCCTGATTTCTTGTTGATTGATTGCCTGGCCTTCTTTTCATTTCAAAGGATTTCGATTTAAATGCTACTAACTTCCAAGGCCACAGAATCTCACTTCCAAGAAAATGCCAATGGACTTGAAGATATTGGATTAAATGCAAGCGTGAAGTCTTTGGAAATGCTTTTTTTTTCAGTTCGCTTTTAAGCCAAAACTAGTGCGATTTTAGTGTTTGTGAAGTCGTCTCCAGGTCTTGCTCAATCACCTTCAATAACTTTGTCAAGACCAATATAATTTGTGGAGCATCACTGTAGTGACCAATGGGTGAATAAAGACACAGGTTTTCGGCAGATTGTGGTTGTCACTGTTTAGATGAAGATGAAGGTGGACTGGTTTGTGACCAACTATGTCAGACCCCATTATGTCAAACATACTTACGGTCTCTGTTTGTCCCCCCAAATATACCAATGACATCATCTGCATGCAGAGTATGAAAATGAGTCAGTGATGCAGCGCGCTTTGAGATAATCATGCAATGATTTACGCATGGACGCAGACTAGACCAGGAATTTGTTTGTTTCTTGTTTTGTTTTGTTTTTAGCTTTGGTTAAAGAAAAATAGAGAGTAACAAAGAAAAACATTCTTTCATTCTCTTTATCTCCTCCACACCCTTGACAGCATGCTTCTGATGACTCAGTTCTTTTTACAAATTGTTTGTTCGGTTTAAGCCGGGGTGTGTCAGTCCAACACAATCTCAGGCTGGTCAGTCTTTGGAAAGAGAACAGAAGCACTTGCAGGGGTGTGGAAGAATTCTGCAGCTTCTCTAGTCTCTACAGCATTTTTGAAGTATGAACAATGAACAAATTTTTCTTCAAGAACACCGGTCTAGATGCACCATTTTTGCCTGCTTAGAGAAATTGCCTGTTGCAGATGATCAGGTGTTCTTGTCCACTACCTTTTTTTGTTGTTGTTGTTTTTACAATTAAGACAAAATGTACAAAAATAGACTGGAATTTGATGGGTCATCAAAAAAAACATGCTTTTTGTATATTCATACCATATGTGTATAAAGACTTTAACAATGAATAGTTGATGCCTAATTGTAGATGTTATTAAAGTGTTACCGTTTTTATTTTTAGAACTGTTTTATTCTCTGATTTTTAATGATCCCAGTTTCCAACTATGTGTTCTGTATTGCAAACATATTGAAATGGTGCTGTCTCTTAAAGAGAGCAGAAAGCATTTTACTGAATTATTCTTTGGAAAATGAGGGCATCATACCTGACCGGTCTGGTGGGAAGATTGCTGTGGGTTTGTGAGAACCATAAGTGAAATTACTCAAATTAAAAATCATGGCAAAATTGTCATAGCTAACATACATATTAAATTTATAAACAAGGCAATTAGGCAAATAAATAACTTGTAATACATACAACAATAATATTACATGCAATACTTTTTTCATGCAGTAAAAAAAAGGTGGTGGATTATTCAGTAATCTCGTAACTGTAACTAACAAAGTGAGCAAAAGAACAGACAGCATTCAACGTGACAACATTCCTCACATTTAAAGAATGATCTATCTAAACAACCTGTTTTTTTGTTCATACAGACAAATGAACATCCTGTGACAAAAAAATGCTGAATTTCCTGTCTCACGATGTTCTCCAAGAGAAGACAGAATGTGCCTAAGGACCAAAAAGAGTATTGACATTTCAATTAACATAGACCAGCCCAGATGCATTCGTAACCTTTTCTTGTTATTTATGTCATGATTTCATAGCAATCTTAAACCAGCTTGACTGTAAAATTATGTTTATTATACAATTATGTAGATTAGTATTAAATGCATACCCACAAAAGAGCAGATTTGTGATGAATCTATTAAGGAAATCCTTCTGCTGAATGGAGTCGAGCCCTGGTTGCCCTGACTCTTTTATCCTCTCCTAGAAAACACTAGCTCTGGAGGGATTTGCACCGGGCCTTCATAAAATTTTTTTTTTTTTTTTTTATACAGTCCACTGAGGGAAGCTATATCTATTTTTGGCATCACATGACAGACTACCACAGCGTACCAAAGAGCCAAAACTCACACAGTATCTTCCAGGCCTTCAGCCAGGTGACATAAGGGCCCCACTATGTGAACAAAACAACAGGCTGCTGTTGTCAAACACAACTTTTGGATTTGGAAAGCCTGATTCTATTATTTCCACATCTTTCAAAAACCCACAATGGGCCTCTCTTATGCCATGTGAAGCAGTTTAGGGAGACACCGCGGTCCAGAGAGCCAGACTTCAGAAATGAAAGAATTAAGGATGATAGAAAGCGAGGGAATCCATCCATTTTGATGAGCTTAGATCGGTCTGTGAAGATTCAACCTGAGATTCAATCAACAGAGTTTCAGCTCTAAACCTCTTATCAGCAGAATGTATCAGTGGACTTAATGCTGATAATTGACTAAATTCATTAAAATCTGTCTAAGTCAAGGATTACTTTCTTCAGTCAAGTGAAAGTGAGCCTGCAGATAAGTCTAGACGTCTAGAAAAGCTCTGAAAGTTGTTCTTGGCAGCTCTACTTTTTGACCTCAACTGACGTTACAGCCTGACAAATCAATGCAAATTTATAAGAACGAGTATATTTGTTACGTCATATTTTTAAATAAGACTAAGCTAATTCATGAAGCTGACATCCTCTATTTTTTTTTATGAATAAAATGTTTTATTACTGTCATCAACTAAAAACATCATATGTTAGCAAAATGTTTTATTTGGCACTTTTTCTCCAAGGAGAGATTGTAATTTTCCTATAATTCTCTGTGAATGCAGGCCTTATTTCTGGGCATTTACTGTACACAAACAACTGGGTAAAACCAGCAAGGATGTGGCAGTTAGGAAACCAGCCAGGAACTAACCAACTGCTAGGAAACATTTACAGAGTTTCTGCACCTTACTAAATCCTAGCAATCGGGCATGATCCTCAGTCATCGCTGCTCTTAACAACACATATTCACATCTGGTCCATATTGGAGCCAGAGAGTCCAAGCCAAACTAATTATTCAGCACCACAGAGAGGTATTAATACAAAAAAAAAATGATTGTAAGGTTACATGTGGGATTGTCTCGTCTAACCAGATCTTTGACAAAAATCTGATCCACGTTGCTGCTTATTCTGGCCAAGAACCATTTGCTTACACAGGAAGACCCGTCTGTCTGACACATTTGACCCCTTGAGAAAACCATGAAATGAACTGCAATTTTAACTTCATCTAAGTCTGCTCAGGTTGCATTAGTGTAAGCAAAACAAAAACATGCTAATACGCTAAAAGAAGAAAAGAAAAAAATAAGTACAAAATGCTTTGGTTCACTATAGGTTTTTTTGTATTGATACACTTATAAATTAACACTTTTATTCAGCAAGGATGCATACAATTGATCTAAAGCAGCGTTTCTCAAACTTTTTCTGCCAGTCCCCATTTTGGAGGTAAAGATCACCCCAACAAAATTGTAGGCCTAATAAACTAGGCTTTACATTTGCTTCATTCCGCTTGTGAAGAGTGAGGCATAATTATACTAAGGGTTAATGGTATAGGAAGTCGCTGATAGCGTCGTTACGTGCTAAAAGCATTGATAAAACAGTAGCAGAAAAGGGGGGCCCAGCGGGGCATAGGTAACGTCCCCCTACAGGAGCCCATCTTGTAAGGTCCAGGAGACATTGCGAACCTGCTTCACCTCTTCCGTATCAGATCGGGGAACACCCAAATTTACCACAAATTTAGAGAATCGGGCAAGTAGCGATCTATTTATCATAATTTTATTCTTATTTTTATATTATGTTTTAATTATCCTTGTTTGTATTTTTAATTCTTACACATTGTATTCCTATTTTTTATTCATGTTATCACTATTTTAATTCATTTTCTATGTAAAGCACTTTGAATTATCACTGTGTATGAAATGTGCTATATAAATAAACTTCCCTTGTCTAAGTTTAACTGTTAAAATTTATTTTATCAACATCACATTTTATTCCCATGCGTATGTTTAAAATACTCTTCCAAGCTGACCCCCCTGAGTGAGTTTTTTTAAGGCAACCGTTATTTTAGAACGTTTCCCTTTATTGTTTCCATGGCGATGCCGTGCTTGTCACGTGACTCACCACCGCAGCCAAAATAGCGCTGTATGACAGATGTATCCTTTTGAAAGTTTTTACTCTTTTTTTATTCAAAATATTGACAAACTTGCTTATCGTGTCATCAACTATCTGACGTTCCGAATCTCAAACACGTGTAAATGAGTGTGTTTTGCCATTTAAAAACCTTTATAAATTATCTTGATTTTGATCTATAACATGAGATGGGCGCCACCATGTTTGTTTTGCGCAGTTCACAGAGTCCTGTCACTCGGATTTACAGCACGTAAATTCATCAGTTTCTCCCAAAATGCATGTTAGTGGCTGGTGAACTGGGAGAAGAATAGAGTAAACTTTATAGTTACTTACACTGTGTATCTGATATGAATAAAATCGGCTTTACACGTCGGTGAATTATATTTTTGAATGGATTGTTTTTGCTGCTTCCATAGACACCGATGTGTATTTTAACTCTATATGTACTGGTACTTATGTGTATTTAAATGTTTGAAACCTAAAACAAACAGTATGTGGTTGAAAATACATATAAAGCTCTGGCTCAGCCAAAGAGCGAAAATTTGAAGCTGACAGTCATGTCACGTCACTGAATATTCTAAATCTAATGTGGTAACGTTACCATACTCTCAGGGGCACAGAAATAAAAATCCCGTACGTGGGACCATAGGCTATACCGCTCAAAAGTTAAATAGAGGTGGGCACAAAAATGACTCGATTTCCTCCCGTTTGTCGCACCCCACTTGTCATGTCTCTAGTAAACAGTAAACGTTATGAAAGATCTCTATTTCGAATAAATGATGTTCTTTTGAACTTTCTTTTCATCAAAGAATACAATTCCACAAAACTGTTTAGCAGCCCGCACCACTGTTGACAACATCGATAATAATAAGAAATGTTCCTCTCAAATTAGCATCATAAAATGAATCAGAATCAGCATCATAAAATGAATTCTGAAGGGTTATGCGACACTGAAGACTGGAGTAATGATACTGAAAATTCAGCTTTGCCATCACAGGGATCAATTACATGGTAGGCCTATTACTAAAATAGAAAACTGCTATTTTATATTATAAACCTATTTTACAATATTACTTTTTTTTTTTTAATCAAATAAATGCACAATAAAGGCCTTCTGAAGCGAAGTGGCGCATTTGTGTAAGAAAACATTAGACTAAAATAACTAGCTTCCGGCAGTCAGTGGTATGCAAGTCGACATACGCAAAAGAGTAGGCTACACTGCAAAAAATGCTCTTCTTACTTAGTATTTTTTTCTTGTTTCCAGGCCAAATATCTAAAAATTCTTAAATCAAGATTAATTTAATAGATAAGACTGCATTTTTTGCAGTGTAACCCCTGACGTGATGTGTAGGAGCATCGCAAGCTTTGACGCCTCCCGTGGATGGGGCTGGGCAACAAACTCAAGCCCCTCTTCTCTACCATTACTACAAATTCTCGTTTTAGCTTCTAATTCATGACCAGTGTTTTGTTTTGCTCTATCGTCTGGTGCTCCTACATTTGTCAATATGCATGCGTCAGTGGTTCAAGGGTCAAGGGTTACTCTTTCGCCATAAATCGATGCATACGGCGGTCCACCTGAAGTTAGTTTTTTTTAGTCTATAAAATTTTAAATATGATTTTTTGTTTCTTACACAAACACATCACTTTGCTTCAGAAGGCCTTTATTAACCCCCCGGAGCCATGTGGAGCAGTTATATGATGGATAGATGAACTTTTATGGACCTCGAAACAAGAAGTGACTGCCTTCATAAAACGTGGAAGAGCCAGGACTTTTTTTAATATAACTCAGATTTTATTAAACTTTTTAAACTTATACATATATATTTTATAAAAATATACACCTAGGATGACTTGAGGGTGAGTAAATCATGGGCTGATTTTCATTTTTGGGTGAACTAACCCTTCAACACCTCAGCTACTACTATTTACTATTATGGAAAGTAAGCTTAACTAATCAGTAAGTAATATCAAATTTAGGACTGAGATATTTCCTTATTATGTAATCAATAATTACCGAATGAGATTGGCATCATTAAAAACTAATAACTTACTATGACAAATTAATGAATTAGTAATCACAACAATGACATGTCTGAGATGTGAGCAATTGTCTTTTTTTTTTTAACTCAAAATGATGATCAATGATGATCATGCTAATCAAATGCATCACTAATTATGTGTTAGCTTGAGTAATTAGTGATGCATTTTATGACTATAGTCAGAGTAAAAAAAGATTGATTACGTCTAAGACACAATAATGTTGTGATTAGTAATTATTTGGTAATTCTTTATATGTCATATACAATAAATCATTTCATCCGTGTGCACTCCAAATGTGCATACCACACCTGGAGTGATATTTTAGCCCCAAGAGATTTGTAAATTCCTTCGAATAATGATGCATAATGTTTTTGGCAACATTTTGATGAACATGATTACTCATAAGCATTATAAATGTGGCATTAATGGAATTATGATCCTCAAGATGACGGGATGTAGACTTAAAACTGTATGTGTTGTTTGGAGTATGACCAGCTGTTGCAAAAAAGTCTAACAAAGTCTTGAACAATTTCAGAGAATGACTTTTTTTTTAAGTCGTGGAATTCAGAAGGTTATTGCTCTGATAACAAGGTATAACCAGCTATACATTATTCATTAAGTTCTGTCAAATTTAAACTTTTGTTCAATATTCAGAGTTTCATTCCTTATACTCACACTTTCATTCATATTCAAGTTACATTTTCAGTTTCGTTTCCTTTCACTCCATATATTCACACTTTCATTCTATATATCTATATATCTATATATATTCAAGTTTCATGCCATATATCCAAACTATATATATACAGGTCCTTCTCAAAAAATGTGCATATTGTGAAAAAAGTTCATTATTTTCCATAATGTAATGATAAAATTAAACTTTCATGTATTTTATATTCATTGCACACCAACTCAAATATTTCAGGTCTTTTATTGTTTTAATACTGATGATTTTGGCATACAGCTCATGAAAACCCTGCCCTTGATAAAACACAGTGGACCAACACCAGCAGCTGACATGGCACCCCAGACCATCACTGACTGTGGGTACTTGACACTGGACTTCAGGCATTTTGGCATTTCCTTCTCCCCAGTCTTGCTCCAGACTCTGGCACCTTGATTTCCGAATGACATGCAAAATTTGAGCGACAGTCCAGTGCTGCTTCTCTGAAGCCCAGGTCAGGCGCTTCTGCCGCTGTTTCTGGTTCAAAAGTGGCTTGACCTGGAGAATGCGGCACCTGTAGCCCATTTCCTGCACACGCCTGTGCACGGTGGCTCTATATGTTTCTACTCCAGACTCAGTCCACTGCTTCCAGGTCCCCAAGGTCTGGAATCGGTCCTTCTCCACAATCTTCCTCAGGGTCCGGTCACCTCTTCTCGTTGTGTAGTGTTTTTGTCCACACTTTTCCTTCCCACAGACTTCCCTCTGAGGTGCCTTGATACAGCACTCTGGGAACAGCCTATTCGCTTCAGAAATTTCTTTCTGTGTCTTACCCTCTCGCTTGAGGGTGTCAATGATGGCCTTCTGGACAGCAGTCAGGTCGGCAGTCTTACCCATGATTGCGGTTTTGAGTAATGAACCAGGCTGGGAGTTTTTAAAAGCCTCAGGAATCTTTTGCAGGTGTTTAGAGTTAATTAGTTGATTCAGATGATTAGGTTAATAGCTCGTTTAGAGAACCTTTTCATGATATGCTAATTTTTTGAGATAGCAATTTTGGGTTTTCATGAGCTGTATGCCAAAATCATCAGTATTAAAACAATAAAAGACCTGAAATATTTCAGTTGGTGTGCAATGAATCTAAAATATATGACATTTTAATTTTATCATTACATTATGGAAAATAATGAACTTTTATCACAATATGCTAATTTTTTGAGAAGGAGCTGTATATATGTTTCATTCTACATATTCAGATTTCCATTCCATATTCTCAAACCTAATATACTCAGTGCCATAATATATACACCGATCAGGCATAGCATTATGACCACTGACAGGTGAAGTGAATAACACTGATTATCTCTTCATCACGGCTGTTAGTGGGTGGGATATATTAGGCAGCAAGTGAACATTTTGTCCTAAAATTTGATATTTTAGAAGCAGGAAAAATGGGCAAGGGTAAGGATTTGAGTGAGTTTGACAAGGGCCAAATTGTAATGGCTAGATGACTAGGTCAGAGCATCTCCAAAACTGCAGCTCTTGTGGGGTTTTCCCGGTCTGCAGTGGTCAAAAGAGCTCCAAGGAAGGAACAGTGGTGAACCAGGGACCAGTTCATGGGTGGCCAAGGCTCATTGATGCACGTGGAAGCAAAGCCTGGTCCATGGTCAGCAACAAAGCAAAAATGGTTCAGGAATGTTTTGAATAGCACAACAACGAGTATGAGGTGTTGACTTGGCCTCCAAATTCCCCAGATCTCAATCCAATCGAGATTCTGTGGGATGTTCTGGAGGTTCGATCCAATGGAGGTCCCACCTCACAACTTACAGGACTGTCAAAGGATCTACTGCTAACATCTTGGTCCCAGATACCACAGCACACCTTCAGGGGTCAAGTGGAGTCCATGCCTCGACGGGTCAGGGCTGGCAGTTTTGGCAGCAAAAGGGGGACCAACACAATATTATGCCTGATCTGTGTGTGTGTGTGTGTGTGTGTGTGTGTGTGTGTGTGTGTGTGTGTGTGTGTGTGTGTGTGTGTGTGTGTGTGTGTGTGTGTGTGTGTGTGTGTGTGTGTGTGTGTGTGTGTGTGTGTGTGTGTGTGTGTGTGTGTGTGTGTGTGTGTGTGTGTGTGTGTGAAATAATAACAATAGTGTTTTCAATACATGATTTTAAATACCGCCATTTAAAAGACAGTCATCTGCCAAAGAGTTGTTTATTTTCAGCTGAAAAACTGTGGATAAATTTATTGAGCACACTTTGGAGGGCTGTACGAAAACTGCGATGTCATTCCACATATTGGCTGGGTAATGATGAGTCATATGTGCGTTTGTATGCTCGCTGAAGAACTGGTGACTCAGTGGCTCTTTACACTGTTTCATTGGCAGCTTACAGAGCCTGTAGTTGCAGAGCAAGGTTGTAAAATGGATAATGTGCATGGCTGCAACAGAGCTAATTTGCAATAGACCGAATGAACCTACTCTTTAAACAGACTAGAAGCTTTGCTTTTGAAATAACTATATTTATCAAATGATCAACTGAGTGTTCCTGTGCAGAAGTCAGTGCTAGCATGAAAGAGAGAGAGAGCGATAAAGAGATAGGTCTGTGGTGGGCGTTTGACTGCTCTTGAGGAGCCAACATCGTGGGAGGGATCCCAAAGTGCACACACGCTCCTTGAACGTTGGCAAAAACATTTACCCAATATCCAAGCAATGTCTATGATGGTTGCATAAGATTAAAATAATTTTTGCTAGCTAAATTGTTTGATAAACGATTTTGAGTCTAGCTATATGAGCCATATGTGCTCATGTCCTTTTTCTTAATCAGATCGGTTAGATCACGGCTCTGCTGTTGCTTTGAACCACTAGAATATCAGACACGAACATAAGAACACTAAGTGCTGCCTAAGGCTTAACCTAACCTGTGACGGACTACTGGGAGCTCAAGAGAGGGGATGAGCGACCCGGTCATTTACACAAAAGTGAAGTGCACCAGATACACATTACACTGACAAGACCTTCTCCTGCCTGGAGATTGGTTTATACTGCAGCTTTCACCAAGAAATAAAAGTCACTAAGATATAATATTTGATTTATCATAATTATATTATTAAATTATATATTTAAATATTAAATTATAGTTTTAAATATTATATATTTAATCAAGAAATACAACACACTATGTATTATATTATTATATATTTATATGGATATATATATATAATTTCTATCAGGTTTTTTAATTTCTTTAATTTAGTTTAATAAAATATTTGGATACAGTCAAGATCATGTTTATATGAATTATAAATCAGCACAGGTGTATTCATCATCACAGAGTAATACGGGAGAAGGTCAGAATACACCTCTGCTGTATGTCATCATTTAGAGTCAGCCAAAGAGTTCATCGCCCACAAACCCATCCACATCTCGCTGATGACTGTGTCGTTATGAAACCGTTGCCGTGGCACTTGTGCTTTGGCAGGAGTAAAAGATTCAAGGCTCTGACTATCTGCAGAACAATGCCAAAATATTACAAAAACACAACAAACAAAAGAATAACATGGGATAGGTCCATACAGAATGTATACATTGCATTCATACATGTCAGATTTGTTGGACATCGATGATGATTGGTCATGTCAAACCAGATACAAGTCATCATCAAATCAAAGAATTTATTACATCTTTACTGTTCAAAGCTTTGTTTGTCGTTGTTTTTTTTTAAGAAGTCTGTTATCTTCTCCAAGTCTGCATTCATTTGATCACAAATACAGTAAAAGTGATAGTATTGTGAAATATTATTAAAATTTAAAAGAACGGTTTTCAATTTTATTTTTAAATAAAATGTATTCATAAACTGAATTCTCAGCAGCCATAACTCAAGTCTTCAGTGTCCTTCAGAAATCATTCTATTTTTTGCTTAATAAACTTTCCTTATTATCACCAATGTTTAAAATGGTTGTGCTGCTTAATATTTTTATGGCAACCATGATATATTGTTTTTTAAAGGGGGGGGTGAAACATTCAGTTTCAGTCAATCTCATGTCAACCTTGAGTACCTATAGAGTAGTATTGCATCCTTCATATCTCCGAAAAGTCTTTAGTTTTATTATATTTATAAAAGAAAGATAGGCTGTTCCGAGTCTTTCTGAATAAAACCGAGCGACTGGAGGCGTATCCTGTGTGCGGAGCTAAAGAATCACAAGGGCACGCAGCTATTGCGTTAAGAGCGTCTGAAAGCTGTGACATCCTTGAACGTGGAAAAGAAAAGTTATCCTAAATTAACCATGGCTATCAATCAGATTCAACCATACATATATGATCCAGAATCAGATCCGGAGGCTGAAATTGAACAGGAAAAGCAGCAACAGCAGGACGTCTCTATGTGGTATGAACTGTAACTGTAGCTTAGCGGCTTTAGCGGATTTATGTGTGTTTACTCATGGTTTATGAGGACATGCTTTGGTTTATGGACTATTGTATGTGACTAAACGTTAGCAGTAGCAAGCGGAACGGTTTGCACGTCAGACTAGTGTTTACATAGAAAAACAATGGAATAGTAGCGCATTTGAATGAAGAAGAGCGCTTTCTGTGAACGGCGCCTAGGTTTAATATGAAATAATTCATTTAGTTACACACCTATAGTGGTCAGCTAAATATTTAATCACACACCATACATCGCATGCTCCATTGATAAACGATCATGTTGTTTACTGATGTGTACGCGACGATAGCCAACAACAGACATCTGAAGCAGTTTTACTCACTGCCTGCTTCCAAAGCACAACCGTGAACCTGTATCGTTGGGACCGCTCCATCAAAAACACACTTCTTTGGTGACGTTGATTTCGTGAAGTCCAGAAAGTTAAAAAGAACAGGATTTAATTGAGTAAATATTGTAAATGTCTTCAATTTCATTCACTTTTTGAAGGAGTATCTTAAAAATATTTTAAGATTTACATTCCTGTCTGTTCCACACTCATTGTATGACAAATGGAGAACATAGAATTTTTGTCATAAAATGAGTGAGTAAAAAATGTTCACTTTCGAGTTAGCTAACCTTTTAAGTGATTTGATGAGACCTTTGTCAGCTTTAAATCAGTGCTCAGATATTAGGTGATGTATGCAAAAGGGCAAGCTGGATACATATGTCAGTGCAGGTCTGAAGTAGGTAAGACTCGGATGCTGGATTTTATTCAGACACTGGCTGTGATGTGGCCTGGTTTTGGATGTGCTTTGATTCAGATGACTGATGGGGATCAGTTTATCACAACCAGCAGGAGCATTGGCAGTATCCTGTAAAGGGCAAATAACACACATGGTAGACTATACGTGATCCGTTTAGCTTTTGAGCATTACATTTGAAGGGGAAAAATATACATTAGTTTAATACTACACATTTAAAAACCAGCCAGAGATTTTACAATATAATTAGAGCTGTTTTTGATTGAGCCAAGATGGCCAAAGTGAAGCCAACTACACTAAATGACAAGCATTATATTTGAAAGTCAAGACGTTGCAGAGTTTTTTGACATTCAGTAGTTACCCTTTTATGATTCATTGGAGGCAGATCAGATCCATTTTGGCCAGATGTCATGCAATGACAGCGTAACATCATCCAAAGGAGACACCTGCTTTGGTCAAAGAGTAAAACTCATAGACCCTCTATTAAAAGAGACATCATGAAAAAGTTTATTTTGTAAATATGGGTTAATGATAAAAAATGTGAGAAGCGTCTCTAAGGACAAATGTGCCATCTGTTTGCAGCATGTGTGAGTCTGCCTTTTGCCACCCAGCACAATGTCAGGAGACTACTCCCTGTTTATGCATCTCCTGGAATGCACTGGACTAAACGTTATCCCCTAAATTAATATTTAATAGTATACTTATAGTATTAAATAAATTAAAAGTTTAAAGACACATCAGTGACCTTTAACATTTTTGTATCTGTGAGTTTTTGTCAGATGCTGATGCATTTATGAAGAACTGTGTTGTGACCAATGTTAGGGGTTACGTATATATGTAACGATTACTTTTTTCTAGTAACTAGTATAGTAACACTGCTTTTAAATTTACAACAAAATATCCAAGTTACTTCATGGATTGACAGACAGCTCTCACATCCCCATGTTGGAGGTGCAGAGGCGTAGTGTACGCTGTGCAAACATGATGGTTATTATATTAGACTAAAAATGTTAAATAACACAAATAAACTTTATGTGTTTAACCTCACTTTATAAAAAAAATGTCTTTGCTGCTGACCTTCGATCATTCAATTCAACCTACTATAAAGAAATAATGACTTTGGATAAACCACATTTGTGTTTCCTGTTTTTATTGCTGTAGAGTTGAACTCTTGCGTCCTATTCTTTTGCCATCCGGAATGGCAGCATAGCTGAAATGATTGTTTGAGCTGCACCCTCTACTACATGAATGGATTTGCATTTCCTTTTACACTTTTGGTGTGAAAGGGCCTTCATGTGCCAAAAATAGAACTTTTTTGCTATTAAAAAACAAACAAGAAAGCCAAGCCCAGGTAAGAAAAAGTAATCCAAAGGTAATGTTACATGTTACTTCCCATTAAAAGTAACTAAGTAATGCAATTAGTCACTTATTAAGGGAGTGTCACAATATTGTAACACATTACTTTTAAAAGTATCTTTCCCCAACACTGGTTTTGACATGAACTCATTCAATAACATTAACATTGTTAAATGTGAAATCTCATAAATACAAGCTATTGCAAATCTAAATGTTCTATAAGAACTGATCATTCGGCCCTATATGCATGCATAATGTGAAATGCACAAAATGCACATCAGTTGAGATATTCTCGTGATGATTGTGAAACCTCAGTTGCAGTGTCCATAGTGGTGCCCTGGCATCTTTGTGTTCTGCCCTAAAAAGGCAAAAGGAATTAACTTTATTTTTGGTCGAAAATTTGTTATTGATATTTTTTGGGACATTCAAGACCTCTTTTATCATCATGATAAGTATCTTAAGTCAATTCCGGTGTTTTAACGAGAAAATAATGTGTTGTCTTATACAGTAACTTCCAATAGCCCAGGAGAAGCTAAGGCTGAACACCGTAACACCAGTTACTGTTCTTTGTCTTTGATTTAGAAAGCTTAAATTGCCAATAAATTTGATAGATCACAATCTACTTCGTTTAGCTAGTTAGCAGCCTATAGCATAAATATGCTATTCAATATAGGCTACCAAACAGCTCCATATAAATAAAATAATAATAATAATAATTATCCAAATAAATGCCATGATCACTAGATTTTATACAGGTGTTAGTATAATGATTTTGTAAATGGTGATCAGGAACCAAACATTGATAATGGGGAAGTTACTGCCATTTGCCTTGGTGTGACTTCTCACTTTTTAGAGACGATACAAAAGCAGAGTACAGTAACTTCAAAACAGGGGTCAAAAATCAAGTTTGAGCTCAAGATTTTTTTATGAAAATAAATTCCATTACTAAAAAATCCAGTTGCAAGATTTCCAGTATCCTACCTGAATTTAACAGGACATCTAAAAATCTTTAAAGTCATTTTTCTCAGTTCCACACTAATTTAAGGTCTTTTGCCTTTGTCCTGGCAGCCTACTGAGGGAAGACCACTGGGTATGAGACAACTCTCCATCTGCCTCCCGTGCCAAAGCTTGCAGTGCCCCTCTGTCTTATTCGGCCCTGTCGAGTTTACAGTCATGGTTACTGGCGCCAATAGCAGTCTCACGCTGCTTTTGAATCATGAAGCATTTCGCACTGAAGCAAGAGGGTGTATGCGAGACTGAGACAGATTGAATGGTTGTAGCCATGTACAGTCATGACCGGTCCCCTGTGAAGCACTTAGCAGAGTCTTACAAACAATTACAGTGACTTCTCAAGTGGCAGATATCAAATTCTCCTTCATTTTTAAAGGTGAGCTTAAAGAAGTTTAGCTATATCTTTACTTAGAACTGGGTCTTTTTTGTTGTTGTTGTTCATGTTTTGTTTATAATGAAATTAGATTAAACAAGCTTAAAGCAACAAAAAGTCTTAATATGAATTCAACAAAGACAATATGATAAATGCATTGACAGTATTAATAAATACAATAAAGAAAAGTAAGTAAGCAATCTTAATTCTTTTTCTAGATTTACTGGCAGGCCTTTCCTGTTTCCATTTTCAGTCCTGCTGTTAGTCTGCACTGTAATATAACTTTTTGCATCAAATACAGTAGCAAAACAATACACTAAAAAAAACATAATCTGTATTTGTTATCCATTATGCTATTCATGTCTTTATCTGAATTCATTTTGGTCTTATCTGCTCCTACAGTAGTTTCCATATTCCCTTCCCTAAAAAGGGCAGTCAGTTTGCCTTGCCTCGATTTGAAGTTTCATTTGAACCTTGACTTTTGTCAGGGTTTGCTGCTCTTCTGAATCAGACACACGTGGTTACATAGGAGGACAAAACGCATCACAGAAAAACCATAAACTGTAAAACCATTCAAAGTGCAGGAATGTTACATAGGCCAATTCATTTCATGATTTAAGGGAACCAGTTGCTTGTAAGCAGTGATTTGTACTGTATACTGTACTCTCAATGAAAGTGATGTCAATGACAAATAAAACTTTAAAAAATATTTTATCAAAATTTATGTAATGCATATTTTGAGTATTCAAAGTGTTCAAAAAAGTTGCAATTGTTAAATAACATTTCAAAGTGTTTACATTTTTTTTTTTGTCAGGTTTTACAACCAAATATTTGTAAATATTCCTCATTTTAATCAAATTAACTTTTATGAGTTAGATTTAGTATTTTCTCTTGAGTTCAAACTGACACATTTTAAGTAATCGGAATTGTTTCATTGTTTCTTTTAATTTATACACTTTTAATTTAGAGCTTAAATGTAAGTGAAACTGGGCTGGGATTTCTATTTCCCATCATGCTTTGCCATAACACTCAAAAGGGAGAGTAAATGCTAAAAGTGTTATATAATGTTTTTTTGTTTGTTTGTTTTTTTGTGCCATCAAATCAGTTTTGAAGGATTTGGTAGTGTTTAATGTTTTACTGCTAATTTAGAATGCTAGAGACGGCTATCCTCATGGTGATGAGTGAAGCATGAGCTTAGTTTGAGAACAGATATATTTTAAATATTTGTCATACTCCTTCAGAAATTGCTATGATATGCTAGCTGATGCTATCAAAGCATTGTTTATGCAATTTAGGATTTATTGTATAAGCTAGTTAAAGATAGCCAAGTTTTTACTACAATAAATATTTAGATTGAGATTACATGATCATTTTAAATGTTAAATGTATGAATGAGCTTACTCAAATATTTCAAATTAAGACCAATTAAAAAGTTCTGCTTACTTAAACTTTGAATTTCTTTACTTAAAAAAATGATGTAATTGATTACAGATTTTTAAATTATTATTATTATTATTTCAATTACATATAAAAATAAAATACAAATCCAAGTGTTTAACAGCCTCTGTTTTACAGTACATTGTACTTATATTTAAAAAATGCCTGCACATTACATCTGTATTTCATCTCTTTAATGACATCTATATAATTACTGTTGACCCTTGCCTTACCCCTTAACCTTTTAACCCACCCTTACACATACCTTCAAACGTGCCCTAACCTTACCCGTATCCCACCTCAATAGCAGCACAAGTGTTTTATTAAAGTCCATCATACCTAACTATTTTTTTATATGAGTACATAGAAGTTGAAGGCACCTATAAAGTGTGTCCAATTTATATTTACGTGATAAAATAATGGCATCTAAAATTATTAAAAATTATTATCATGAAAATAACTAAAAGTGTAAAACATCTTTAACTGAAAATTAGCATTTTAGATCAATAATAAAAAAATTAAAAGATTAATAATAATATACACCTTAGCTTACATTTATTGCAGTTGCACCACCTGACTTCCTGGTTGCGCCACCTGACTTGTGCAACTAATTTTACATTAAACAGGCTTCTAAGATGCCTGTATTACTTTTTGCCTATGCTAGCAAGTACCCTAAATACATATAGGCCTAGTGTCACAGACAGGGCGTAGATGAAACCAGGATTAGGCCTCAATTGGGACATTTAAATAGCTTTTATAAAAACATTACTAGTGTGCACATTGAGACAATGACAACAATGACACTGACATATTTTAAGATATGCCAGTGCAAGTTGCTTTCAGTTAAAACTCAAACGTTCATTTTAGTCTGGGACTGGGTTTAAGCCTTGTCTATGAAACCAGGGGATCATTTTTAAATACATAAAGAAGTTTATAATGAAATAGCTTTTTCCTGTAGTTTTACATTGGTTGTACCACTTGACATAGAAAGCGTATACAACTTACTCATACTTGAAATAAGCTATTTTTATCAGTATTTGAGAGAGATCTACAAACCTTTTCACTCTGGCACAAGGATCAGTTGGGGTCCTTTGGATGCTGCATTACCATGCTTACTGTTATTACCTTGTCAATTCATAATAAAAGAGCCATGTCTGCTGTTGTGCCACCCTGAAATTTGAGAACATACAAACTGCAAGACTAAAGTTTTTCAATTATCTCAACAACTTGAAAACTACTGATATAAATACAATTTGTATCAAACACAAAATTATGCCAGTATTTTATTTTGAATTTCTTATTAAAACACCATTTAGACAGTTTTCTTAGTCCGCTTATTTGTGTGGACGGTTACACCTCCTTGTTGGGGTTTAAGATACCAAAACGTAAAATAAAATGTACTTTTTCATTTTCTTTATCTTGTGGTTCTGGAATTAGTTGATTAATACATTTATCAACCCTGTTCATAAGTATCAGGCTGCATTCCTGCCGGGTAAAACATTTCCCTATATTTTATAATGCATTAAATACATGGCTGCTGTACAATATATTACCGTTATTATTCTTCTGGCATCGTGATAACACAGACACACTTTATCAACACAAATCTGCTGTTCTTACATTCCTAAATTTTAGATGTAGAGCCAGCGCAGACAGTGTGACAGAATATCTGAAGAGTACATTAAGATCACATATTATGTTTCTGGGAGTGATTACAGCAGAGGGTGAGTTATTCACAAACACCTTGTGCACATTCATAAGATAAGTGGACCCTGGAGCAGCTCTGGGTGAGTAGCCACAGGATGGATGTTTTAGAGGGATTTACAGCAGTGATGGCTTGTAAACATTTTTAGGCATGGTGCCAATAAGATATAGATGTAGCTGCGCTGAAGAAGGTGAGAGAGTTCCACTGATCTAACTGTGCTCTCCTCACTTTACACGAGGAACCAATACCATCAGATCATTTTTAACCAGCCATTACCTAGAACTGGGATGTTAGCACACTCATTTACAAATCTCTGCAAATGCGAGACAATAAACAGATGTTCAGGCAGCATTTTAGTGTGCGCGCGCTGTTACTTTGCACATCACTGAATCGCTTTCACACTCAAGTATTCCAGATGGAGTTAGAACTCAGCACTTCACTGAGGCAAAATGTTTGAAGCCGAAACAGTGAATGCAGATCTCAACCCAGCATGTGAGATCTTTTCATATGAATTTATTTATTTATTTATTTTCACGAGTGTTCTACAGCCAAGCAGCAAACCCTCTGCAGGTAGTCCTGTTCATCACAGAGACAGTATGTGGATCTGAGCTTAGCCAAGTCCAATCCCAGCCCCTCTCCGCCTGTCACTTAGTCAGCACAGTGTGACACATTCAAAGCCTCTCCACTATTCATTACCATAGATGCTCTGCAGAATGAAATAAATATCTTTTCCTGCCTCATCAGTTTGAATTTGAGGAAGGAATGGTTACATAAGTCTGCTAAATTTATCAATGCTCATTTTATGCAAAGCTCAAGCTTACAGGCGGAGCCTGTGCGATATTCCAACAGGAGGATGCCTTTCGTTTCCCTCCAAGCCATTTTATTCTATTTCTGTCCCTGAAAAAAAAGAGGAAAAGATGCAAGACAAAAAAAAAGGAAAAGTCAGGCCGTATTTAGCAAGGATTTCTTAGGTTTGAGAGCAACAATTTGCTTGTCTATGCTGTCAGTCAAATTAAGCATCCATAAGACATTCATTTGTGACTTCCCTTACTGTGTTTGCATGGGGGCAAAGCACTGCAAGAGAAAAGAGAACATTATACTGTATACTCTGTGTCATTGAAATTGCTTTATACATGACAAAATGAAAAAGATTTGTTACTGTGTGTGTGTGTGTGTGTGTGTGTGTGTGTGTGTGTGTGTGTGTGTGTGTGTGTGTGTGTGTGTGTGTGTGTGTGTGTGTGTGTGTACCAAATGACCCCACAATGTAACAAACCTGAGATCACCTACACAAGGCGAATCAATTAATAAACATACTAAATTATGTTTTTTAGAAAATGTAAAAATGCAGAATGCTTCCTGTGATGGGTAGTGTAGGGGAGTTTGTACAGTATAAAATCCATTACGCCTATGGAAGAGTCCCCACAATGCATGAAAACACAAGTGTGTGTGTGTGTGTGTGTGTGTGTGTGTGTGTGTGTGTGTGTGTGTGTGTGTGTGTGTACCTGTGTGTACCAAATGACCCCACAATGTAACAAACCTGAGATCACCTACACAAGGCGAATCAATTAATAAACATACTAAATTATGTTTTTAGAAAATGTAAAAATGCAGAATGCTTCCTGTGATGGGTAGTGTAGGGGAGTTTGTACAGTATAAAATCCATTACGCTTATGGAAGAGTCCCACAATGCATGAAAACACAAGTGTGTGTGTGTGTGTGTGTGTGTGTGTGTGTGTGTGTGTGTGTGTGTGTGTGTGTGTGTGTGTGTGTGTGTGTGTGTGTGTGGGCATGTTTTTCTGAAATATCAGGACACAAATGTGTATAATGACATGGGTATGACATAGGTATTACAAAAAGAGGGTGAAATATGAGGACGTTCCCCATGTCCTCACTTTTCAAAATGCTTATAAATCACACAGGATGAGTTTTTTCACAGAAAGTAAACTGCAGTCTCCTGTGATGGGTAGGTTTAGGGGCAGGGGCAGTGTAGGGGGATAGAAAATTCGGTTTGTACGGTATAAAATGCATTACGCCTATGGAATGTCCCCATAAAACATGCAAACACAACATGTGTGTGTGTGTGTGTGTGTGTGTGTGTGTGTGTGTGTGTGTGTGTGTGTGTGTGAGTCTTTGATGAATGAATTGGTATTCTAACAGTGTGAGGCTGGAAGTGAACTGCTCTGCTCCCACAGGAAACTGTTAGTGTCCCTCTTTCTTTCTGTCTCTCACTTCTCTCTCACTTACTCTCTCTGTAAGGCTGAATGATATGCCCCACGCCTGTGAGCTGCTCAGCCATATACAGGGCTGACTGACAGCTCCCTCAGAGCAGCTTAAGCTAAGACAGCACAGCGTAACACAGCACAACACAGCTCAGATGAACACTACACCGGATACTAGTTATCTGCACAGTCCAAAATTAGATAAACGCAGGACTACATGTTTAACGTTCCAGCTTTAGGCATAGTGTGTTTCAAACTGTTTTGCAGAGTGGAAATAAGTAGCGCAAAATGTAATGCTATAAATAGGAAATAATTCTCAAAATCAATAAACAAGTTAACTGTTGCAAAAAATAAACATACAGGGCGATCTGTGTAGTCTTATTCACAAACAAATGACTCTTGCAAAACATTTCTTTTATTGAATCATTCTCCTAAAACTTAGGAGGTAGCGGTTTGATTCAGTCTGACGAATCATTCAGTGAATGAATTTATGGAATCAGTGGGAGCAGCTAATGAATCAACATTTGACTCACTGCAAGTTACATGTCAAAGCATCATTCATTCAATAAATCCATTGGCGGCTGTTATTTACTGTGCAACCAAGAAAGCAAGATATATTTTCTATCTTGATCTGTAACTTGCCACAACCCTTATAGTAATGCAACTGAAATGTAATACTGTGACAAGAAATATAAAAAAGAGAACTACAAGAGAATCAAAATAAAACAAATCAACATAAGATCATGGCCATTTGTAACTGTTTGTTATTCATTTGTACATTTTCATACATCTACACAAATGTTTGTTTCAGGGTTGGGTTGGAACTTCTTGCTTACTTTTTCCCTAAAAATCATACATTTTCATACATATTTCACCTTGTAAAAGTTATGCTTTCCTGCAAGATCCTGTTGGAACAAATGCATTTATTCTTATTTCACTCTTGCGATTTATTACCTCTCTCTCCTAGTATAAAATAGTTTGGGAACCCCTGTTATACAAGACCCTTCATCACAGAATGCTGCAGTTATATGCACCAGAAATGCTAAACAGTAACTCTAAAAATGTGCACCACAGCATGTCTCAACACAGGGGGCAAATCTCAACATGGCATAACTTCAATAGGAAAGTATGACACTTATTCATATAATCCTTAAACTGTCCTGCCAATCAAACCGCATGCTTCCATAAAATCCTCATGTCACTTGCATTTGCAACCTCTCCAAGAGATGTTCTCTGCATGCAGTCCCTGTCGCTCCATTGCTATTTCATCCCAAATTATCACACAATCTTCTGTCTGAAATCAGCTAGTAACTCACTGTAGGATCAAAACAGTTTTTCCTGTTTTCTCCACATCATCCCCATGCATTATCGCAACCTCCTCAGAACATTCCTCAATGAAATCAGAGTCCAAGTGAACCCCCTGCAACACCAAATGTTTATGCTGCAGCTCTCATAAATGTCTACCCATTGTTAATCATGCAAGTGTACACGTGAGGATGTGCATGAAAGTGATCGCACAACCTCAGCATGGCTGTAAACACAAGACTCGAATTTGATATTTGTTTTAAATGAGCACATATCCAGCGACTTACAGTGCATTTGAGGTGAGAGACTGTGATTGATAACACAATATTTTTAACACAATCTACAACTTATCCTTAAACTTTATAAATTAACATTAAAGTATAAAGAGTATTTTCAATAGAACTCCTACACATTTTGTTTAATTGTATTGAAAAATACCTTTTCATTAATGTATCAGTTAAAATAATATAATGTATTTGGATCATTTAAAAATATGATATTGTATTTAGATATTTTAATATTTAGGTGAAAGGTTTGACATCCACTGATTGATATGTTCCAAGAATATCATGACCAACCAGCATGATTTGGGAATTCTGTGACATTGTTTTAAGGTCATTTTTCAATAGTCTCTACACAGCTGAGAGGCTTTCATTCTCATTCGGTCTGAAACTTAATTTGAAACTCTAATCCCTAGTTTCACGCACACACACATGCATACATACACGCATGGTCACCTAGGATGATGAGGGCACTGGCAGGTCAGGGGTGTCACAGCTGAAAATATCAGGCTGACTCCTGCTGCTCAGGTTCAGCCCAGGCCCCCAATGAGTGGCAGAAGCCTTTGAGCGTGTGTGCGTGTATATGTGTCCGTGATGCGTTTGTGCGTCAGTCAGAGGCCTTTCCAAAAGGACCCGGCGCATTGTGTGCTCAGAAATGTTGAGCGGGCGAATGGAAATATCCACTGAAGGTGATTGACAGGGCCTGACACCCTTATATATCACTCTGTTGAACGCTCATAGGAAATATACATCCCTCCCCCCGAGTCTAAATCCTCTGAGATAGAGCCGCTTAAGCAGAACGCTTCTGCACGACTGTGTTCGCGCACTATTCAGAGGCATGAATGTACCATTCAGTCGCTCACAATCGGAATAAATGTAACCCGACACCTATTCCACTGTGAGAAGAAGAACGCCTCAGAATATACAGCATATATGAATATCTGCAGCAAGACTTGACTAATATATCTTATCAACTTCATAAACTCAACAAAGCCAGTTATTTGTGTTTGTAGGCATGTCGGAAAGCTTCAGCTGTGAGCAAAAGAGGAAGCTGTTTGCAATAAACCATTTACATTTGATAGTAAAAGAGTGCACCTCAGCCCTAAGGTGCATTTCTAAAAATATATTTATCTTATTCATATCTGCAATGAAAGAAAGGGTCTCCCCTGAATAGATCTACCATGTGACTTTCTCTTCTCTTCTCTTCTCTTCTCTTCTCTTCTCTTCTCTTCTCTTCTCTTCTCTTCTCTTCTCTTCTCTTCTCTTCTCTTCTCTTCTCTTCTCTTCTCTTCTCTTCTCTTCTCTCTCTTCCACTTGTATTTTTGCTCCAGACAATTCACACTGGCAGTTTCCATGACAACAAATAGAAATTTCCCTTCACACCTCATGCGGGTGCATTTCACCGCCAGTGCATCGAAGACAGCGCCCGCCTCCCATGTCACAAACTGTCTGTGCCATGCTCTTGTGCTCCAACCTCCATTCCCCCCACAAAAAAACCCTCCTCCCCGCACTGCTACCCATGTCACTAAGCCTTAGCTCCAAGCTACAGCTCACTAGCTTCTTCAAGGCCTCACGCTGACCGCGAGGGCATGAGTGTCATATAGAATCACGCTCTCTGGTCCTCATTTCCCTATCTCTCGGAGGCTGGTTTGGTATTATGGGTGGCTTAAGATGAGTCCCATGTATGGAGTTATCAGAGCTGAGAATGATGTCAGTAATTGCACAGAGCGGCTGAGGATGTGCCGCGTGCCCATGGCGTGTGTGTGTGTGTGTGAGTGTGTGTAATGGATGGCTGAGTGCATGCAGTCTTATGTGTTCTGTTCTCTTACAATTCAATCGTTTCTGCATCAACAGTCTTCTGTCTCTCTGCCAAAGCATTACTTCCATTCACTCTGCCATGCTCCTATTCTTGTTCATACATTTTTTTTCCTTCTGCACTCTTTCACAATTTTATCTCTTCCTCTCATTCCCGTGGAACTGTCCCTCGACTGTTATTCTGCTCTGTCATCCATTGTTCTACTCATTTATTTGAGCCTTTTTTTCATTCTCAGCACCTCTCCCTCTCTCTTATCTCCCTCTCTTTGTTTCACATAGTCCTGCAGAGCTACCACTGGTCTAACATATATTCATAGCTGCCGAAGGGACCCATTTCAGAAGAGGCTTCTGTTGCCAAGACAGCAGATTTTCTCCCTGCAAATATTACAGCACATTTAAGAGTGAAGTTATGTTGACAGCCCTTTGTACGCCTTATTGTGAAGTAACTGTGATTACTATCATCCATCAACATAAGTCAACCAGGGCTGAAAGAATTGGCTCCCTTGAAATTCATGAGTTGGAATTCAACACAACACAGGACGTTGGATTGGAATGTCAGGAAAAGAAATGTACTAAATTGTAAGGCTTAAACTTAAAAAAATCATGTTAGCATTCAAAGATTACCTTGATAAAATTACTAGTTAAAATTACAGTTCTTAATGGCGCACAACCCTGATGTCAACGCATTTGATCAAACTTGGAACGTTGACATTAACAACCATCATTTAAAGCCATGCCATTTGAACTCGACCTGTCAAAAAGATGGATGGAAGTTAGTGTTGTCACAAGGCAAACATTCAAAGCTTATCAATTATTAGATATGTATCACAATTATCATTAAATTGTCATGTGATTGCTGATCATGACGAGTATGTCATTTATTATGCACAACTGATCTCTTCCTCAATTGCTGTTCAAAGGGGGGAAATAATTTGGCTAAATCTTTCACGGCCCATGACCTAGGATCATTTTTGGCTAAATCAAAAGTTTGATTATCACTTGATTGCGTTAATTGCTTGAAAATCAAATGGCGTATGGAGAAGCCCTGGGAAAAGAGCTGGTAATTAGAGTACAGATTCGTGATGAGAAAAAGGCCACAATAGCATAGCAGGAGAGAGATTGGACTTTATCTGAGGATGAGCTGGGGAAACCTAAGAATGGGGAAGAATAGAGTGAAAAGAGAAGGACCGGGGGTACGACGCAGAGAGAGGTTAAAGGAAACTGTTGGAGCGTTAAATGGTGTCGAATTTCTAGGGACAGTAATGGGCCGGGCATTATGTTTCCAGCAGCATTAGGGATAAGGCTAGCCACTTACTGCCACGTTCCCTGGTCGTGTGAACGCTGCAGAATGACCACCATGTGCTTGGCTATTGTCCTGTGTCAGGTTTAATGTTACACCTTTGAGTGATGTGGCCTATTCCTGGAAGACAGCCACAAGCCCCAACTCAAAGACAGCACTCCAAACCAAATATAATACTACTCATGGCCTGTTTCATTCAATGACCTTGCATGAGGGTGATGCATTTTGTATCGTGCTCCTTAGACCAAACACGACTAGCACATTTGCGAGCCAGTCTACATAAATGAGCGTATACACCCTGACTGTTCCAGCCAATGGTAACAAACATGTTCGGACACAGCTAATGCGAATGTGACAGCTGACATTCCACGTCGGAAACGTTACGTAAGTGTGCCGAAGCAGACATGGCGAGCGTTTGCAAGCTGGAGTGGAAGCAAAGACGGGTAGACCTCACAGATTGTTCCGGGTCCTCTGGCAAGTTCACCCCCATTTTACAGACAGCAAGGATGGGCACTAGTCTATAAATATCAGTACCCCAGCACTGATTTACACCCTGCGGCCGTAGCCCAGAGTCCACAAGCACTGACCTTCAAGGCGGAATGCAAACACACAAAGACAAATCTGTCTCTTTCCATGTCAGCTTCAGCAGTTTACAGTAAATAAAGAAGCCCACAGAGACTGGGACGATCTATAATTAAAGTAGAAAGGTCACCTGTACCCTGGTACCTGTTGACTCTTGTCCTCTAGCCAATGGCGACTTTTCCCTGAAGTCAAACAATGGCAGGAGATAAGACTGGGACTAATTAACACCTCATTTATTTTGGTGCCCTGGTGTGGACAAGGGAATGTGCGTAAAAGGGGAAGGACCACATCAACATTCAAGTGTTATTGTGTTTACATTGCCGCATTTGAGCGTATGCGTGTGACCCCTAGATGGAGAGCGGTGCAGTGCTATTTTGTTTGCAGGGTGTGAGCTCAGGCACATTGTCTTCAGTGGGAGTTCAGCAACTGCGTCTGGAGCAAATCCAAGAGTCTAGTAATTACTCCATGCAGCTTCCATGTTAAATATTTAAACACTGTCGTACATGAACGACTAGAGGATCAGGTGTCAAAAACAAGTCTGAGGGCCCTTGCATCAGAAAATGTCCCTTAATGGCAAAACTCTTTGTCCTCAGTCACATGCCTCAGTCAGAGACGGCATGCACACATGGCGAGAGACTTGTAAGACACATACATACACAAATAGAGATTTGAGTCTCAGAAGTGGAGCAGAATGAGTGCTAATAATGAAGATTAATAAAAAAAAATGCACACACAAAAGAGATAAAAATGGCCTTCTTCGTTTTTATTTAATATATTATGTTTTGTTTTTTTAATTTTCAACATTGCACATAATTTCATTTCCATCACATCCCATATTGCTGCCTACAAAATGATATGCATGTAGAAAAATCCAGAAGATTGATGAATTAACCCCCCAAAAATAACAGAAAGAAAATGATACAGGGTCTCCAATGTACAAAAAAAAGAAAATAAAAAAAGTAATAAATAAATAACACAAATACATCGTCAATCAGGATGCAAGTTTTTAAAAAACCAAAGCATCATGCAGAAAGAAAGGGCAAGCCCATCCAAAACTCACATGAATAGAGGAACATCTGATTATTTATTTACTTCTTTGAGGGGGGTGATTCTATACACTTTCCTGCCGTCTGGATTGTTCATCGAAAGAACACGGACTCACCGAGCGCATCTCCCTCTGCATGCTTGTTAGGAGGCACCAAAGCTGACCCAACACACACCAACACACCTCTCATCAAAGCGGAAATACACCTGCGATTACCAAAATGATCCGATATTAGATTCATATTTCTGGCGTGCGATAGCCTGTGTTTGGTTAGTGACCTGTAGCTGTATGCAGTGCTGTATGATGGACACCAGAAGTAAGGTGATCTGGTAATTGAAAGAGATCTTCTTCAGTCAGCAGTGTTCTCCTGCGGTTTCATTACTGTGTGAGCAGCCAAGCGTTACACTCGGTCCATTACGACACTTTACAAAAGTGAAAAAATGCTTAATCATGATTCTGAAGAATTCATCTAAGCTCACTGAATCCATTAACAATGAGCAGACAGTCACTTGTACACAAAGTACAATATATTTCATGCTGTAATGAAAGCCACAACAGAATTTTTATTGTTCATACGTAACATCAAATATCACATTGGTGTACTAAGTTTCTCTTATATGATTGCTATATTTTCTAAAGATTCTCTTCATTTGGATCTCTCACACAGTACCTGGGAAACAAACAGTGATTGCCAATATTAGAGATTTTTTACTTTATATATATTTTATGTCAGTCAATGCTGAATATAATTTTGTGCATGCTCATTTCCGCCTTTACCGACTTCCAATCATCTAACTTTAAAACATTATTAATTTAATAACACTGTTCAGTGTTACCTTGAGCAAATCTTAAAAAGAATTTCCTTTACATTACAATGTTGTGAAGCCTAAATTTACTTGTACCACCTAGTTTTATTTTAAAATGTATTCAAACAAAATAGCATAGAATTTGAATATCATCCATTTATCGTCTATCAGCTATGACGTGAAAATAATTATTGGTATCATTTTAATGTCAGTGCAACCCTAATAGTCAAACAAAACTCATACTGGTAACATTGTGTGTGTGGATCAAATTAGTGAGCTTTTAGATCTCTCTCCATTGCAATCCTGTGTAAATCGGTTAGCTCTCGTTTAATCGCAGCAAGCTGAATATGAACAAAATAATCGATCAACTCAATGAGAGGATGTGCTGATATGGTCTATCTCATCATTTTCTTTCTTTCACAGGGCAAAGCTTCCTTTTCCCCCAAAGCCAGCTGACCAGTCAGCACTGGCAGAGCATCTCCATGGTAACAAAGTCTCCTCACGGTTGGCTGGTAATTCTTGGCTGTTGACTCAGTGTGTAATGAAAGAGCCATGCGCATCGTATCGTGGATGTTAAGGAATTCTTTTGTTCTCAACTGTAAACCATTCCGATCCACTGCATCGAGCACATGTCGTGGTGACATCATAATAGCACTAACACATATTTACATATTAAAGTCACATGCAGATCTACAACATGTGACGTGACGCAACGCTCCATGTTTAGTTGCTTCATGGCGCTGATCCACCTGATGATCTCGGCTTCAGTTTATGAAAAGCACTCAGCAAGTGGTCCTCCGCTAGAGAGTCCAGTCAACTAACTAACTAACACACACGCTAAAAAAAGAGAGAGCTGAGGAGAGAGAGTCTGCAACCGGCAGGATCGGCTTCCACAAGGTGCACAAAACTATTAAGAATTAAGAGAACGAGATAAACAGGGCCTGGGACTCGAGAAGGCTAACAGTCAAAAAGTAGATCTGCCTAAAATGACGTGTGACCTTGAGGACACAATAAAATAGACATCTGCTTATGTACATACGTCGTGTTTCATGTGCATCTATATTTACTAGGACTAAATCTCTTCAAGAAATAAAAAGAGGTCCAAACATAAAACATAGATTTTCAGGGTTTCGACTTTGGTTATATAATATTCAAGGCTAGATTTAAAAAAATAGATAGTACACTTCCATAGAACTTTGCATACAGATTACTTGAATGTATTTCCATGACAACGAAGCAGCTGGTTCATTCTAGAAATTGTTTGTGTTTCAATGCTAGAAGTTCAGACCACGTTTATGCTAGAATTCTGACACGTCGTCTATTCAGAGTAGTTCCGACAGGAAAGACAGACGGACAAAGATAGAGAGGGACAGAGAAAGAGAAGACAACTGTGTGCATAAGTCTGCATGCTTGGTTGCATGTCAGATAGGCAGGGAAGGAAAGCAAAAGACAAAGAACGAAAAAGGAGTGGGAGATGAAAAGAGAGACAGAGACAGGGAGGATTGTGGGGCAGTCATTTCAGAGAGAGTATCGTCTCTTTCTGTTGCTGTGTCTCCCAACAGAGAGCGAGGGAGTGTTACTTAACCTGGAATATGACTTGCAGATCTGTTTATATGTGGCTTTATTGTCTTGCTGTCGGTGTGTGGCACTGTAATTTGCAGTCTTCTTTTTGAGGGCACTATTTATAGTGGGTATTGCAAAGAGGCGAATTGAACTGCAATACCAAAATTCCCAGTCCACAACAGCAGAACAGTGTTATTCCTATTGCGATAAACGGATCGGTGATATTTATTAACCAAACTCTGTAGTGGGTCATCACTGATATTTAAAGTGGATGCAGACAGAGAGAAGCAGACTCAGCTCACCATCTGAGCGCTGGGCATCAGTCCAGTAATGCACCAACTCAAATGAATAACCAGCTGTCCACCAAACCTGATGGCACCCACAATTCAACCTTCATCATTTTAACTGCACCTTGGAGACCATGAAGGCCACCAAACATATAGGTCTATTATTCAGATAACTATTACTGATTACTGTTTTACTCCTCTGGGTGTGAAAGGGACAGTTCACCCAAAAACGATTTACTCACCCTCATGTCCTTCCAAACCTGTATGACTTTCTCTCTTCTGTAAAACACAAAAAAAGATATTTTAAAGAATGTTTCTGTTCATACAATGAAACTTAGTGGGGTCTAAAACAACACTAGACCACATTAGGTATGTTCACATGCACTCATTTTCGTCATTCAAATGTCAGATTCTGAATGTTTCATTTATAAACGTTCCTTAAACATTGCAATCCGATTCACATATTCCTTTAAAGGGATGTAAATTATGTCATCATCCAAACCTGTATAAATGTCTTTCTTCTGATGAACACAAAAGAAGATATTTTTGAAGAATGTGGGTAACCAAAAAGTTGATCAACTTTACATTCTTCAAAATATCTTCCTTTGTGTTCAGCAGCAGAAAGAAATGTATACAGGTTTGGAACAACTTCAAGGTGAGTAAATGATGACAGAAATTTCATTTTTGGGAGATCTATCCCTTTAAGTAGCAAAATCCACTGCGATATCATCAGCAGGGCTACGTGAGAATAACGGTTGTTTTTGCCATGATGATATAGCTAAAGAGAAAGCTGACTTGTACGTAACAAGAGCTTTTTAGCAAATTTTTAGTAAATATCCTCCACTGACCAGTTCGTAAGACGTGATAATTAAACATCCGCATTTTCGTAAAACGTAAACGTACATATGACAGCAACTGCACATGTGTGTGAGGTATTTATGAATCTGTTTGAGACATCCCTTTCAATCTGATCGAAATTTTAATCAACTGAGATGTTTACATGAACATGTTTTAGTCGACTAAGCCATCAGTCTGGCTATAAATAGATTGCACGTTCTGATATTGCTGAGTTAGACATGTCCCTGGGTCAACAAATTTTGCTGATCCTGGAACAAAACTTCTGTCCGAAAATTCAATCCTAACAATGTCCCTACCCATTAGTTATCCCTAAAATCAGAGGGAATAACACTGATGTAGAAGCACCTCACCCTGGTTGTAAGACTAAACTTGACATAAACTGTAAACTTGCCCCTCAAATCTGATTGGTTGATTGGAATGTTGTTCCAGGGCCAACAAAGATGTTGATCCAGGAACATGTACTTGGTGAAATCAAGTTCTGCAAATAGATTATTTGGGTGCATGTAAACGTAGCTATTGACTTGCATTGTATGGATGAAAAACACTAAAATTCATAAAAGTCATACAGGTTTGGAATAACATGATGAGGGTGAGGAAAACGACAGAATTTTCTGAAATTTTTGGTGAACTATCCCATTAAAACATTTAGGGTTTTGATGACACAGACACAGCTACTCTAATCTTAAAGCACACTTTTCTTGATCATTAAAGATTTGAGCAAAAGCAATGAGTCTAGTGCTGAAGGGAATGTGATTTGACCCTGCATTCATACTCTAAATTTGTGACCCGTCCAGACTGACATCATTGAGCACTGCCACTGAATTTCTCCATTTCAGTTGGCAGTCTTTTGGTTTAGGAAATGAAAAGAGATAAAACTAGATGGAAGAGGCTGCCACAGACAGACAGTAGACTTTCCTTTCACTTACATTTAACAGCTTTCACCAGGCCTACCACAAAAAACAAACAAAAAAAAAAAAAAACAAGTGGCAATATTACACCCAAACAAATATTTCTCTATTATAAGAAAATATTCACATCTGTTCTTGCAAGACACTGATTCACTCATAAAGAGAAAAATGAAAACATGTCAAGCTTTTTTTTCAAGAAGTCTCCTGCTGCAGGTTCCTCTACATAGAGATGTAGTGTACTGTGTCTTTAAGGCATTTATTGGGGCGGATCTTAAACAGTTTGACACCTGGCTTGATGATGGTCTTCCTGTCTTACTGCTCGTCTGAGAGGCTGCAGTGTCTGATGTCCAGTGTCTATCTGATGTCCAGCAGTGGCTTCAGTGACACCTGCGTCGACGGGTCCGTCCCGTCCACTTGCCGTCCAGTGACTGGCAGTCATGGCCGTTCCCCTCTGTAGGAGTCCAAAGGCTGACGGAAAAGTCTCTCATAGACAAGACTCACAACACTGCAACAGAAACAACAAAAGTTTTTGATTACTGACTTCATCATTTCAATTTAGTAGATTATCACATTTTACTCCATGTCCTTCACCTGGCATAGAAGCTAATTAAAGGGATAGTTCACCCAAAAATGAAAATTCTGTTACATTTACTCACTCTCATGTTGTTCCAAACCTGTACGAGTTTCTTTTGCATGTTGAACACAAAATAAGATATTTTAAAGAATGTTGGTAATAAAACAGTTGACGGCACCCATTGACTTCCATAATATGAAAAACAAATGGAAGTCAATGACTACCATCAACTGTCTTGATACCAACATTCTTTAAAATATCTTCTTTTGTGTTCAGCAAGAAATAAACTCATACAGGTTTGGAACAACCTGAGACATTTTTGGATGAACTATCCCTTTTAAAGTAAGAGTTTCCTTAGCGTCATTAAAGAGTCAGTGACAAAGAAGAGCAGTGTCAAGTGACACACACAAGATTGAACCTAGACAACCTTCCCCTTTAAAGCACATACAGTTCTTTACCATTGCTCAACAACAACAACAACAACAACAACAACAACAAGCTAATGAGATTAAAGGTGAATTCATTTAAAAGTGCCCTACTCACTCCAAAGGGCAGAGCACTTGAATTGAGCACTCTGAAGGGTGCAGGAATTCTTGTCTCATATGTGGCACTACAGGTCAATAGTTTTTGAAAAGTATTTTATCAAGACTGTTGATAAAAGACTGTTTTATCAAGTATTTAAATTCATCAAGACTGAATTTACTTGATCAGAAATCAATTTGCTGATTTGGTGCTCAAGAAACATTTCTTATTCTTATCATTGTTGAACACAGTTGTGCTGCTTAATATTTCAAAAGAATAGCATTTTTTTAAATAAATCTTTTGTAACATTATAATTGTCTTTACTGTCATTTTTAATTGATTGAATGTGTCCCTACTGAATAAATGTATTCATTTATCTAATAATAATATATATAGAATGTCAGCAAGATATATATATATCTTACTGACCCCAAACTTTCAAAGAGTAGTGTATGTAGTTACTGCATTTTATTTTGAATCATAATGTTATCTTCATAATATAATAGTAATACAGCTGTAAAGATTGTTGTAGAAAAGTTGTGTCAAATATATATTTCATGCACCTTCAATTGTAGTCTCTTTCAATTTGGTACAACTAAACATTAAAAAAAAATTGTACAGGATTGGTTCAAATCTCAGGTAATTTGAGGTAATAAATTACTCAAGTGTTCAAAATTAATCCGGAGGACACACCACTCAGGATCACATGATCATAAATGGTAAAATGACTCTGTCACAATGGCCTTTCCTAATGGCCTCGGTATTTGGTTGCTCACTTTCATTTGGAACAACCATTCCCCTTCCTGTTTGATATTCGCCATAGGTAATACCATGCATATTCTGCTCTTCAACAGAAAAGCATACTTGTGTGCACATTATAAACACGTATAAATGGAAAAACACTTTTGAAAATGAAAGTATGTTCTTTTCTTCCATGGAGCTATAAAGAAGATGTTAGGCAGAATGACAGCCTAGGCCACCATTTCATTGTATGGAAATATATGCTATGGAAAAGACAGCAGTCTGCCTAACAGCTCCTTTTGAGCTCCATGGAAGTAAGTAAGTCTTTCAGGCTTGGAACAGGTAAGAATTTTCAGTTTCGGTTGAACAACAGATAAGTTGTAGGTCAATGCAAGAAAGCACACAATTAGTCATTTTCAGTGCATTCCATTATGCCTAAAATGCCAGCTGTGGCAAGAGCGAGGGCCACTGGATGACGTGCTGTTGCTCATGTCATGTAGCAAAGTGGCAAGACACTACGTAGAAGTCTGAGAAGATTTCAGGTGGCCAACAGAACAGATGAACAATCCAACCTCAAGTGCAGACTGATTATACCAGAGCAGCTCCAACACAACACACTGGTCCAGAAACGCAAGTCTTTTGCCTGCCAAAATTTGTGGGAAAGTATCTCGCAAAAGACGGTCACGCAACATACTGAAAGGACTGCAAGATGATGATTGTTAATGTTAGCAGTTATTATATGTATCACTGTTTCCACAACTGTTTTCAACATTGACACTTATAATAATAAATGTTTCTTGAGCACCAAATCAGCATATTAGAATGATTTCTGAAGGATCATGTGACACTGAAGACAGCTTTACCATCACAGAAAGGAATTACATTTTAAAATATATTCAAATAGAAAACAATTATTTTAAATTGTAATATCATTTTTGTGCAGTTGTGTATAGTTGACTGTAAATACTGTAATTGTGCATGTGATTGCTTTATTTACTTTGCCGAACTCGCAAGTCTAAGCAATTTGAAATGCCTGTGTGTTTTTCTAATTATTCTCCTACCTCTGAATTCTTAATCAACACTAAAGTAATAAATAAACACTAGCACACTGTTGGGCTAGCAAGCCATCAAATGTGTGAGATCTGTTTCTATGCTGAGCAGTCAAACGTATAAAAACAGCCAAGCATATGGTCTAATCAAACCGTATATTTTGAGTTGATTCGTGCCACTGGAAACAAGCGTACCCTCAGAGCTCCTGACTAACAAACACATTCTCCTTCTGACTCTCGCTTTTCTGCTCTCCTCTTTTTCCTCTCTCTCTCTGCTACTAAACGACGTTCATATTTTCCTGGCACAGGAGAGGTCAAAACATGACTGAATAAGGAATTCTCCAGTAATTGAGTCCAATTTTCCTTTTTCTGAGACATTTCATTCCGTAGCTAATTTTAGCCCTCCTGCACAGTCTTTTTTTGTGTTGTGAACAGGGATCCAACAACAACCACAAATCCCATGAACTCTGGCGAGGGTGAAGCAGCACTGCTCAGATTTACTGTACAGCTGGGATCAACGACTACAATAAAAGTAAAGGTAAGAGGGGGAACATACATTGAGTTTCAGAATAATCAGGCAATCAAAATAAGTCATTTTAACAAATGAAACCACTCTTCTTTTTTGTACACAAAATGAAATGTACTAATTATTTGCCAATCTGCCAATTTGATTGAATAAGCAGCGTTCCAAGAGTGTTGATATACAGTCCAACAGAACTGTGACTTTTCATTGTTTGTATAACTGTATAACTATCTGTAGATTTCATCACTATGCCAGTAGGTGGTGACAAGTGAAGAATCGTTTTGTTCAAGAATGAATCAAGTGAATGGCTGCATCTGAAATCGAATTCTTATCTACAATATAGTAGTATGTGACAAAAGAAGTGTTTCCGAATTCACAGTACTTATAAAAGAGTAGGCAAAAAGTACGTGGATGACCTGCTGATTCCAATTCTGAAGTGTGCATCCGGTGGACACCTTACTATCCCATGAGGCCACAAGAGAGGATTTGTGAATGGCAGTGAAGCAACGCAACTGACACTGGTAGGTCACATAATAATTACAACATGGCGAATGTACTACATCCAAATTACATTCATATTTCACACATTCATACTATATAGTAGAACATACTTTTATAGCACTTGCAAAGTACTTATTCAAATAAATACCTACTCAAGAAAGTATGTGATTTTGGATGTGAATGATTCGTTCAGGAAATCCACAAAACTGTGTTGCATGATTAATTTTATCGTATCTTTTGTGGGTAAAGCAAAAATATAACATAATAATCTCTGTATAATGTTTAGTTACTCAAAATGTATTTGTTTAATTGAACTGCTGTAAAAGCTAGATCACACTCGCTACTGGTTGGTCTGAATGTCAACTCAGAAACAATACTTTTATTATATAATATTATATAATATTATATTATATTATATTAAAGAGCCCCTATTATGGGTTTTTGAAAAGGACCTTTCATGTAGTGTGTAACAGTTCTAAGTGAATGAAAACATCCTGCAAAGTTTAAAATCTGAAAGTGAAGTGTATAGAAAGTTAATGTCTCTCAAAAGTAAGAGTCAAACAAATTAGTCAATTAAATGAATTGTTTTTCATACAAATCAAAAGCCGTTTTGTTGTGACGTTAAGACGAAACATTAGCATATTGCCCGTCCACTTATTGCCCATTCAGACACCAGGGAAAACTTGAACCACCTCAAACACTGCAGCGGATACTGAATCGAATCATGTCGAGAAGACGCTGTGCTCTTCAATGTGTTTATTGTGTTGGTATCTGGCTAACTGACGTTATTACTGTCTTACTGAAATGCTACTGTAAATCAGCTGTGGGCTGCAGTATTACCTAAAACTGTGTCTATTAATGCAGATTGTCTGTCATTCTTACTACTTTGAGTAAAGATAAAGGAACAAGATTTGTTTTGCAAACGTTAAGGTTTACATCATCTAGGCTAACATTTGCTCTGTTATTGATACAGTTCTCACATGTGCACCGTAATACATTAGACACACACACACACACACAAACACGGACACACACTTGTTAATGCTGATGGCGAGGAATTACAGTTGAAACATCTCATAATGTACCTCAAACTGAGTAGCATCACTGAGAAATGTCCAGCTCAAGGTTCAGGCTGAATAAAGTTCTTCCATTGTTTCATCATCGATTCGGACTCACGCTGGGATTTATGTAAAATCGACATAATTTTTACTGTCTTTCCAGTGTGTTCTATCGCTGAACTTTAGGAAGCCTCCTGAACGGAGCTGGAGTTCAGTTATGGTAATGGCCGTTTGTTTCCGAAATACGCGCTAGACCAAATCACAGCAGACTGGGCCATCTGGCCAATCAGAGCAGAGTAGGCTTGTGGAAAGGAGGGATTTAGAGAGACCGATTCATCCATCGAGTTGTTTGAGAATCATTGAACATTGTGGTGATGTGCAATGTATATTATAAGAAGAAGATTTTTTTTACCTTTGATGCATGTAAACCTGTTGTTGGAGACTTCCAAAACTAAATTAGGAAACTTTAAAATAGCATAATAGGGGCACTTTAAATTAATCTGGATAAAAGAAAGATACCTGTGGGTTTTTCTATAAAAAACTAGGGCTGCACAATTAATCGAATTTGTAATCGTCATTACAATTACGGATGCCACAATTATGTAATCGTTCAATAAAATTAAACCGCACTAAACATTTTTTAAAAAGTCCACTTATATAATTACTGTGCTTTAGTTTAACATTATAATACCATGCATATTTTTACTTTTTTTATTTAAAGAAACCAAACCAATGTATGGTTTGACTTTTGACAAATGGTTTACAAAGTTTGACTTTTGAGGCTTAATGCTGTAGAAAATCAATAAAGGTTTTTCAGCTTGTTTAATTTTATATAACAATATGGCATGCAGTCGCTTCAAACTATGGCATAAAGCTATTCAAAACATCATTCAATAATCGATAATCGTAATTTATATATTGCGAGGGAAATTTCAAGGAAATAATTGACAATCATGATTTTTGTCATAATCGTGCAGCCCTATAAAAAACCTCATTCCTAATATTCAGAACAAGACCATCATACACATTCGGTCAAAAACAAAATGTCCACAGAAGAAATTCACATCATTTATCACTGTAGATCTATCCTGAGCAAATGTATCTCTCTTTGGTTGCCTGAAAGCCTACATAGCTGCTGCTGCTGTTGTTGTTTTCTCTCTCTTTCTATCTTTCTTCGTATCCCTCTTTCCCTGTCTCTTGGCTGCCTTCCTGTAGCAGGCAGAGCATGTAGTAAGTATGTGACAGTGTAGTGCTGGAACCCTCGGCTGTTATATTGGGGGGCACAATGGAGGCACATGTGCTTGATGTGCCTCTGAGTCATCTGACTCTATGACAGACCGTCAGTGCGAATTAGCGGCATCCCGTTCACGGGGCGGGGCTATGGAACATCATTAAAGCAAAGATGTCCTCCGCCCCCCTCAAAACAAGGCACAAACACAACCACGTACGACTAAGGCATCTAGACAGAATGCCTCCTTCTGTACGGAATGCCTCTGATCAAGAACATAAGAATGAGAATCGATCCCTGATGAAGTCAGAGTTACATCAGGGGTCTCTGTGAGACAATGAAGACGGCAACGTGAGGTGCTATGCCCTGTCGAGCGATTATTGATTTTTAATCAGAGGAAGTTTCTTTGTCTCTACAGACAGCCTTGAGTTTGACAGCAAATCATTTACAATTGGAGAATGTTTTCTTGATTCATCCATCACAAACATCTCTAATTCTATAAACTTGAATGAAGTGGATTGATAATTGGAGCGCTAAATACGACATGTAGATACACTTGTACGCTGTATAACCTGTAATGTGACAAGACTTGGTATTAAGCTCTTAAAAATCCTTTACTAATTTAGCTGCACAGTGAAGCGTGACCTTGAATATTAGTGTCCAGGGTAAAAATAAGACTGGAGCGCATGTACACTTGTCATGTCAAATCCGTCACATCCGACATACTTAAATTTGAAAATGGGAAGAACAAAACGTAGCTAAAAAATTATTAATAGGAAATAAATTATTAAAACGTTTAATGAGTAAGGACCACAAACACAATTATAGATCTCATTTCTCTTCCCCATACAAAACCACAAATCAAAGTGATTATACACATGTTATTTGCTAGTGCACCCTTCTAACAGCCACTTTATTTCAAGAAAACAAAATAGTGCCTTTCCCAAGTGGATGAGCAACCAATTTTGCGACAGTGTATGGACGTTTTAGCTTGTACGGGGTTATTAAACTCCATTTTTAGCTGATGCTTCTGGCAGTGTTAACAAACACGTTCTTGTAGCAGCATGGTGACTAAAAAGGGCAATGTTCAGAATGACGTTCAAAAACGCTTGTCAGTGGTTTTGCTCTAAGGCGGCATTTATTAATAGATTTAAATTAGGGGAATAGTAAAAATGGATAAAGTCTAAAAGATTTAATTGTACACTCTCCCTCTAGCAACAAAATGTTCAAATGTACAAACAGATGTGTGCATGAAATTTACATAAACACTTGAGAGTTACATGTCCAAATAAGGACATCACTGTCTGACTAATTCCTCCGTAAAATGATGTTTCAATTAAATCATCAAGCTTCAGTTAATTCTGCATTCTCTCTTGGCACCGGACTCGACTTCAAATACCTAAAAAAAGAAACTTGAAGACACAATTTAGCGGTTTTCATTAAGTATACATTCCTGTAATCTGGCATGCGGTTTGCATACGCCTCAGTTAAAAAAAGATACAATATTTGTTATATGAAAACTGCTCATGAGTTTGGGGTCAATATGATATTTTAATGTTTTTCAAAAATACAATAAAAACTGAAACTGAAATTTTGTGAAATGCTATTACAGTTTAAAATAATTGTTTTTCTATTTTAAATGTTTTAAAATATAATGTGTTCCTAAGATGTATTCCTTTTCAGCAGTGAATATAACAATCAATATTTTTATGGAAACTGATATTTTTCAGGATTCTTTGATGAATAGAAAGTTTAAAAACAGCTTTTATTTGAAATATTTTTTTTTAAACAATGTAAAATTATTTACTGTCATTTATGAATGCAATCTCTCTCTCTCCCTCTCCAAAAAAAAAACTTTTCAACAATAGTATGTACACTGTATATCACTTTAAATATAATTTCCTCTTGCCTAAAAAATAACTAAGAATAAAACACACATCCACGAAACGCATGTGATCATGTAACTGATCTTTAGGTCAGAGCTTTGTGAGCCAACATGGGCGGTGCTGCTGTGCGTAGACTTTGGTGTCAATGTAACATTGTCTGAGAATATTTATTGCATGACCGTAAGGAAGATCAATATAAGTGATTAGTGATCTATTAGACAGCAGTTGCATAGTGTATCTTATTACCAATCAATCCATTAGCCAATGAACATGCAGATGCCGACAGAGATTATGAAGCCAAAAGAGTCTACTTTTGATTCACACATCGCTCTGTCTGTGATGGAGTCGAATGCCAATATGTCTGATCATTCAGAGCATAAATGGATTGTGAGTGATCTAAAGGAGGGACACAAGTGTGCCAGTTGCATTGCTGCTTCTCTTCACCTGAGAGGAGATTTATTGTTTGCTTTCAACCTCATCAATCACACAGACGTATCTGAAACAGAAATTATATCAGCAGTCATCCCGTGCCCGTTTTCATCTCTTATCATGTGCTAGATTTATGCTGCCAATGACCTTCATCCCTATTAGAGGAAGACAGATCTAATGCCTCAGACAGGCTCTGCCTAATGCCAATTACGTCTCGCTGTAGAGCCACGAGAAACACGTCTGGCCTTCCAGCATGTGGTGGTACAATGTAAGACTAACACAATGTCACAGACCGCTACATTAAATATGCCCTGTACTACTGATGCCCTAATAAAGCAAATGTTGGTGGGCACCTGTTAATAAACATGTTAATGATCATTTAGTTCATTGTTTCTTTCCAAAGCAATTTAAAATACAATGCACACAAGTGTACATAAGCCGCAAAAAACGAGCCTCTTCTGTGGATAACAACTTAATTTAGGGCCTGTCCCTCACAAGAAAAAAAAAGCGGACCCACTTTATATTAGGTGTCCTTAACTACTATGTACTAACATTTTAATTAATAATTTGATACATTGCACTTATTGTGTGCATACATGTTTTTACATTGTACTTACATTTATTTAAAAAATACCTGCATGTAATTACATCTGTAATTAATTTCTGTAGTTACATTTGTAATTACACAGTTGACACTTCCCTTACACCTAACCCTACCCTTAAACTGACCCATCCCACCACACCTGCCCCTAACCCTACCCGTATCCCACTGCAATATCAGCAAAGGTGCTTTGCAACACAATATGAACACAGTAAGTACATTGTACTTATTTTTAAGTACATAGTAGTTAAGGCCACCTAATATAAAGTGGGGCCAAAAAAGCTATTGTATTGATTTAAAAGACTTGTAATAATGAAAACATGTCGTACAGGTTATTTTTATTTTATTTCAGGAACCTAATGGACATTTTGCTAAATAAATACTTTTGTGTTCCACTGAAAAGAAGTCAAGTAAAAAATATTTTCCTATTCAAGATATTGACATGATTATAACTTTTGGGTGAACTACCCATTTAAGTGCCTTATAGCAAAGTGATTATAGCAAATGGAACGTGAAAGTGGGGTTTGATCTTAAGGTTAAATACTTCAAGGCCACATCTTTAACTACAGCCCAACTCAAACTGCTAAATATGTTTTGTGAAATCAACAAGAGATAAGGTCTGTTATTAAGCTGGTGGGTGATAAAAGCAGACAGAAGCAGGATACAAAGACAATGCCAACACCAAACTTTTTGTGTCATTTCCATGCATAATCAGTCCAAAACCTGCTTTTAAAAAGGGAAATGTGTAAATATTGAACCACTAGCATCATCTAGCATAACTGAAAAAATAATAACTGTACTAAAACAGGTTGCCTAAACAGTCCACCCTTAAACACACAGATAGTTCTTCCCCAAATGCATACCATATGATAATCAAAAATAAAACATGAAATAATAATAAATGATGGTAGATTAAAAAATACAATTCTGAGTGATGAAATCTGCAATGAGTCCATGGATTGTCCATCACACATCAACTGCAACATATTGGCATTCAAAACCATGAAACGAAATAAAATTGTATGCTGATGGATTGTCAGCTTGCTTTTTCAAGCTGTTGCGGCTGATAGACATTTTGCGGCATTGAGTGAAGGTGAGTGGGAGGTCTTGAGAGAGTTTTTATCAGTGTCAGGCATCTTCATCATTCTGTTGCCCAGTGCATGGTGAAAACACCCTCTGCATAACACTTCATTCCCTTCACCAAGCCCCTGCATAACACCTGCAAGCAGCCATGTACTTATTTGCGATTCAACAGTCACTGCCTTTGATATTACCTCACAAAGTGAATTTAAAAGCCATTGATTTTTCTCCTTCTGCCCTAGCAGCCTATGATTCAGCTGTCAGTGTCTAAGCTGCACAGTCGTTGGACTTAAAATTTCTCTGCCTCCACCAAACACAAATTCACATACACGGGCTCACACATAAGCATGCACATAAACACACATACGTATGCACCAATCAATAATGCTTTACCTGACTCTATCTTTTGCCGGAATACTTAGTTCTGCCGTATGCACTGAGGCATAGCGTTATGCATTTCGTGTTTGGTTATTGCAATTTGTGACAGATGAATGAATACTCTCGGGGCTCAAGATGCCATTTACATTAGCAGTCAGGCTAATAAAAATGAATAAAGCGATGGTGGTTGGATCACATGTAGCTGCATATATTGAGGCTACAGAGAACGGAAACAAAAAGGAATTTTCAAATTTTTAATGAAAGAAAGAATGAACATCCTTGAGGAATTAACGAGACAAAACTCTGCTGTTCTAAGGCAATACCAATATAGACGTAGACAGCCTTTTAACTTATCTCGCAACAATATCACTTTTACAGTATGTCAACTCAATTTTATGAAATGTCTTGCTTCAAAGTCTCATGCATTCGCTTTACTGTCTGGACAATCCAGTTCATATAAAGCCTTCTTCATCTACACGGGTATTTGAAGCATACGAGTATTTCTCAAGTGAGACAAATCTCCCTCACAAGCTCACAATGAGCACAGCAGTCTACTGCCATTTTTCAAGCCCCTCTAAATGAAATCAGGGCAGCTAGGTGATGGGAGATACAAGCAAGATGTAAAGTGCAATGTCACCAAAGACGGAACAAATGTGTGACAAGAACTAAACAAGCGTATAAATATTTGAGGATAAAGAAATCTAGCTGTGTCTAAAAGTCAGTGATTAAAGGTAGAAACTCAGAATTAAGTTTTTATAAGGCTGACATGATCCTAACACTATTACGGAGGATATGTCAAACAAATAATTGTGAATTTGACTTAAAATAGTCTGTTTTGTTCTTATCAATTACAATATAAGAGGATGACACATTCACCATAAGAAAACATTTAATAAAATGTATGATTTCCCTAAATGCTTTGCAAATCAGATATCACAGATCCCATTTTCTCCAACCACCTGGCTTCATTCTGATTTGTAACACCCCTTTTAATGATCCAATCAATTCCTGGAGAACAAAATCAAGTCTCGTCCTACATTATTTTTTGTTGAGTATTCTGTTTCTGATTAAAGAAGTAAAATAGGTTGCGAGCGTCTTGAAACTGCACCCACATTAACGCATAAAATTGGCCATTTCAACACATTTCTATGATTTACTTAAAATCCTCTTATTACCGGTAATATTACACCAAACAGCCAATTGTGTAATTCTTACAGAAGCATACAGAACAAAAGGCACAGTAACAAATCACACACACACAGTGTCACTGTGGTTAACTGTGCTAAGCTGAGGCAAGAGAGTTTGCATTATTTAAGCGACAGGGAGAAACTTGTCAAAAGCCATGTGGAAAGAGGGCAGCAGCTGCCGTGATGAGCTGTGCTTGGGGATCCAGCCGTCTCTAAGGCAGTAAGGAGCAGGAAAGCACTTAAGTGCTCCACATGTTGCATGCAGCAAAGCCTGAGGGATTGGCAGAGATATCATGAGCCGAGTCGCGGTGTTTGCTGCCACACTGCAATGAATATGGAATCACTATAAACAATACAGGTAACTGAGCGAGAAAACACAGCAAGAGAGACGGAGTGTGAGTGATGGAGGGGGTAAAGACAAGACCTGCCTCGTATAGCTGGGTTTAATAAAAATGTCCCCCAATGCCAGTGCAGAAGATGTTTTATTTTTTGGAATGAGTGTGTGAAGAAAATAATGAAAAAGAATGACTGTTGTGGGTAGAGTGGTTTAGAAATCTACCCTTTTCATTCTGTGCCTCAAACTTGGCTGTTGCCATGACAACCAGTATTTTTCCCCCTATATTTTTCTTATGACAACAAATCTGCATGTGATACTCTGTTTCCCACAATTGTGATTACTCTGCAAAATTATGTATGTCCGTTTAGCTCTTTAAAAAGTTCTGCACAAACATACCTTTCGTGTATATGTGCCCAGACTAGAGTTCAAAATGAACACTGTGCCAAATTCAAGAAAATCTGACTTGAATTTACTTAACATCTGACCGGCAGCTTTATTAGGAGCAGTAATGCACTGTTTCAGTGCCAATAATGATACCTGACATGATGAGTGAATCAAAAGCCACTGTTTGGATTTAAATTGGCAAATGCTTAAGAGTCTATGATTGGATCATTATTGCAGTGATTATTTCTTGCATGTTAAATGTCTGGCAACAGTTCTTCTAATTGATGGAGTGTGTAGCTTTTCATTTCTTAAACAACTATGTAAGAAGACACATCATGGCCATAATTCAGGATCACATTATAAATACAAGATATTGACCAAACATTGACACAATGGAAATACATGTGATTGTATTTCCATCAAGAGGTGCATCTATATTTAGTCAAGATCTTGTACTTACAATGTGTACTCCAAGTCTACTCCAGCACACCCCAATGACTTTCAACAAATTTAAGGTCTGGACAGAGAGGTGTCAATTGATGTGTGAAAATGATTGTTCATGCTCCCTCCCAGCCATTCTGTCACAATTTGAGCCTGATGAATCTTGACACTGTCATCCTTGAAATGGCCATGATGTGTCTTACATGGTTGTTTAAGAAATGAAAAGCTACACACTCCATCAATTAGAAGAACTGTTGCCAAACATATAACATGCTAGAAACAATAATCACTGCACTCTGTGCTGGGTAAGTTACTCTAAAAAAGTAACTAATCATCTTCACCAGTGTAATTAGATTACTGTACCAATTACTCTCTCTAAAAAGTATTGGATTATGTGTTACTTTCTAAATACCATATCAACCTTGACCAGTTGAACAATACAAGGATATATGTGGAACTGCTCTTTTAATTATTGCAAATAGATAATACAAAATCACCTAAATTATTCTTAAACTGATTAAAGTGTTCAAAGGGAGAAGGTTAAAACATTCCTATTGTTTTATATAGAACATTTATATGGAGTAGGCCTAATTCCTTGTAGGCCTGCACGATAAATCGAAATAAAATCGCGATCTCGATTCTCCCTGATTACAATGTATTTTTTAAATGACTTCGATTTTTTTTTTATATAAAAAAAAAATTCGGCCTTTATTTTGAAAGGACAAAATTCAGGGCTTCACCCTCAGCCAATAGACCTTTTTCACAAAAAGCGGAAATACGTCATTGAAAATTTCTTGTTGCTTGATCTGATGGAAATTAGTGAAAAGACAGGTATGGTTGTTTTTGGGTACAACACGAGCAACCGGGACACAACAAAAACTCCTGTTTTTGACTCAGCCATTTTTGCATTTCCCGCTAGCTACTAATACGGTAACCGGAAGTGTCTTTGCACGTCCTTAACTAACTTCCGGTTAAAAATGCGGAAGTGTGAAAAGGTCTATAACAAAGCGCATTTTAGTCACGTCTTTCACTTGGTAACGTTAGTTCGGAAATAAAATGGATATTGATTAACACCCAGGTCCAAGTGACGAGAATCAGCCAACCACTCAGTCTCAAACCGAACTTGTTCAGAGAAAAGTTTTAGTTGCTGTTGCTATGCCCGACAAACCATGGCGTTCTCACACCATAACGTTACACACATGCCTCACGTAGAGAAAATACATCGCGGGGCAAAGAGGACACTGGCGACACGCCGATAAAAAGGACAGAGCAAGTAACTTTTTATATGAAACAAAGTCTCACTTTCAAATTGTGTCATTTTTTTAAAGAAATGTAAACAATAAATACCGTTTTGTGGCTCTTTAATGTGTTGTGATCGCTGTAGCGCCTCAGTTAAAGCTGCCCGTGAACCGAATCTCTCTTCCTTCTAGTTCATTGATAGGCATCAAATAAACATGAATGAACACTAACAGAAATGTTGTTTCAACCGTGGAAAGACGTCAGTATTTTTTTCAAGTCCACAGACGTTAATCTACTACTAACTCTCCTGACTGATTTGTCGGACAAAACGGCAGATTCGGCGATATGATTGGTCAGTTCGCCTGTCAATCAAACTTGCGGCAGGGTGAATTGATGCTCCTTTTCTTTTTAAAGCCATGTTCAGGCCACATTCAGCGCAGTGGATTAAACTTATATTTTTGGTAACTTATTTGAATGGCCAGTTGAATGTTAATTGTACAAAAGGCAAGCATTAAAGAGTGTTTCTTTATTCATTAAAGCCTCTGTGTTTACAGGCTTGTGGTGATGTGCAATGTTCTATGTGCCAAAACAAATATTTTTTGTACTGCAAATTTGTTTTGTCATGGAAAAAAATCTTTGAAGAGAATCGTGATATCAATTCTAAGCTAAAAAAAATCGTGATTCATATTTTTCCCAGAATCGTGCAGGCCTAATTCCTTGCGTTACTTTTTCAAGGGAAAAGTAATTAAATTACAGTAACTAATTACATGGTAATGCATTACACCTAGTCTCGCGTAGCCAGACCTTCAGACTAATGACAGAAGGTCTGGAATCCATTTCAGCTTTCATTGGTCAAGGACAGCCCAAGAGGAAATTTGACTGACCAACCAATCACAGTTTGTTTTGTTCCGTGTCATAATTAGGGGGATGAAAATGTAAAGTCGATGTCCCTGCAATAACAGACCGGCATGCATTTACAAATAATTCATTCATGAACGTTGTTCAAGTTTACTGCAACAAATGGTGCCACAAACTTCACATCATTTTTTTAATAACAGCGTTTAGTTGATCCTGGTAAGCACTCATTGTCACAGTTTTAAACACAACAGCGTTCCTCTTCCACGAGGGAGTTTGGAGTCGCGGCATTTGTTTCTAGGTGGACTGTTAAAGATCGCAACACACTCGACTCACGGACATCCTGTAAAATTCAACCAATCAGATGACGACTTTGAATACTCCTGAAGTGTTTTCAGATAAGTGTGCCATATGCATCAGACGTTCAGCCAACGGTCCATGGGCGTGACGTCTGAGGCTGAGACTACATTACACCTAACACTGACCGCAATAATGATCCAATCATAGACTCTTAAACCTAATTAAATAATTGCGCCTAACAGCAACTTTTTTGACCGGGCAGTGTGTAAGCACTCTACTAAAGTGGCTGTCTTATAATGATTGGTGTGTGTTTATTTACACACATTCTCCTACTCTGATTTTTCTGGAAAGGGATATTCTGTGCACTCATAAAGAGACAAGCTCATAAAGTGACTATCGTGTCTTGCACAAATTTTCTAACAACTAAGCTTTTCTATAGAACTGCATGTTGTGACACATTTGTGGCATTACTTGCATTAAGACACCAACACGGGTATACAATTGTTATTATGAGACAGAGAGTATCACACAGAGACGGGCCAATATTTGACGCAGTGAGTGGCAAGATGAATGGCAAATTCACTATCAATTAGCAGTTAACAGCAGTTAATTTTGAAAACAGTATATGTTGCTACAACTCGTGCCATCTCACAACCCTGCTTTTCGCATACAATCAGTTTCGCTCTCTTTGTGTATTTTTTTGTAAATTCATGCTTAATTCTCATTTGATATTTTATCACCATTGCACTAAACAAGAAAAAGAGACTATAATTTAAAAAAAATACTATTTAATTAAATCAAGCCACATTAAAATCTAATCAAGCTTATGTCTTTTTTAATTCACTGCCTCTAAAAGTAACTATGCCTATGCTGCATCATCTAACACAGATCTAGTTAGTGAGCAAAACTTAACAATAAATAAAGCAAGTCCTGCTTCCTCTCTCATTCTCCCTCTCACACATATACACACACACACACAGTTAACTCGCTACCATAAAATAGATTTTAGCTAAGGTTTCCATGGCAACATTAACATCCCCAAAAAAAAAAAAAACTAAGACAGCTTTATAGCTATACAGAGGATGGTAGAGGGTTGGAGAATGGAAAGGAAAGGAAAGAAAAACTCGTCCTCCATTCCTGCAGACAGAACAAGGGGGAAGTCAATCATCTTGCTAGGCCTCATCTGTCAGTCTGCAGTCTTTCTCTCCAACCCGATCTCACGGCAATTCGTACATATTTTACGAGGTGGCTAATTCGTACGAATTTGTACGACCTCACTCGTACGAATTCATACGATTTTTACTAAATCGTACATATTTGTGAGTTGGCAAATTCGTATGAATTCATCGAATGACCTACCTCAACCCGCCCCTAAACCTACCCATCACTGGGGTTTAGGCAAAAGCGTCTGAATTAAATGCAGTGAGGTTGTACAAATTTTTACGAAATAGCCACCTCGTAAAATATGTACGAATTGGTCGTGAGATAGCGTTGGTCTGTCTTTAACTCTAGAGTGGGGAAGGAAGGAGTCTTATTTGAATAGATATGTAAACTTTGCAGATACATTTTGGCAGAGACTGCATATAAGCAATCAAGATAATATACAATACATTCATTCTAATACATCAATTATTTAATTTAGTGCATTTCTCATTCGTGGGTTAATTAATCTAGAGTTATTACTTTGCTCTTGAGTAGTTTGAATTATTGTAAACACATCTGGCACTTACAACTGATAGAATCATAAACAGTTTCAATATAAAACTCATGGCAGGTGATTGGTTATCATGTCACCTCATTACATTCACAGTGTAAAGTGAATGGGATTTCCAAAAAAATGATCATAAATCAATGTCACCTCACTTTGCCTGTGCCTCAGCCATGAAACTATATCTTGTAAAGTAAAATGTGTTTTTCTTTGAAGGCAACATTACCAAAACAACAAATATGTTTTTATAGTATTTCCTCAAGTGTTACAGGAAAACATTTAGTTGATTTAACAGATTTACAGTAGGTCCCTGTGAATGTCTTCCACAAGCAAATCTGCAATTAATGTTTGGTTAGCAGAACAGCTAAATGAAGCAAATAAAAAGCTCTCTTTGGAAAAGCCATAGATGTTCTTGTACCAATCGCAGCTGCACTATATATAATAATAATAAAAACACACATCAGTCTCCGTCTATACTATCAACAGTGTGTCTATCCCACAGAGAGACAGGAAGCGCTGGCTAATTCCAGAGGCCTAGACTGCAGTTTCTCAGCCTGCTCTCTGGGGGCAGCATGACAAGCCAAATAAAGCACAGGAAACCCACCAAGATAAACATTCAGACCAGAATTATCACAACAATGAAGATTCCTTGCTCAGCAACAGGAGAAATTAAAAGGCTGTACAATGAGCCAGGATGTGAGTCGGATTTTAGAAGTTGATGTACTATTTTTAGCTACTATATTATAAGAGCCATAGGCAACATGAAGGAAATTATGGGCCTGCTAGTGCATTTACAGATCAGCATTTTCCATGATGTATTTCCAAATGCATGAATGTCAGAAGGTCACTGACTCCCCCTTTGGCTTTGCTGTCTACCTACAACCACCAAACAGAGCAGGAATTAAATCTGGGCATAGTCAGTCCCGTTTGTAATTCCTTTCTCCTGATGAGTGTGCATGTGTGCTCTGTATCGGAGATGGTCTATATAGCAGAACAAGGCCACGTACCTCCCCAGGACACTACAATGTCACATCTTGAAAGATGATATCATTTAGAAGGAATGAATGGTTGAATAACTTGACAAGGAAGGACAAGAGACTGAATTGATATACAATTCGATCTTATGCATTTGGGAAATGTATCTTTGCAGTGATGCAACTAATAACTAGGGGTGTAATGATTCATTTGTTTTGCCAATACACCACCAATAATAACAAGTACATGTAGGTGTGTTCAGACTTCAGACTATTGATTCAGTTGGTAAACCAAATCAATGCAATGGCCACTAGTGAAAAAAAATTGGGACGTTTGTGATATAAACTCACAATTGCGAGTTAGTTAGTCTAGAAGTTAGTCTTTCTTTATTTAGAACTGGACTTTATAACTCGCAATCACAAGTTTATATCTCACAATTCTGAGAAAATAAGTGAGAATTGTCGGATATAAACGGGCAACTGCGCGAGAAAAAAAAACGGAATTTCAAAAAAAGGTAAAATATTGCGAGATATAGACTAGCAATTGCGAAATAAAGTCAATTGCAAATTTGTATCTTGTTATTCTAATTAAAAAAGTCGAATTGGGAGATATGAACACATTTACTTTAATGTGCACTCAGTAATGTATTGATGCCATTGGACTTTACACTGACCTCTAACAGAGTGGATGCAGGATCACACTAACTTCCATTGTAGAAATACAGTCAGTAACATAAAATGTATTCCACAAGTATCCAATAACACAAGGGTTATCTGGTTAAAATGATTAATATTTGGCTTGTCATACGATATTAATATGTCTGCCCCCCAGAGACCCACTACATGTAAAATATAGATAATCTTTTATTAAAGCTATATTATGTGAATGAATGTACGTGAATTTAACCGTGAACATACATTTTTCAAATGTACTATTTATTTATTTGTGTATAATTTTTTAAGTCAGAAAAAATTGGCACAAAATTGAGCCTTTAAACTTCACCATCATTATTATCTGTAATAATGCAAACAATACTATTGAGGTAACACAAACTCAACTAAAAGCTGTCCGATTATTTTACATTTACATTATATTAATATTATTTAGATTGGCATCAATAAATTACTGAGTGATTTACCAGCACTCTCTTCTACCCTCAATACCACGACTGAAGTGAGACCCTTGAGCACCCCCAACTGCTCCCGGGTGCCGCAGCAATATGGCTTCCCACTGCTCTGGGTGTGTGTTCATGGTGTGTTTGTGTACACGTGGATGGGTTAAATGCAGAGCACAAATTCACCATACTTGGCCACGTGTCACTTCACTCACATTATATTATATCGATTTTTTCCCCATCTCTGGCCATACGGTTTGTTTTGAATTATGTGTTGTGTTCTTAATAGCCTATATTGCTTAGTATAAAATGCTTTTGGTACAATAAATAGTCTGGAATATTCTAGATAAGATACATTAGGGGAAGTCTTTAAAGAATCCTGTAAAATAATCAAACCAAATCAATCTGCTGTCAACTAATAACTACATTTTTATAAATATAAATGATTGGATACATTAAAATTGATATATTGAGAATAAGATTCTGAAATCTCTCCAATTCCCAAAACGTTCTAGCACATGCCAAGTTCAATTGTGATGATAATATAATGTTATGTACGCTAGATGTCTTTGTCAGGGATTGCCTTCTATCTTCACTCTTATTTAAATGAGCTTATTCTTGTTTAAAACTGACAACAACCTTCGTCATTTCCAACAGATCTGGCATCTAGTGATATTTAGATTTTACTGCTTATCATATTGAGCAGTCCTGAAGCATCAGTACCTTTTTTTCCACAGTATCTTGAGAATAGGATTTACTCTGGGCAGAATTCAATTGTATTGCAGATCCTAGCCTATTCCTTCTGCATTATTGCCATTCTGAAGTGTGTTCTCCAGCATTCTGTATGTCGGTCAGATGAACGACAACTCAAGTAACCATTGCTCTCACAGTACCATACTAAGGAACTACATATATAGTCAAAATATAACGACACAAAATGGCAGGTCAGCTGGAGGGAGCATCTGTTTCATTTCCAATTGAAATGTTATCATTAATTGCATGTTACGCTACACTAATGAAGGAGGTTGTCATAAGATTCAGACGTACTAGCAATCATTTTCTAAATAGCTTCGGGAGCTTTTGGAATTGTCTTTTGATTACTTTTTCAATCACTTGCTTTTCTTCTTGCTGGATGTGAATGCAGATGACAGACATGATGTGCTGGCCTCTGCTAAGGTCATGAAGTTTGTTAGAGCGTCCCATTGCGTGCGTCCCGTCTTGGTTCTCTCATCAGAGGGTCAGTCCTATTAGTACAGACAATGCACCCTGACCCTCCGGGCATAAGCCGTCAGATAAGAAAAACACAACCCAACAAGACAGAACTGCTCAGCAACACACACATCCTGACCTCTAGTGCCCTGCCCTATGGGAGTGTTATTAAACCCCGAAGGGAAGCGTTTTTTGTCTATGTGTGTGTGTTTGTGCGTGCCCATGACAAGTCAACCATACAAACAAACACATCGAGGAGGGATATGCTGACAACAAAAGAACTGAACTTTAAAACTTCCTGATGGAACACAAGCAGGAGAAAAGGAATATTTGTTCAACAAGTCTGTTCTTCCACACACTCAGGTGCAGAGTCACACTGTCTGTATTCCAGGAAAATATGAGAGTTTAAAACTCATGCACACATGACTTGAGGGTGAAAGTTAAAAGCACTAAATTAGGGATGCACCGAATATTCGGCCACTGACAATTTTCGGCCGAAAATTGCCCAAAAGTGCATTTTCGGTTTTCGGCCGAAAGACTTGTTCGCCGTTATCACCGGGTTTAGAGCCAGAAGACGCGAATGAGAACTTGCGCGCTGTGTGAAGATTTGTCTCTCTGCACTCATCCGAAAGCACGCACTCGTCTCACAGCACGCAAATACTGAGTTCTCTTTCAAGTCTTGCACTTAAACAGACAAACTCACACAAAAAGTATGTCAACATGTCCATCTTGATGAGTATCCTTGCAGACATAGTCTGTATGCCTTAAGTGAACTGTATACAGTCGAGAAAGACGACGCATATCTCTGCATTAGGTCTTAAAGGGGCAGTAGCATTTACTGCTGTCTGTTTAATGTCAAAAAAGACAAGGACATCACTCACTGCTCTTGATTGAATAGCTTTTGTAAGTTTAATAATGATTAATCTTTAATTTAAACAGTTAAATATGCAGTTATTGTATATTTTATTACTTTATTAAATTTCTGTACCTTTCTGCAGGCCAGTAGGCCTGTACATTATTATTTAATGTAGACGTGAGTGAGGTCAAGTTCAACATTTTTTATTTGAATTTTATTTTATACTGTGCATTGTTGCAATGTGCTAAATAAATATTTGCATAATTTGTAATTGATTTATTATTTGAAACTTTAATATTAATTTATGCAATTGCAATGCCTTGATTTTTAGTAAAGTTACACAGTCATAGCCATAAATGCAATGGTACTAATAATTGGCATAATTTCTTTCGGTGTTTCGGCTTTCGGCCTTGGTTTCCTCTTTTTCGGTTTTCGGCCAATAATTTTGATTTCGGTGCATCCCTACACTAAATCTTACCCTGAATCAGCTCTTGGAGCAATGACGTGAAACTTATTTTCTGACCTATCTATTATTACAAAATAAATTGAAATGACAAAATTACACATACAATGACTGAATACATCTATTCTATGATAGGCATGTTTTTATTTCTGTATTAAAACGACTCTTTTAAAAACAAAATAGGGTGATACAATTGTCCTAATAGCAATTAGGACTAATCATTAAAAGAATAAGAAAAATAATTATTTTAGAAAATAATGCTTATTGTTCAAATTAAAGTCATGTGGTGTAAATATGCAGAAACATGCTGGGGGAGAAAAAAAAAATAACACAGGAAATGATGTAATAGAAAGGACCCCTGCGGACCCTCATGACTGTGCCAAGGCCAATAAGTATCTTAAAATATCACATGATTTGACCTTTGCATGACAAGGCAAGGTAAGCTCTAGTTGTAAAATGTCATGTGATAACTACTAGGGCTGCACGATATTGGAAAAAAATTACATTGCGATATTTTTTTCCCCAACGATATATATTGAGAGCCAAACTAAAGTCTAAATAAAGTCAATAATTACCATTCCATGATATTAATAATTTCACTAATAAGCAAGCTTCATTTCAAGTGACAAAAAAGTCACTTAATATTTGATTCTAAAATTAAAAAAACAAAAGCAGAACACATTTTTAAATAAAACAGCAGCTTGAACCCCCCTGATTGGTTTACAACAATATAACTTAAAATAAATATATTTTTAATAAAACAACTTATAAGCATTTTGGTTCACAATCTTTTAAGTCAACTTTTCTTAGCCAAAGTAAAACATTGTTGGTGTCATTCATCATAATCATGGCTAAATATATTGCAAAGTACCTCTTTTTGGTCAACAGCTGTGAAAGTGCAAAATGGTTACAAATTTAACATCAGTGCAAGAACAAAATGTATGCAACTTAAATTAAATACTCAGGAGTCAGTCAGGATTAGTCTAATACAGGAGTGCAGCATTCGGAACAGAACCGCCAGTCATGAGTTGCTCATGTGAACAGTGCGTTTTGCTTTCTTTCCGTTTCGAATCGTTTCGTAAAGAGGACTTTTCAAGCTTTCTGTACACATATCTCTCATGTCTGTGCAGAAGTAGCCTATACACTCCAGTTCGTTCATGTGCAACACAAGTGCTCGCTCCCGTGCCCTCATGTGACCGATTATTGTCTGCTATAGTCTATTTGTTTCTTATTTATTAAAACCAAGCAATTGGTTGATGAAACATCGATTCAAATTAAGACACAATTTGTACAAAACGAAATTCACTTTAAAAAAGGCTTTCTACAAAAAAAGCTTAATTAAGTGGTCAAATAATTTCTGACCCACTATGTCTTTGACATATTTCACTTTGCACTTCTAATAATCAATATGGCCTAAATTTAAAATTAGCATTATAATATCTAAACATAAATATGAAACAAAATACATTGTTTAATGGCTACAACAGGTACAGTAGGCTACAGTACAGAACAGATACATTTAATGTCTGAGCAGGATTTGAGTGAATGTGGTTTTACCGGTGAGCCTACCCTGTTTCAAAAGTAACAGAGCTACTAAAACATGTAGTTAAGCTATAGTAGTGTCACAACTTGTATCTCGCTACTGCCCAACACTGGCTGTATGGCAGTGCACTTGATATGAGACTTGGTTAAGCTATGTTTAAATATTAGCCTATATTATTATTGTTTTAATTTCATATGTTGATTAAGAAAAGTGAGCAGCAAGAGTAAGTTGCTTGTAATACTTCATTGTGAAGTATTTTATAATTTGTCTTTGTGTATATATTTTTTAATTTCTGTATGTTTAAATAGGTTTATGGTAGGTTAAATAGGTTTTTATCTGTCTTAATAAGTAGGGACTTTTATTTTGAAGGGTGTTGCAGTCTACGGAGCGATATGGAAAGACAGTGAGCACTCGTGAGAGCTCGCGGTTCATCGGTTGATCGGTTCATCATTCAGTGGATTTAAGCAGATTTAAAGTTTACAGTTTGTTTAGCACCCCTGAAAAGGCTTAAGGCGTGTATGTAGTTGCTTATTGTAATTTGTAATGAGTATTTTTGTGTCTTTCGCTGTGTTATGTTATTGATACTGCTATGGAGATTGAGTTTGTGTACGAGGTAGACGCACTTCTTTGCTTTTTGTTCAGTTCTTACGGTGATTTTTGGAGATAAACGGTTTCAATAAACTCCTGAAACATCAGTAAAGTCTGGCCATCACCCGGACGGGGTCCGCTACACTGCTGTCTCCGCGGCTGGCCTTTAAACCCAGGGATATGTCGCCACATTTTGTTAACCTTTTTTTTTTTCGTCTGTCCATTACCTCAGATCAGCGCTGAAAACCAATGAAATGAGTTACTCGACAAAAGTGCATAATTGTAGCAACAGCATTCTTCGACAAAAGCTGTCTAATCCAATGAATGTTTTAAGTAGTAACCAATAAAAATATGTTTTTCAACCCACCCGCCACTGTGGCTGGTATACAAGCCAAAGTCACCCGACACTTACAAAAAATACCCGCCATTGGCTGGTGGCGCGTTCTAATTTCCCACCCTGGGCTACTACCCTTCACATCGCATGTTCCGGCGATGTGACTATCGCTCACAGGCACATCATGATGTCGATGTTAAAACAGAATATCGTTCAGCCATAGTAACTACGCAAAAACATACATATACATATATATATATATATATATACATACATACATACAGGTCTGAGACCATATACATATGGTACAACGGGACTAAAGGCAGACCATATAAATGAAAACGAAAAACATTGATAGAGCAACAGATTTTGTGTGGATAAATCATAAACATTTTTATGTAGTTGTTTAAAAATCGTATAAATGTATGAGGTGGCAAGGTAGACCTTACCCCGCACAGTATAATAGGCTACTTGTAAGATAATACTTTTTCAAAACAATCACTTTAGCAAAGTTTGTACTATTTTCTGTTAATAAATGTATATTTATTGAATAAAAATGAATTATTTTATTTATCAAAAGATAAACTGAATTCATCTTTGTGCAAATAAATATATTGTCATTAAAATATGGTTAATATAAAAATATAATTAAAAAATACAGAAGCAAATTTCTTTTTAAAAGACTCTGAAAGCACTGAAGGAGATGCATAATTTAATATAGATTTACAGTAGTAAAAATAAATTATATTGATATGATGGTTTCTTTATAAATATGGTGATTATCTCTTAAGCCCGGGATACACTACACGATTTTCGGCTGTCCCTGACAAAAGACTGCCATCGTGGAACAATCGTGGCGGTTTCTGTGATCAGTTTCTCATCATCGTACTACATACAGTAAGGCAAAAAAGTATTTAGTCAGCTACCAATTGTGCAAGTTTTCCCACTTAAAAGATGAGAGAGGCCTGTAATTTTCATCATAGGTACACTTCAATTATGAGAGACAATGAGAAAAACAAATTATGGTTGAAAATAAGTATTTGGTCACCTATAAAAAAGCAAGATTTCTGGCACTCACAGACCTGTAACTTCTTCTTTAAGAGGCTCCTCTGTCCTCCACTCGTGACCTGTATTAATGGCACCTGTCTGAGCTCGTTATCAGTATAAAAGACACCTGTCCACAACCTCAAACAGTCAGACTCCAAACTCCACTATGGCCAAGACCAAAGAACTGTCAAAGGACACCAGAAACAAAATTGTAGACCTGCACCAGGCTGGGAAGACTGAATCTGCAATAGGTAAGCAGCCTGGTGTGAAGAAATCAACTGTGTGAGCAATTATTCGAAAATGGAAGACATACAAGACCACTGATAATCTCTCTCGATGGGGCTCCACGCAAGATCTCACCCTGTGGGGTCAAAATTATCACAAGAATGGTGAGCAAAAAGAGCTGGGACCAAAGTAACAAAGGCTACCATCAGTAACACACTACGCCACCAGGGACTAAAATCCTGCAGTGCCAGACGTGTCCCCCTGCTTAAGCCAGTACATGTCCGGGCCCGTCTGAAGTTTGCTAGAGAGCATTTAGATGATCCAGAAGAGGATTGGGAGAATGTCATATGGTCAGATATGAAAATAGAACTTTTTGGTAAAAACTCAACTTGTCGTGTTTGGAGGAGAAAGAATGCAGAGTTGCATCCGAAGAACACCATAGCTACTGTGAAGCATGGGGGTGGAAACATCATGCTTTGGGGCTGTTTTTCAGCAAAGAGACCAGGACGACTGAACTGTGTAAAGGAAAGAATGAATGGGCCCATGTATCGTGAGATTTTGAGTAAAAACCTCCTTCCATTAGCAAGGGCATTGAAGATGAAAAGTGGCTGGGTCTTTCAGCATGACAATGATCCCAAACACACCGCCCGGGCAATGAAGGAGTGGCTTCGTAAGAAGCATTTCAAGGTCCTGGAGTGGCCTAGCCAGTCTCCAGATCTCAACCTCATAGAAAATCTTTGGAGGGAGTTGAAAATCCGTGTTGCCCAGCGACAGCCCCAAAACATCACTGCTCTAGAGGAGATCTGCATAGAGGAATGGGCCAAACTACCAGCAACAGGGTGTAAAAACCTTTTGGAGACTTACAGAAAACGTTTGACCTCTGTCATTGCCAACAAAGGGTATATAACAAAGCATTGAGATGAACTTTTGTTATTGACCAAATACTTATTTTCCACCATAATTTGGACTAAATACTGACTAAATACTTTGTTGCCCCACTGTAAATTGAGTGAAAATAGGCTTTACATTGAGAAAAAACTAAATTAGACTAAATAATAAAATAACGCTGCGTTATAATCTCTCCGACCACCAAGACAACACACGTCAAAATATTAAATCAAAATGATGACAAGTCGGAACAAAACGGAAAAGGTAGGTATATGTGGTGAATGGAATACTGACTGTTGATTGGACGAGACATCTGTCTAGCTATGGCTACAGGAGGCTGCGGCAGGAGAAAGTTGATTTGCGTGTGCATGTGTAAATATTAGAGCGTCTCTTTTTTTAAAGGCTAATTTAGTGCGATGAATTATGTAAAAAGAAAAACTTTCATATTAAATATGACTACCACTGTCTGGTTGAACCTGATCTGATAAGTGAAAGAGCTACCTAGTTGTCCCTTTTCCTATCCCTTTCTTTTTCATATACCATCACTTATCAGCTTGGATAGGCTGTGAGGCATTTCATTTTAAATAAAAATAAAGTGTCTAAAAGGTAGCCTACTTAACAGACCTACAATATGATAATCTACGGTATTTGCACTAAATGGCATCTAGAATCTAGAATGACATCTATTAAAAAACTAAGTTCGGGAGGAACACTTTCAAATGATCTACCCAGTCATGATGTCATCCCAACCAGATGTCAGCAATCAGTAATCAACATGTCTACCAATCAGATCAAGTGGAGAATCACATAAATAATCCAGTCAACTCACCGACTTTCCTCGACAGGTTTTGCAGCATCCCTCAACCACCTCGTCTTCCTCATACGCACCTGGTTAACATCCTAACCAGAGATACGGGGGGAGTACTCTGGGTTTGGGCCAAATACCGAGCTCGGAGCCCTCTCCTCGGACAGCACGCCAAATACGCATACCATCTATTCTACTTGACTTATTTGTAAGTGTGAACTCGTGAAAGGCCTATTCCGGCCGCAAGTTCGAGCCCCGCTCAGAACAGGGTTCTAACATGATAAATAAGCCTACATTACATTATATAGAAATCAAGAAAAGTTTCAATTGGCAAGGAAAGGAAATGTACACGATGCATGTACACTGCATGCCATAAGAGTAATGTTTGCACAGAGTGATCTTATAGGATTACTAAAATCGTGCAGTGTACACCCAACTACTTAATATATGATATATACCATCTGAATCTAACCATGTCATGTCAACAAATGGAAAAAAGTCAGCCAGCTATTTATCATGTAAATTACAGAATGTGCAATTAGCATACTTTTACATATTCTTCTGTTATTGAAAACTGTTGCTTTAATTACCTTGAACAAAACTGCAAATCATTAAGACCTTTGTCAAAAAATATATTCAACAATTTTAGTGATTCTCGTTTGCTACTTAAATCTACAACATTTAAAAAAAAGATCAAATATAAGATCAAACAAGCACAGAATCAACGTTGTGCTGCGTACTGCAGAAGTGGCAGTAAATGTCTAAATGAGTAAGTCATTAGCTGTGTTCGAAATCGCCTCCTATACCCTCATTCACTATTCCCTACATTACTCCACTAATATAGTCCACTTGAAGGAATGAATGAAAATGAGTAAGTGAATTCAGACACTGGAAGGACTGCCGCTTTTGCATAGTCAGTGCTTGCGGTTTAATAATAATTTGAAACTTAGAAAACTGGCAGCTCCAATAGTAATGAAAAGATTTATCTTGAATTATGTCTTGGAAACTAGCACATATAAACCTTAATTAAACAATTAAATCATAAATTAAAAAGGAATTTATATTTCATTGGACCAGAAGTTTAGAAAATGGATGGGTGATTCAGCTGCGGGCGCCATATTCTGGTGAACAAGGTGTTCGTTCGATGAGATCCTCACATTGCATTATGGGTATTTTCGAGCTAATTTTTTTTTTTCTAGCGATTTCGGACACAGCCATTGAGTATTCATTCAATTCATTCAGGAATTAAGCAAATGGCTCTCTTTATGAATGGGCCATTGAATCATTGGTTCACCAGATTGATACACTCAAAACATGGATTCATTCAAAAACGAAACAGCAATGTTTTCCTCGGAGACGCACACAGTTCTGCTGTGGCCTTACAGATCATATTTTGTTGGCAAAATTGAGACAGTAACAAAACAGACACTACCAGTACCACATTTGCACCCTTGCTATTCGTGCACTCGTACGCTATTGCTTAACTATATCATATGATATAAATATTCAACAAAGAAAAAAAAATCATATAGAGGCCTTTTTGCCCTGATATCTTGATTTTTAGGTATTTTTAACTGCATTCTATAGGCTACATCACGCCTACATCATTTTATTTGCATTATTTTCCATAACTTTAACTTCCATTAAATTAACGCATTAAATCGACAGCACTAATATTATATGTCTGTGTAATTCAACTTAATTTTAGTTGCATTATAGTTACACCCCATTCATTAAACTGAAGCTTTTATTGACAATGGCTCAGAAATATATCAATACCACATGGAACCAACGTGAATGCAAAGAGTTTTTCTTGATCGTGGTAGATCTTAAAAGTCATCGACCCTCTTACTGAACTTTGTCTTAGCTGCAGAACTTTGAAATAAACCAAACTCCCTGTACACTGGCGCTATCAAGCCCTGTGAGCCAAAAAAAATCTTTTGTACCCCTCTGGGCATGAACGTGTACCTCTGTGTCATTAAGATGTTAAACATTGCTCTACAAAGAACAAGAAGTGATGCTAATTTGTCAGTGGCATCGCACCACCTGTGCTTGGGGCCACACAATGCACTTGACACTAACAACAGTTCATAGGACATCACTTAACAGTGGAAATAAAATCGCTAATTTATAAGGTTACATAAGGGTAACTATCACTTGTGTTTTTCTGCCCAACCGCTTTTAACACATGCAGGGCTGTTGTTTATACTGCTCAGATGTACAGGGAGAAGATAGGGGATTACAGAGTGAAAAATCTGCAATGACAGCTCAGTTTCTAATCTATAGTGCTGTTTATTTCCCCATCATCCTCTAAGCCCCAGTGTATGTGTGGGTAGGGTGATCAAGCCAAGAACAGCTACACTTCTGTGTCATACTACACACATCACGCACAGCAGCTAATTAATGCCCTGAGTGGAGTGATGCTGATTGCTTTCAGTTGGACTAATGCCACATTATTCTGGCCCTCAACACTGCTCAAATGCCAGTCTTGATATTTACAGAGCGTCAGTGTTATGGGAATGAGTGCTACACTGATCTATCAATATGGCAAAATGTCTTTCATAGTCATGGGTGACTGATATTAGGAAATCTAGTTTAATATCCATTTACTGTGGCATTGAGCCTGATATATGAAGGTGATGTGGGTGAAGGGTTTTATTGATTTATTATAATCCCGCAGACAAGCAAGCGCACACATATGGACCTACATTTTAGACAAATAACATGCATTGTGAAGTGTACAGTCCATTGATCTCGCATGAATTACATTCTGTTTTGTTTTTTATTCGTCTCTGACATGTGTGTGAGTTTTTCTACAAAGAAGTGAGGGGGGCTGCCTCAAACAGAGGGGTATGCTATTACTTATTTTACAATGACTATAACAGAAGGATAAGAGGAGTCAAATGGAAGGGAAGAGAAATAAAAAGAAGAAGATGCCAAATAATAAAGCGTGAGAAAGAAGCCAGCTTTTAGTTTGGTAGGCATTTGACAAATGTAAGACCAGACTACAGCACAAGACACTTCAAATTATCCGCAGCTTTTGGGCTCATTGAATCATTAACAAAAACATTTAGGCCCAGAGAAACCGCTCAAGATGGGCAACAGTCATTACTTTACAGCCCAAAAATGTTCAGCACTGCAAATAACTAGCGCTGTGAAGTATTCGTGCAATCCAATATGAACTACACCAGCAGAAAATGAAGACACAGAGCTAGCGTAACATCTCTCCACAGGCTATGCAACATTAACCTGTAAACGAGTGCTTAATAGCCTGGGTTATCATGAATATAAGTGCCTGTGCGGATAATGTGCAAAAGTACAGCATGACTCAGCAAGCAGAATCCCATAATATTTAAGGGCTATCAATATATCCTCATTTACTGAATATCATGTCAGATTTCAACAGCAAACCTAAAGATTTAGTACAAAGACTAGACCAGCTTATTTGCAGTGCAATGTGACAGTCAATACACTCCCATGTCAACAGTGCAAACAATAATTACACAAAATATATCAGAGGGCATGAAAAAAAAATATCATATGAGCTAAAAAATCATATACACCACATAAAAAAAACTATTCTCCTTTTCTCTAATGTGTGAGATAAGATTTAGAGAGAGATAGGTTTGATTAAAGATTATGAAGACTACATTAAGAACGCAAATATGAAAGTGAAAGTATTGGAGTATAACTATAAACTATATGCATAAAGACAGCAATTATGCTTAAAATATATATTTTAATTATAGACAGAGCATACGTCCTGTCATTTTTATGTCATTATATAAAGTGTTGTCAGTAGAGCATCTACGTACTAAGCTGTAAGAGGATCACTACTGGAAAGGGACACTGTACATTGTGTGCATAGTTTATAGAGGTGACAGCATTAACAGCTGATAAATGCCAGTTGTCTGTTACTTTTTCCCTACAGTTTCTTGTAACAAGTCCACAAGGCACTAGATTAACATGCAGAAACGCAAGGCACTTATGATACTCTAATATCAAGTGTGCATAATTTTACACAAATACACGTTGGCCAAGTAATCGTGCTGTGAGATAAGGGCAAGCCGAGGGAGGCCATAGTTATCTCCCTGTAGCGTGTGCTAAGAGTATGTCTTATTCATGACAAAATATCGGTTTACTGGAGATTAAATGGCAATTATCTTGTCTACAAAAAATGGTAACAGCTATTATGACATCAGAAAATGAAGCTCGGAACCCTTAATGAGCAATGGGGATTTTTGGATTCCAAGGAAACACAGCACGTTCAGTCTTTGACAATAAGCCCCTTGTTGCTAAGCAATTCAAGGCATTGTTGATATATTATTATGAAGCGAGAAAACATGAGATCTGAAGTCGCAAGCATGCTGAGATCACGTGGAACACCTGTTCCTAGCCCTGACAGACAACTAACGTTAGTAGGTCCACGCAGATGCGTAAACACCTGTGCACATACGTAAACATATGGATGCCGTGTAAAACTGAGAGTGAATGATGACAATATAATTGCTGTGTGACTAAACAAGTTCTTAACACAGAAAACGCTTACCTGGGTTCCGCAATTCACTGCGCATGTTCAGTGGTAATCGTGCACTCCAATAGGATGAGAATTCGCTGTGCATGAAGTCCACCAAGTTCATGTTCCCTTCAGTGCAGTGCATTTCCGTCAGCATTTTTATAAAGGGATGCATTGTCATTTGGTAAAGGGATGAAGACAAATAGTTGCATGAAGCATTCCCTTGAAATATACTCCCATGACAGTAACTTGAAAACAGTGGCCAAACTGATCCTTCAAGCCATGGTGTCGCTGACTGTGTTGTACAGGGTGTTTTCTTTGTGAGACAATGTGAAACGGTTATTTTGGCCTCGATGTGCCAAAATGTGACTTTGATGCTTAGGGGTGGGGGTATGTTTCAAATATTGTGCTAATGAACAAAAACTAACATGATTGATTTGTTTTTCAATACTCACAAAAGGGACTGACTATAATGACTCTTCAATGTACAAATAACTACACAGGGGTGTGCTAATAGGGTTTTTTTGTTGTTGTTGTTGTTGTTGTTTTTACCAGAATGTAGTACTGATTACTGCCATGCGGACACACGATTGCCATAATGGGATTTAAGATAGCATTGCAGCCAATAAGTTAGGCTACGCAACATGCTGCTTTCCAATTATGTATGATAATTTGGCTACGTTAAAATAATTCATTAGGCCTACTATTAACTGCATTGGTTCTCAACAGTGAAGATAGCAGCGTATGTTTTCCATTATTTCGAATTAATTAATAATGCAATTCATATTATGATTTTGAGTCGTTTTGCGATGGCCTACCTCTCTACCTCAGTGTTAGACTACATCTGTTTCTTTCCTCTGCATTAAACTGGGAGACTATAACATAATTAATGATAGTGCAAACGATTTAAACGTTATTGCATAATAGCGTTAGATAAGAACTCGACTCTTTTCCCTACAATTACTGACAAATGTAACTCATAAAGTGCCTATGCAAGTTCCTTTTTGTTGTCTTCATTTATGAACCGGGAGTCGTTCAGTTCTGTCAACTGAACTGAACAGGTGGGCAGATAGAGACACCTCTCCACGTCACGTAAAGCTGGTGATTTTTGCGTTGTCTGTCACGTGATCACAGGGTATGTTTCTCTACAAAAGTAGCCACATTGCAAAAATGTTTCAGCTCAGGTCCAGAACTTAATGGGTGTGTTTGTGTGTTAGCGCACGCGCGTACTGTAGGCTATATGTCTTCAAGTTGTGCATGTGTGCTGTTAACTGATTCATTTGTGCAGTCATCTTCATGAAAACCTCCCGAGGAGGTTATCGTTCTTCCATAATCATACATCTGTCTGTAGGGTTCGTGAATGTGAACTGTTTTTTCCGCCTATGTCAGTACCGTTCCCTCTGCTAGGGCTCTGAGAGTCACCCCCACAGAGAGATTCTGTCACGCCCTCCTCCATCTCCATGTACTCAGCCGCCTTGTCACCCAAAGACGACCCCGATGGGGACCCTTTTAATTTTCTTAGGAAATCCGGAAAATACGGGCAGCCCGGTGGTGGTTGTTCCACTGCGGGCGTCTGGTCCTCGTTATCAGTCTCCCGGTGGTAGAAGTAGTTGAAGTTGGACACTATGACAGGGACTGGAAGCGCAATGGTCAGCACACCGGCAATGGCGCACAACGAGCCCACGATTTTACCCCCGACCGTGATGGGCTTCATGTCCCCGTAGCCCACCGTGGTCATGGTCACTACAGCCCACCAGAACGCGTCTGGGATGCTGGTGAACTGTGACGACGGCTCGTCCGCCTCTGCGAAGTACACCGCGCTGGAGAACAGGATGACACCGATGACGAGGAAGAAGATGAGCAGCGCCAGTTCTCGCATGCTCGCGCGCAAAGTGTGCCCGAGGATCTGGAGACCCTTCGAGTGTCGAGACAGTTTGAAGATCCTGAACACGCGGACGAGTCGTATTATTCTCAGGATCGCGAAACTCATTGCCTGCTGCCCGTTGCCTTGCTGTTGAGCTAGGTCTGTGCCGAGAGTTATGAAATAAGGCAAAATAGAGACGATGTCTATGGTGTTCATAACGTTTTTAAAGAAATCAGCTTTACTGGGGCTCGCAAAGAAGCGCACGATTATCTCAAACGAGAACCAAATAATGCACACCGTCTCAACGATGAAAAAGGGGTCGTTGAATGGTGTAAATCCATTGTCTGCCTGTGTGGAGTTTTTACCTGGGCTGAGGAATTCTTTGTCGTCCCTGAATTCTGGCAATGTTTCCAAACAAAAAATGACTATGGATATGACGATGACCAGCACTGACACGACCGCGATGCCCCTGGCTGGACTTGAACTCTCCGGGTACTCGAACAGCAGCCAGATCTGACGTTTGAACTCGTCCTCTGGCAGCGGCTTCTCTTCCTCTTTCACGAAGCCCTCATCCTCGCGAAACTTGAGCATAGCCTCTTCCCCGAGTTCATAGAACTTGACCTCCTCTGAAAAGATGTCAAACGGCACATTGGCGGGTCTCTTTAAACGCCCCCCTGACTGATAGAAGTATAGAATGGCGTCGAAGCTCGGTCGATTCCTGTCAAAGAAGTATTCGTTACGCAGAGGGTCGAAGTACCTGATTCTTTTCTCAGGGTCCCCCAGGAGAGTGTCCGGGAACTGCGCGAGAGTCTTCAGCTGAGTTTCAAACTTCAAGCCCGACACGTTGATGACAACTCTCTCGCAGCAGCCGTACTCATTGTAAACATTTTCATACCCTGACTGAGGACGTCTGTCCGTTAACGAAACCGTCTCCTCTTCATCATCCATGTTATAGACAAAGCTAGACCTCTTGCTTCCCCTGTCCTCCTCTTCCTCCTCGCCCTCCGCCTCCTCCTCCTCGATCATGACGTCCTCCTCGGATCCTAGGAGCGCCAACTCTGACTGGCGTAGATCCCCGCCGAGTGCCGCGCGGTTCCGTCTCCAGCGCGCGACGCCTCTTTGCTTTTTTCTCTCTCTGTGAAGTTGCTGTGTTGGCTCGTGGTGTTGCTGCTGCTGCTGTTGCGGCTGTTGCGAGGAGGAGGCGGAGGAGGAGGAAGAGGAGGAGGAGGGGCGCGAGGCGGTCCCGGCGCTACTGTTGTTGGCATTCGTTGAAGAGGCGGTGCGACTCTGATGCGGGTGGTTCTGGGGATGGCCATTCGACCCACCTCCCTCTCCGACCGTTCCAGCTTCAGCCGCCACCGCCGCCGCTGCGCGAGACTGTCTCTCCCTCTCACGCTCTCTCTCCCGTGCGCGAGCCTGGGCATATCCATAGGGCAGGTGGGTGTTGCAGCCCCCGCTGTCCGCGCCCACCATAGCAAATTCCATCTTCTCAAACTACGAAGCGTTCAGAAGGATGAAAAGCAGGCTGAAGAACGATGCTGAGCAAAAGACAGTTCAGCAAGTTCATAAATGCACTTGACTGGCACTCTACCTTTTGGAAGAGCTCTAAGGTCTTTCACATCACTTTTACTTATTGTAATTGGACTTTACAATTGTAGCGAAGCGATGTGCTTCTGGTGACATCATCATCATCATCATCATGAGAAATATATGTCCAACAGTTCTAGAATCCATGTGCGTAACGCGCGCGTGCGTTATCCAAAAGGAAACTGAATGCAGGAGGAGAGAGCGTCTCCTTTCCGTTATCTGAGGTGCTCGGTCACCGTAGAGACTTCATTCGCCTATGAAATCACTGGTTCCCATCTTCGCTGTGTTAGGGAGGGGTGGGGTGTAGGTTTGTTCCATCCTCTGCCCCTTTAGATATGAATGAATCACCAAATCCGCTTGACACCAGCAACAGCTGCAAAGTAAAGAAAAACGTGTTGTAGAATGCAAACTGCACATCATAATGTGGCAGACTGTGATGGATATGCTCGTGAGCAAATCAATTTTAAAAAGTAATCAGGAACAAAGGCATAAGTCAATATCCATGTGCTACATAACAATAAAAATATTAATCGCTTATAATAATAATATGGCACACCCTCGTTGTAACAGGCCAGCCAAGCAATGAAACAGGAAACAGCGCGTGATATTACTGATCCAAAATCCCATGGCAATTAATTATAAACAGTCGTCGCACGAAATTTGTCAGCTCTCTCATGCACTCCACCTTTCATTATTCGAGCCACTTACGTAGAAAATGATTTGAGGACGTCTTCACAGCTTCCACCCTTCATATAACAAGCTAGAGATTGCTGAGGATGTAAATCCCAGGTTTGTCCAAATTTCCCTCTTGCTCTGGGAATCCAGATATTCCTCGACGTAGCCAAATGCAGAACATGACACCTTAACAGTCAGGTGTTATCGCATTCGAGGGATGACAGTTTTGGCCACGGCTCGCCGCTGGGTCTTTATTCAACAGGATCTCTCATCACCTGCCCATCTCCCCTCCCAAAAAAACATGCACCGCTGCATTAAGCCTGGACTCAACACTCACCAAAAAGCAGGTGCTGCTACCGAGAGCATGCTGCGTGGCACGATAAATCACCCTGAGCCGCGTCAGAATCGAGATGTATCAAAGTTTTAAGATACCATGAGAAATAGCCTTAGGTAAGTATGCGCAGCGCGCATCTGTCTGCCGCTCAGTCTCGCCCGTTGACCATTGTGCTCGTGTTATTGGGGAGCTGAGCTCCGGCGCGAGAGGCACGTTTGCGCAGCGCGCAAAGAGCTCGATCGCCCCCCAGTGGCTATGTCTGGCCACTGCGCTCTCACCGGTGTGCTGCAGTTCTCAAACTTCGACAGCCCCTTATGCATCTGTTGACATCCAGTTCTTCGCAACTGCCTACCCGAGGGACTGCTGCAGAGCGCGAGCTGCACACACTAAACAGCCTGCGTGTGGCTCTGTCAAAAAGACACATACACTTTCTGTCACGGCCTGTTTGTGTATAGTCATCATCGTTTGGAAAAAAGATAAGAATGTAAACATAACATAAAAAAGACTAATGTGACTGTGTCGTGAGGGCTCTGCAGTTCACTCTTCCACGGTCCATTAAACAAGCAGGAGTTTATACAAAGAGCATAAATAAAAGATTCACCTCCCTTGGCTTAGCACAAACCGAGGTCCGGGGACCCCGAAGAAGGGACGAAAAGGGGGTGCTACAGAAAAACTTGAGGAGAACATTTCGTTTTAGAGCTTTCAAAGTTAAAATGTTTAACGTGTTAAAATGTTTGACTCAAGATGTCTGTTAAATATGTTTAACGTGGTCGTTTTTAAACACATTTATCAGATTTTGAAATGATTACTGTTCTTACTAAACACCAGATGAGATTAATCACAGGGTTTCTTTTAAAATAAGACCTAAATCTGCATATTTTAAATTGAATTGAAAATGTATTTCTTAAGGTTTATATATCGATGACAGATGCTGTCACTGTTGGAAAGTATTTTTCCAGATAATATTTATATCAGTTTGTTTTGGCGTTATTACAATGATAATATAATGGCCAACATTTTGGAAACGACATGGTCTATAATATGATACAATCATAATATAATGATCATGTGGTGGGTTCTTGGCATTAAAAGGTTTGAAAACACCTGGTTTAGCACTCAGTCATGCAAACTGATGACACTACAAAAACATAAAACGTGCCAATCAAGATTATTTAGACTAAATTTCAGTGCTTTAAACTAATGTTTGTATGGAAGAAAAATGCAAATGATTACTCCCACTACACCACCTGCCTGTTTCTCCCGGCACTCTATTCTATAACAGAGAGCTTTAGAAAACCAGTATGATCAGCAGCATGTGTGTAAGCCACGGATGCTTGTATCACCTGGAAAGCAAATCTTTTATCTTGCAAACCACAGAAATGCTCAACAAAACCCGGATCTGTTGTAGAGTGGGAAATGTGTGTGCTATCTGAATGATTGGGCTGTTGGATCCAGCTCATTAGTAATGCAGTAAACATTGTATTTGCTCTTGGTAAAACAGTTTCCACTGACCAACCTTTACTATCTTGACAACTATGCATTGACATCTTGCTATTCAAATACCTTACCTCACTAATGCAGATGCTTGTTTTGGCCTTATGTGGTCTATGCTTGTCAGTTCTGTATAGAACCTGCAACTGGCACTATGCAGAATAGAAGGGGGGCAGTATTTCACAAGACAGCATTTTGTCATTGCACTATTCATGGGCAAGTACACAGGATGGCTGCTTTTTATGTGTAGAGAGTAGATTCTGACTGTGTGTAAAGGCTGTGGGTGTGTGATTGGATAATAGCTTATAGTTATTAGAGTAATGGTGCTGAATGCATTGTAAGCCAGAAATGTCTCGAATACGACTGTGGCACCAGTAATAAGTACATTGTGACCTGAGTAAATGTGAGAATTACTAAGTCAGGCAGCTGCATTTTAGATGCACTGATATGAGTGAAATGGCAGACTGTCTCTACATTAAAAAGCCTTATTTGAATGGGGCACTTGTCGCAGCATGATAAATGAAGGTCACTGGGTCATCTTGGACAAGATCCAAGATTTGTGCAAATCAGGAGACGATGACTGTACAACCTTTAAACGCGATGGAAAGAGACTGGGGGCGAACACGCCTGAAAGAAAATAGAGCTTATTTTTGTCAAGGTTGAGCTGGAGTTGAAAAGACAAAGAGAGACAGAATGAGATCTGTAAAGGAAAATTGTACAGAATCACAATGAAAATCCATAACACTGCATAAACTTTTAAACAGAAACTGTCAAGGCAATAATGGTCAGGCCATTAGACTATATGGAATGAATGCTAGAATAGTTATTTTACAGAGACATTTTTAAAGACACAGTACAGTATTGTCAGAGGTGATTGCAATAATCGCACAATGATGAGGAATATAAACGAAAGCAGTCTTTCATAAATCCAATAGGAACACGCAGGAGATAACAGGAATTATAACATTGCACAACCACATTAAACAATAACAACATCTAACAAAGAACTGGGACACCTGAGGGCTTAAATACACAAGGGAGGATAATCAACAGAACAGAAAACAGGTGTGTAACTAAATTAACAACAAAGGAAACAATGACACAGACAGAACAGGTAAAACTGGGACAGGGAAAACTAAACAAAACACAACCAAACTAAACAAATAAACATTGGTGTCAGCATACAGTAAACCCTTTAAATAACTGTTGTAACCATGTAATAACCTTTTTTTCAGGATTCTTTGATTAATATGAAGTTCAAAAGAATATAAAAGATGAATTAAAAAGAAATGTAATTTAATATTATATTAATCTAAAATTGGTAAAAATGTATAATAAGTGTACAGTAATAAAGTATTTACATATCATTTCCAAATTAGTAGTTCATTCTAGTAATATTTACTATATATAATTGAATAATTTGAATAAATTAATAATTTATATATTGTATTATCTATTGATAAAATAAATAATAATATAATATATCTTAATATATATACAACCCCAAATCAGAAAAAGTTGGGACAGTATGGAAAACGCGAATAAAAAAAGAAAGTAGTGATTTCTAAATTTACTTTGACTTGTATTTCATTGCAGACAAAATGAACACAAAATATTTCATGTTTTGTCTGGTCAACTTCATGTCATTAGTAAATATGCATCCTTTCCTGTCATTCAGACCTGCAACACATTTAAAAAAAAGTTGGGATAGGAGCAATTTAGGGCTAGTAATGAGGTAAAATGGTTAAATAATGATGTGATTTGAAACAGGTGATGTCAACGGGTGATTGTAATTATGATTTGGTTCAAAAGCAGCATCCAAGAAAGGTGGGCCGAGGATTGCCCGTTTGCCAACAAATATGTAAGAAAATTATTGAAATGTTTAAAAACAATGTTCCTCAAAGAAAGATAGGAAGAGATTTGGATATTTCACATTCAACAGTGCATAACATAATTAAAAGATTCAAGGAATCTGAATTTCAGTGCGTAAAGGACAAGGGCGCAAGCCTAAGCTGAACAAAATGTGATCTCCGATCCCTCAGGCGGCACTGCATCAAGTATCGTCATTCATCTATAAGCGATATCACCACATGGGCTCAGGACTACTTTGGCAAACCTTTGTCAAGTACCACAATACGTAGTTACATCCACAAATGCCAGTTAAAACTGTACTGTGCCAAAAGGAAGCCCTATGTTAACAGTGTCCAGAAGACTTCTCTGGGCTCGAAGTCATCTGGGATGGACCATCACACAGTGGAAACGTGTACTGTGGTCAGATGAATCAGTATTTCAGGTATTTTTTGGGAGGAATGGACGCCATGTGCTCCGGATCAAAGAAGAAAAGGATCTTCCAGACTGTTACCACCAACAAGTCCAAAAGCCAGGGTCTGTCATGGTATGGGGTTGTGTCAGTGCCCTTGGCAAAGGTAACTTGCACTTCTGTGAAGGCACCATTAATGCTGAAAGTGCATAGAGATTTTGGAGCATAAAATGCTGCCTTCAAGAAGACATCTTTTCCAAGGACGTCCATGCATATTTCAACAAGACAATGCAAAACCACATTCTGTACACATTACAACAGTCCTGGCTGCGGAGGAAGTGGGTACGGGTACTTGACTGGCCTGCCTGCAGTCCCGACCTGTCTCCAATAGAGAATGTGTTGCACATTTTGAAGCGCAAAATGCGACAACGAAGACCCTGTACTGTTGCCCACCTTAAGACTTGTTTGCAGGAAGAATGGGACAAAATTACATCTGAAACACTTCATCACTTGGTGTCTTCAGTCCCTAAACATCTTTTAAGTGTTGTGAAAAGGAATGGCAACATTACAAAGTGGTAAATGCTTTACTGTCCCAACTTTTTTTTAAATGTGTTGCAGGTCTGAATGACAGGAAAGGATGCATATTTACAAATGACATGAAGTTGACCAGACAAAACATGAAATATTTTTTGTTCATATTGTCTGCAATGAAATACAAGTCAAAGTAAATTTATAAATTACTTCTTTTTTTTTTTTGCGTTTTCCATACTATCCCAACTTTTTCTGATTTGGGGTTGTATATATATATAATAATAACATGAACTGACATGAATCCATGAACACGATTTCTGCCCGAGTCCTGTCCCGGTTCATCTCCACCGGCTGTGAGGTGAAGACCACATGTCTTAACATGCTGCGCTCAAACTTGGCGTCATCAAACTACACCTTTGTTTTGAATAGGCACCCTCTAGCAGATGGAAAAGTTGCATAGTGCACTTTTAATGACACAGAGAGCAGGTATTTGCTTTAGGCTTAAAGGCACAATATGTAATATATATACACTCACCTAAAGGATTATTAGGAACACCATACTAATTCTGTGTTTGACCCCCCTTCGCCTTCAGAACTGTCTTAATTCTTCGTGGCATTGATTCAACAAGGTGCTGAAAGCATTTTTTAGAAATGTTGGCCCATATTGATAGGATAGCATCTTGCAGTTGATGGAGATTTGTGGGATGCACATCCAGGGCACGAAGCTCCTGTTCCACCACATCCCAAAGATGCTCTATTGGGTTGAGATCTGATGACTGATGGGGCATTTTAGTACAGTGAACTCACTGTCATGTTCAAGAAACCAATTTGAAATGATTCGAGCTTTGTGACATGGTGCATTATCCTGCTGGAAGTAGCCATCAGAAGATGGGTACATGGTGGTCATAAAGGGATGGACATGGTCAGAAACAATGCTCAGGTGGTCCGTGGCATTTAAACGATGCCAAATTGGCACTAAGGGGCCTAAAGTGTGCCAAGAAAACATCCCACACACCATTACACCACCACCAGCCTGCACAGTGTTAACCAAGGCATGATGGATGCATGTTCTCATTCTGTTTACGCCAAATTCTGACTCTACCATCTGAATGTCTCAACAGAAATCGAGACTCATCAGACCAGGCAACATTTTTCCAGCCTTCAACTGTCTAATTTTGGTGAGCTCGTGCAAATTCTAGCCTCTTTTTCCTATTTGTAGTGGAGATGAGTGGTACCTGGTGGGGTCTTCTGCTGTTGTAGCCCATCTGCCTCAAGGTTGTGCGTGTTGTGGCTTCACAAATACTTTGCTGCATACCTCAGTTGTAATGAGTGGTTATTTCAGTCAAAGTTGCTCTTCTATCGGCTTGAATCAGTCGGCCCATTCTCCTCTGACCTCTACCATCAACAAGGCATTTTCGCCCACAGGACTGCCGCATACTGGATGTTTTTAGGACCACACCCCTAAATCCATTGAAGAAACTGCCATGTGATTGGTTGATTAGATAATTGCATTAATGAGAAATTGAACAGGTGTTCCTAATAATCCTTTGTGTGTGTGTGTGTGTGTGTGTGTGTGTGCGTGCGTGTGTGTGCGTGCGTGGTGCGTGTGCGTGCGTGTGTGCGTGTGCGTAATGCGTGTGCGTGTGCGTGCAGGCGTGCGTGCGTGCGGCGTCTTGGCGTGCGCGCGCGCGGCGTGCGGCGTCTTGGCGTGTGTGCGTGTGGGCATGTTTTTGTGAAATATCAGGACACAATTGTGTATAATGACATGGGTATGACATAGGTATTACAAAAAGAGGGTGAAATATGAGGACGTTCCCCATGTCCTCACTTTTCAAAATGCTTATAAATCACACAGGATGAGGTTTTTTTCACAGAAAGTGAACTGCACAGTTTCCTGTGATGGGTAGGTTTAGGGGCAGGGGCAGTGTAGGGGGATAGAAAATACGGTTTGTACAGTATAAAATGCATTACGCCTATGGAATGTCCCCACATTTCACAAAAACAAACGTGTGTGTGTGTGTGTGTGTGTGTGTTTAGTGTAAGGGGATAGAATACACAATTTGTACAAACATAACTGAATATGAATGCAATTTATGTCCAATAAAGGTTGCTTTAAAGCACTTAAATAATGACATTATCTAATTTTCTGTAATCTAACCTATTTATCTAAAACTATTTATTTACTGCTAATAACCATTAAAAAATTCCTTTATGAGCTAAATAAACAATAATAATTGTGTTAATTAGTGACAATAAATTAAGAACTCTTTATAATATAGCATATTAATATATATATTAACAATGCAGAGACTACAATATATAAACTATATGAATAAACTATAAACTAATAGTTTGTTAATGATTTGTAAGTACTTTATTATACATATTATAAGTGTTACCCTAAAACTCAAAATGTTTTTATTATCACTTTTGATCATTTTAATGCATCCTTCACCAATTTAATGCATTAAACCACCCATTACACATTTGAAAGCCTGTGAGTATCTCAATATAATTTTCAAATACAAATGAATAGATAGGCCTTGATCTGGTGATAAAAATGCTATTATTGGATCATTTGACATGTCAAATACATTCAACGACATATAAAATACTATAGGCTATGTGCTGTAAATTGTAATATGGCCTGATGCCCGTTGTTTTTCTTTTAGGAACGTCACCTACATCTGGTATATACCTATGAGAAACTCTTTCAAATAGGTAAAAAATTAACAGATGCATATTGAAAACTGATTGGTATTTAGGGTGAATTCATGGTGATTAGGACACTTTTTGCCATTGAGATGGCATGAAAAAAGTGTCCCAATCAACCCAAATTCACCTAGTTTATTCAATTTAATATATATAGTTTGACAGATTTGTTTGTTTGTCAGAAGTAAGCTGTTGAAGCAGTCGTGTGGATCTTTCAGAGAAGACAGCTGTTGTTCCAGTGGTTTTCATTCCATCAATTGTGCTGTAGAACTCTGACCTTGAAAAGCAGAACATCAGTGGTGGCCTTTACATGGATCCAGTTCTGTCTAAGCCTCTCACAGACTGAATGCCATGGCCACAGGGCTTTTAGGGATTTGTGCCACCTCCACAAAAGCAAATGCAGTAGTATGATAAGACATGGCTGCTCTCAACTAGATGTGGGCGTCACGTCTGACAGGAGGGTATAAGTGTCCATGTGAATGGAGGTGAAGTGATTTTGTCTCAGCGAAACTCCAGCAGGTAAGATTGACATGACTTTATTTTACAGTGTAGTTCCACCTCTGTTTGATTGTGTTTGTTAATTGCTTTGCCCAAACCAAATCTATATAGACAAGTTTATTTATCCTATAGTTACTCGTATTTTTTGTTTGTGGTTTCCTGTGCTCTGGGCTAGATTACACTTTCATTGGTGATTTTGAAAAAATAGAATTTATTAAGCAGTGAATCACACTATAACCCCAATATGGACACAACATGCAGCACTAATACTTTCTCCACTGCAGTACATTTGATTAGCCACACACTTTTGTATTGATTCCCAGATGAGGATGCGCTTCGTTGTTATGGTGATGCTGTTGCCAGCACTAATGAGGGCAGGATCAGAATGCAGGTCCAGCTGTCGGCTTACCAATATCTCCATTACCGTGGAAAGTGAGGAATGTGGCAGCTGCATCACAATCGACACCACTGCCTGTGCCGGGCTTTGCAAAACACAGGTAGGATGAAGTAATATTCTTGTAACCTTTACTTGAACATGTATGTGTGCACATTTAACATATATATGTGTGCAATCTGTAATAGTTAATTTTTCAAGCCTCAAATTTATTACTGTGATGGCAAAACTGAATTTTCAGTCACATGATCCTTCAGAAATCCTTATATGCTGATTTGGAGCGTAATTCTTATTTATGAATAACAGTTCTTATTATTATCAATGTTAAATCATAGCTGCATAATATTTTTTGGGAACCTTGCTGAATATATAGGGTACAACGGGGCTAAAGGCTCCACGGGGTAAAAAGACTCCTTTGATTTTATTTTCCTCTAAACCACTAGATGGCATAATCACTTGCCTCAGGACTTTCCAAAACATACACTTTTCAAGATGCACGTGGAAATTTGTCTGATTTTTGACACGATCACAAGCAGCAGCGCAAAGCTGATTCTGCGCTCATTTTAATGTAATATTTGATGTTTTTAAGTAGATTCAGCCTAAGTAGGAAATAAGAATCAATAAAATTATTGAATATATTTTGAAACAAAGGTCTTTCAAGGTAATTAAAGCAACAGTTTTTCAATAATGGAAGAATATGTAAAAGTATGGTATTTGGGGCAAAATGCACCATATTTAACATGATAATAAACAGCTGCTGACTTTTCCATTTGTTAACATGACATGGTTAGATTCAGATTGTAAGTATCATAATATCAAGTTGGGTGTCCACCTTAAGATAATCACCAAATTTATAATGAAACCATCATATTTAAAAATGTGATATTAATCACATTATATAATAAAATATAATTTGTTGATATACTGTAAATCTATATTCAATTATTATGGGATCTCCTTCAATGTTTTCAGAATCTCTTACTTTTGTAAATAAATGTGTTTCTATATTTTTCATATATATTTCTATATCAACATATTTTAATGACAGCATATTTATTGATCAAAAATGAATTATTTTATTCATCAAAATACACATAAAATAGTTCAAACTTTGCTAAAGTGATTGTTTTGAACAAGTATTAACTTAGACATTATTAAATACATATTATATTATTTTAGCGAAAGTATTTGTATCAATACTGTGTGCATTTTGCCCCACGCTGGTGAGCCTTTTAACCCCCTTCATCACCTCGTACATTTTTAAGATTTTTAAATAAAATAAATCACTTTTATGATTTATTTGTACAAATAATCTGTTGCTCCATTAATGTTCAATTCAAATCATACATTATAGGAGAAGTGAAAAGCACATTTTTCTTAAGGTGTGCCTGTAGCCCCGTTGTACCCTATGTGTGTGCGCCTGTGTGTGTGTGCGCGTGTTTCTATCCCAGTGGGGATCACCCGATGGAGGCCTAAATAGAGGTCCTCGTGAGGAAACAAGGTTTTTTTTTGTTTTGTTTTTTGACAACGTAAAATGCAGACAGTGTTGTGTGATGGGTAGGTTAGTGTAATATACAGTGTGTACAGTATAAAAACCATTACATCTATGGAGAGTCCTCACAAAGATAGTTAACCAGACGTGTGTGTGTGTGTGTGTGTGTGTGTGTGTGTGTGTGTGTGTGTGTGTGTGTGTGTGTGTGTGTGTGTGTGTGTGTGTGTGTGTGTGTGTGTGTGTGTGTGTGTGTGTGTGTGTGTGTGTGTGTGTGTGTGTGTGTGTTTATTTTTTTCATTGTTTTAATGATTCTGAAACTGCATAGCTTAAGTGCAGATATTTTTGTTGTTGTTGTTGTTTTAGCACCAGATAAAAGGAAACTAAAATATTTTCCATTTTGACAGGAAAGAGTTTACCGTAGCCCTATGATGCAGTACTACCAGAACACCTGTAACTTCAGAGAATGGGCCTACGAGACCTATGAGTTTAAAGGCTGCCCTGCTGGGGCTGACTCGGTTTTCACTTATCCTGTGGCCCTCAGCTGTGAGTGCAGCAAATGTAACTCGGACATCACAGACTGTGGAGCTCTCAGCCTGCAGACGTCCAGCTGCATTGCACATTAGACAAGGAAACCAAACCATTTGAAAGCCTGTCGTACAATTTTGAATTTTTTCATAATTAAATGTAAATTGCATAATGGAATAAAACCAATATAAAACATTTCCACATTGTTTGTAAGTATCAATACATATAATACTGCAATTACCCATTCATATAAAAAAAAAAATACTTTGGCTCCCAACAGGTCATCTGTGAGATATTGATTCATCCTGTTGTTTGTATCTTCTGTAGGTTCTGGTGTCAATAATCTCCGTCAGGCTCAAACTGCACCATTAAAACAGCTCACAAATAGCATAAACAGAACTCATTTCCTGTGATAAACCATCTGTTCCCAAGTGCTTATACACACAGACACGTTAATTTTGCTTGTGAAATTGGTGCGTTTTTACCAGAGCTTATAATTGTCCTTCTGAGACCAACTGTAAAATTATTTCTCTCTGTGAGGATGCTCTCTCTGATACACTGAGCAAACTCACTGAAACCGTATTCGATTTACATAATCAAATTAGTAATGAATCAATATGAATATCAAAGAGTTTTCAGAAAAGGGGCAGTCTCTTATACATATAAAAAGAGAAATAAGTTGCCACATCACAGAGCACCTTTAATACTCATGTGTGGTAATAAAAGGAACAGATGACAGAAACAAGAGCCACTACATAATAACAGATGCACTTGAAGGTGTCATCTACAAATGAAAACATGCATAACTTACAGTTGCTTATGAGTAAAAACTTCACAAGGTTAACAAATCTCATATACTATATGTAGTCACAGTGCTTCACTTTTTTCACATTTTATGTTACAGCCTTAATCCAAAATGGATAAAATGAATTATATTTTTTCCTCAATTCTACAAACAATATCCCATCATGACAACGTGAAAGTTTGAAATCTTTGCAAATGTATTAAAAATAAAAAACAAAAAAATCAAATGCTCAAAATTGAGCTGAGGTGCATCCTGTTTCCACTGATCATCCTTGAGATGTTTCTACAACTTGATTGGAGTACACCTGTGGTAAATTCAGTTGATTGGACATGATTTGGAAAGGCACACACCTATCTATATATACCCACAGTTAGCAGTGCATGTCAGAGCACAAACCAAGCCATGAAGTCCCAGGAATTGTCTGTAGACAATGAGACAGGATTTTATCGAGGCATGGATCTGGGGAAGGGTACAGAAACATTTCTGCATCATTGAAGGTCCCAGTGAGCACTGTGGCCTCCATCATCTGTAAATGGAAGAAGTTTGGAACCACCAGGACTCTTCCTAGAGCTTTGCCGTCTAGCCAAACTGAGCGATGGGAGAAGAAGGGCCTTAGTCAGGGAGGTGACCAAGAACCCGATGGTCACTTTGACAGAGCTCCAGTGATTCTTATCTGCAGCACTCCACCAATCAGGCCTTTATGGTGGCCAGACGGCACATGACAGCCCATCTGAAGTTTGCCAAAAGGCACCTGAAGGTCTTTCAGACCATGAGAAACAAAATTCTCTGGTCTGATGACACAAATATTGAACTCTTTGGCCTGAATGGCAAAAAGTGTCAAAAGTGTCAAAAAGTGTGGCTCATCACCTGGCCAATCCCAATACCACTACGGGTCAACTCTGTGAATATCCTTGAGTGGCCCAGCCAGAGCCCAGACTTAAACATCTCGAGAGATCTGAAAATGTCTTTGCACTGACGCTCCCCATCCAACCTGATGGAGCTTGAGAGGTCCTGCAAAGAAGAATGTGAGAAACTGCCCAAAAATAGGTGTGCAAAATATTGAGCAAAGGCTGTGAATACTTATGTACATGTGATTTATTTTTTTATTACTTTTTTTTTAAATATATATATATATATATATATATATATATATATATATATATATATATATAAATTGGAAAGATTTCAAACAAACTTCTTTCATGTTGTCATTATGGGTATTGTTTGTAGAACTGAGGGAAAAAAATACGAATTTAATCAATTTTGGAATAAGGCTGTAACATCATAAAATGTGAAAAAAAGTGAAGCGCTGTGAATACTTTCCGGATGCACTGTATCAAACCCTATACGCATTAAGAACGGAGTGTCATTAACGTTCATGTGAATGTAAAGGCAGGCGTACCAAAACTTTTTGCAATTTAGTGGGGTTGATTTATTAAATTAAAAGGTTATTCAGGATTTTGATTAATTGGTTTAAAACAGGCAGAAAATTTGCCTTAATGACAAATAAAAAAAGTTTACTCGAGCCTCACATTGCAAGAATTTTAATAATTTAAAAAAGCAATCAATACTGTGCAGCTTCACCTTTAAAATTGCACTGCCAGTTATTTGTGCTGGGAAAAAAGCTTCATGCAGGCTTAGTTTTACTAAGACAAACTACCTGTCTAGATGCGAACGTTTTGAAAACCATCAAATCTACCTCATTCGAATTATTTTGCCATACATTATCCCTGCTTCAAGTCAACTTTCTTGCTGTTTGTACATGTTATTGTTGTGCAGCTACAGGGGAAACTGGGCCTATGACAGATAGATTCATCTTGCCCTTCCTGCCTCCTAGCACAGCAACGTGAGGTGGAGCGCCCTGAATGTGCACGCTGAGACAAATGGGCCAATTAGAAAAACATCTTAGACAATATCTAATAGATGATATCACCAAACAAATACTAAACTGCCCTGAGCTTCAATGTCATCAGAGTATAATGAATTCATAGATTTAAAGACATATATAAATGTATATTATAAATTCGATTAGAATTAAAATTAAACCAGTATACAGCTTTTTATGCTTGGTATTTACACATGGTAAGTTACAGTGATTCAGACCAAACTTGCAGTAGATACATCTATCCAAATATTCAGATAATTTGAAACAAGGTTAAACGATCATTATTGTGAAACAAAATCATTGCACTAATTAGCACACTGCTTTAATTCAGCTTTTATTTTTGTATAGGAAAAAAAAAACGCATTACAGCATAACCAAAGAACTGGAAATCCTGGAAAGATTACAGAAATGAACACAGCTGTGATGGAATGGGCAAAAACATAAGATAACATCCTATATTAAACTTTTACACTTAAAAACATTAAACAATACATTGAATTAACCAAGTATTTCTGAAATGTCCATATACAGAGCCAGTGACAATGCCAGTCTCTTTACGCTTAGAGGGAGAAGTAGTGCCATCTTCTCTGTCTCCCAACAGGTTATCTAATTGGCAAACTTGTTGCGAATAATCTCTCCCCCTTCTACCTCCACCTGCTCGTACAACCATTTCCGGTCACAGCGGCACTCCACACCGCACTTCCGTGAAGCGCACTCAGGACATGGGTAGAAGCAACCCATGCAGTCTACATCCAGACAGTCACACAGATCCCTCCCACATGAGATCAGCAAGCCTTTGTTGTCATACACTTTACTCTTGAGAGACAGGGACTGTCTGTAGAGACAAGAAATGTAGCAAATAAATGGGATAATTCATCCTGCAGCCTTAAAAAAAAAGAGATAAAAGTTACAAAAACTGTCCCTAGGACAGTATCTTTTAAAAAGTTAGTCAACCCCTAAAAAGTACATATTAGTACCATTTAAAAAAGGTACTGCCACAGTGACAGCTTTGGTACCTTTAAAAAAAAAAAAAAGTAAAACATGAAAAGCGTTCATGTGAATGATTAAAGGGATAGTTCAACAATGAAAATGATCCCATAATTTACTCTCCCTCAATCCATCCTAGGTGTATATGACATTCTTCTTTCAGTTGAATACAATCAAAGTTATATTTAAAAAAGTCCTGGCTAATCCAAGCATTATAAAGGCAGTGAATGGCAGCCCAAAAAAAGTGCATCTATCCATCATAAAAGTAATCCATACGGCTCCAGGGGTCCGGGGTGAATATGGAAGATGGTCTGCCGGAAGCTAGATATTTTAACACAACATCTTAAATATTGTTATTTTTCTAACAAAAACCCATCAATTTGCTTCTAAGGAGCCGCGTGGAGTACGTTTATGATGGATGGTGCATGTTTTTGAGCTTCACATTTTGGGCTGCCATTTACTGCCATTATAATGCCTTGAAGGTGTCTATAACTCAGATTGGTTTCGTCTGAAAAAGAAATTCATATACACTTGGGATGGCTTAAGGGTGAGTAAATCATGGGTTAATTTTTATTTTTGAATGAACAATCCTTTTAACCCCCGGTTTCAAATAAGACACCATATAAAATACTTTAAATAAAACGTCAATTAATTCAACTAAAAACTTGATTTATAAATTAATCATGACGACTGAATTGATGCATTCATAAGTTTGAGAATTTAGAAAGTAGTGCTGCCCCCGACTAAAGAATCTTCTTGTCATGCCATTAGTCAACAATGTTTTCAGTCTCAGGGCTGAGAAAGAATATTATGGCCTGGTTTCACAGACATAACTGGTGTGCATCTTGAGACAAAACAATGGCAGTGACATGTTTTAAGATAAGTAAAACAGTTAAAACAGCTCAAACATGCATTTTAGTCTAGGACTAGCTTAAGCCTTGTCTGTGAAACAGGAGGTATACGTAACTTTGCTAACCTTGTTATACATTACAGAGAAATACTAAACCATAATAATGGGTCTTTAATATATAAATTAAGCACTCAAGTGCTGTAGTGCACCGGCATAAGTAAAGATTATGAACGTGTCGGAAAAAAAACAGAACATGTGGGAATGTGGGAACATGTTAATAATTTATTAAAGGGGTACTTCAGCGCTGGGAAGATGAATCTGTATTTAAACTGGGTCATTAATGTAGTAGAAATGTGAAATTATTTTTGAATTTGGTGCCTTCTAGACTGAGAAAACCCAGAAAATTTATTTTTGTCTCATGGGGATGAAAGACAACAATTCCCAGAATGCACTGCTTCACTGCCCTACTCTAGGCACGGCTAGTCGGCTACTGGATTACTGGATCACTTGCCTACCACGTTCATTTTCAGAAAATCAGTTCAGTTAGAGACACTACAATTAAAAACTGAGCGTCATGGCACAAACGCAGCAGGATCGGATTACATTCATCACATGAGCTGAGGTAATCGCGGGATTCGCGGCTGCATTCACAGCGCGTGTTCAGTCTGGCGCGTGTTCAGTTCATGTCTTTAGAAGCTTAACTTTCATAGGAAGTTCATTTTAAAAGTTAAAACACTCACTTTGGTCTCCACCGCTCCGTTTACACGAATCTCCGCAGCTCCCCGAGCCGAGCGCTGTGAGTGTAATGTTGAAAACATAAGGGGAAATAGTGCCCTCTGCTGGCTGTAGTCTTTAGCCTCTGGACAAAAACTCCTCCGATGACGCAAAATGACGATATTTGCGTCATCGGAGGAATTTTTCCAGAAATACATAATTCTCTCGTCTCAGTGTCATATGAGGGGGGAAAGTATGATAATTTGAATATACTCCTGGGTCTCTACTGATACAAAGCTTAATGCTAATCGCTGAAGTAACCCTTTAATAAACTAGTGTTTTCTGAGTCACTGTCAGATGCAAAGAAGAAGTTAATGACCCTGACTTGTCATCTCCGCAATATAGTGGATGGGTCTATTCAGAAAAAAGCATGTCAAGTTCAACATGTCATGCAGTAAGCACCGTACTAAATCTTTCATCGCAGAAACATTTGGATATACACCTAATAATAGCGCACATTTATCTATGTTAACCTTAGAGATAACTTTTTTTCGGTGACTAACCGACTAATTAAAATGTGGTCCTTTAATCCTCTTCTCTGCAACTAACGTTGAGGGGAAGCTCTAATAGAAAGGCAGGTACCTGTCACTTGATGAAAGCTTTATCCCTGCACGTCTTCTGTCATTTATACCTCTGCCCTGTAATAAAACAAACAAACAAATCTGAGGGAAAGTATGCAGCTGAACTGTAGCTGTGAGACATGTTAATGAGCCGCAGAGAAGCATAAAACAGACTAAAGTAAATGTGAGCAACTGCATATTCAACAGTGTTTGTGTTACCTTCAGACTGGAGTCTCTTATGGGTTGTCTTCTGTCCTTTGTGAGTTGTTTGGCTCTGTCTCTATCAGAAAGTGAACTGAACCGACTGGAATCATTTACATCCTTTCCCACTAATCCTCCCCTGTTTTTCCGCAACTCAATCTGTAAGCAATAAATAAAACAATGAGAGGGATAGCATTTCAAAAGCAGATAGAAAGATATATTTGTGTTGGACTACAAGAATAACTTTACCGAGTGCTACTGCTAGGATACACACCTTTGTACCATCTCCTCCAGAGTTTGTGAAAATAGTAGGCACAGCATCCTCTCTGAGAAACAGTTTTCCATTATAGTCACGGAAGCAGTCAGGCTGAAAATGCTCCGAGCACAAACAAGAGTTTTGAGTGGGAACAAAGTTCTTTCTCCCGAGGCTTCGTACCCATTGCTCGGCCAGCTGAGGCTTGCTGATTGGAAACCTGAACAGAAAGACAGCAAACCAGGCTCCAATAGAACTGTTACTTTTAAGAGAATTTTATCCATTCCACACGTCTATTGTATTCTGAAGTCAGCCACCTGTACAAATCACTTAGATTTAAATGAAACCGACTTACCATAGCATACTCTTACCAATTATATCAGTCGTTACAAGTTAAATTATGCTGTGGCAACATAACACAATTTTTCAATTATAACAATTAATTATGTTGTGGGATCCATATCTGCGGCGGTTAACTGACAAAACTAAAAGAAAGAAAGAAATGAACGCACAGCACCATGGCCAAAAATGGAAAATACTGTGTATGCATGTTAACTGGACATGCATCTCGATCTACCATTACATAATCTTATTTAGATACATATATAGCACCTCGTGCACATGTAAACACTGAACCCAACACAAAGCTCGAGTGTGTCAACAAAACTGCCATTGTGTCCATGCTTACCTATAGAACCGGATCTCTGACCCTTTGACAAACCGGTTTGAGCAATCAATAGCTGAACATGAGATCGGCATGGTTCTGTATTCGTGATAAAAATATAGAAGAAGTCTGTTATTGTTCTTCGCGAACCGAAATCATTTTTCACATGAGTATCGTGCGAGCGGCAAAAAGCCTTACCTTTTGCGCATGCGTTGTTATTTGTGTAACGTTAGCGGCCACACGGATTTAAAAAAATGTATGGAGATCATACAGTATTTTGCCAATGAGGAGATATGCCATTGCGCCAATATTTCATATTTGATCATCACAAAGGATTTTCATAATAACACTTGCTTAAAAAAGAAACACATTTAAAGAGGAATATAAGTAAACTTATGACTGGTAAACTTTTATTTTGAAATAAGTCGTAACCGGAAGTATAACAAACATTTAGTTTTTAGTAGCCACATGAATCCTGAACGGTAGTGTAAGGCGTAAAGAGGCTCTGAATGGATCACTTCGAGAAAGATTTAGTTGATGCGCTTAAAGACATTGTCAAGGCTGGAAACTGGCAATGTGTGGGAGACAAATCTAAATTTAAGTCACCATGCACGAAGTAAGCGCATGCCATTGTATAAATGCTCACAATCTAATATATGATGCTCGTGAACTGTATAAGAGCATTCTGTAGAACAGATAACGTTTTGGAAAATATAATTTATATGGGAACATTTGCCGTAAATAAGAGAAAAGTGGTTGTTCTGCATGTATTAATTAAACTATGTGGATATTTATATCCTCCCTGATAAAACAAACAGGCTGTCAGTGTATTTCTTACATTTCTCTATTTTTTGAAAACTTTAAAAAGGTTTTATTCAGATGATGGAGAGCATATCGTGCTGGTGCATACAGAGGATGATAAATTCTGGGCTATGGATTCATCTTGCCCACATGAAGGTTAGTTGCTGATATACAGTAGAGAACCCCAGAGCATTATGTGTTGGCCAAGTGTTTTTGCTTTGTTTAGATGGACCTAGCTCCCATACAAAACTGTGTTTTACAAAACTTATATTGTTGAGTGGTGTCTCGTTATTCCATTCTCACCTCCTGGCCTCCTTGTGGCTTTCCCCAAAGGACTTGCTTGCACAGACAACTAGGAGGTTGTTTGATGTAACTTCCACTTCCTAGTGGAGCCATTGATGCCCACACATGTCCATCTACTTGGATATTGTTTTATATTTGTTTTTAAACTTACATACTTGCATAAGTTGAATATGAATTGAACATTTCACAGAGAACTGTAATACAGTAAAATGAGAGAATACTTTTATGATCTGAATATCATACTGTATTGCTCAACAGGGGGCCCACTTGAGCAAGGTGATATTGAGGATCTGGGCAATGGGAAACTGGCATTGATTTGCCCATGGCATTACTTCGATTTCAGCCTTGAAACGGGTTCCTCTACCTCTGGACTACAGGCAAGTTTCATAGGCTATGTAAAAGGGATATTTCACCCCAAAATTTAAATTCTGTGATGATTTACTCACCCTGATGTTGTACCAAACATAAAACAAGATATTTTGAGAACATGTTTTTTTGTTTGTCACTAAAATTATTTTAACATTCTTCAAAATATCATCTTTTGTGTTCTGCAGAAGAAAGTAAGGCATACAGGTTTGGAACAACATCAGGGTTAGTAAATCATGACAACATTTTCATTTTAGGATATTTCACCCTTTAATGTATAGTGATCAACCTGCCAGCATTCTTTATGTGTCTCATATTATTGTTACCAGAATCAAGTCTATGATGTCCGAGTACTGGATGGAAAAGTGTATATAAATACTCAGAGCACACTTTCCCTCTGTCCCATCCCAGTGACAAAGATAACCCACCAAAGTGAGGAATGACAGAACTTGTAAATATTACTTTTGAATATATGTTTTAGTACACAATACATGCTTGAGCTATATTCCTTGCAGACAGTTTGCCCATGGAAATTAACTCCTCTGAAAACACTCTTTGCACATGGGCCACCAAAATCCTTCAGACCCCAGACCCACAGGAAAAGGTTTGGAAATGTCCTTCAAATAAAAAAGTAATTGACTAAACAGTGTCCTTCATCACAGTGCTGTTTAATTTGATTGCGCAAAATAAATCATCATATGACTTCTGCTTGTTTGTTTTTCTGTGACGTGTAGGTTTCATTGACCAAGATAGTGCAAGAGAACTGGAACAGCGGGATAATAACAGAAACCGGAGAGGCCAGCCCTCCCGCACATCCCAACAGAAAGGACAACCTGACTGTTGTGGAGCCTGGAAAAATCAAACGGGGCAAAGGCGGCACACTTGTAAACTTTATTCCTTTAGATTTTTTTTTTCTTCAGTGGAAAGCAGATTAAAGATTAATCATGTAAAAGTTGTTTATGTTCCATCAGGCGAGTAGGATTGCCTTATTGCACTCACTTGCTAACATAGAGCAGTGGGCAATAGACCTGTCCTGGGATGTGATAGCAAGATTCTCCACATTTAGATTGAGCACTGGAGAGCCATTACCTCGCCAGTTCTTTGATGACTTTGTCAAAGTAGCAGGAGATGAAGCCAAGGTTTGAATGTTGATGTCTTTAATTTATTTAGGCAAAATGCTAACTAAGTAATCCACATTAATCTGATGTAACCTTCCCCTGCAGCATTATCAGTTACTAGAGCAAAGGATTATGGAACTTGGCAGCTTCTTTGGTGCTTTACCAGTACACAACGGTCAGTGTTTTTATGTGTTTGTCTTTTTTTAATTTTTCACTTAGCGCAAGTAATGTTAAAGATGTCCCTTTTCTTTTCAAAAAGGTTTATGGCAGTCAGCAACCGATACATCTCATGACATTTTAGCAAGGCTAGCTATAGTTCACATGGTCCATGAGGCAAGGTAAAACTTCTCATGTCTGTTAGCATCTGTTATTTCACATTTGTATCTGAAAAAATATTAAGTTATAGATTTTCATTGTTTTCACACAGAGGTTTAGATGTGCACCCTCAGACTCTGTCCCGCTTCGCCTCTCAGGGAGACACAAGCTCCGTGAAGGTGTTGGAGGTGATTTATTCTGATGAGATTACACATGTGGCTGCAGGACTGAGATGGTTCACATACATCTGCTCACAAGAAGGACGGGTAAAAGATCCAACAGCTCTTTTTTTAATCATGTAATGGTACAATTAAAATTGTTGGTGAAATGTGCCTGAAAAATGACAGTGTGAGAATGAATGATTTAATCTTAATTGAATTTTAAGATTATTCAAATACAGTAAGCATTTCAGTCATGACAACTCTCTGGATCATTTGTAAAACATTTTTATTAATGTAAATAGAATGTACATATGTTTGGTCTTGGTGGACTAGATCTGCTACGCTGCCTCTGTTACTGCAACAGAGCAAGTACGACTTGCTTCTGCTAAACGCTTGAAACATAAAATTAAAGGAAAAATGCTGCAGCTGTTGCTAGAGAGAGGGAGAGCCTCGTAGCAGAACTAGACAGGTGGTGCTGGGGAGGAGGAAGGCTAGAATGAGAATTTGTATAGCATACAGAGGCAATATAGGGAAATAGTAATGGATACGTAACATCGGAACAAATTTTTTTGGGAACATTACATTGAACGAACCACTCAGAATGCGACTAGAGTTTCATGGCTGAACTATTTGTTTGTTTGAGCAAAGTCTGTGTCTGCCCCCAATGAAGCATTTATACACTATGTACTAGTACACTGTAGTGAATTAATTTCATAAAGTTATTTGGTCTTTCAGCATCAGAGTCTGATAGCCCCTCCCCCTCCGCTACGTAATTATAGCTGCAACAGTTGAGTACATGAAGTGTCAAACATTCCACATTTAGTTTTTGCATCATCCGTGTAATTTTAAAAATATTTAGAATTTTCTGTGTAAACACACACTAGCACTATTTATACTACGAAAAGAAATATGCAAGTATGCAAATTGGGAATCAACTTGTGTCTTTATCCTAGTTTGAGAGCTGCTTTTTCATATTTTAGGATTCCTTGAAAACATTCCATGAATTGGTGAAGTTGCATTTCAAAGGTTTTTTGAAGCCTCCATTTAACACAGAAGGAAGGAAGACAGCAGGAATGACAGAAGAGGTATACGTACCATTGTTGAATTTCTGAAGAATTATCATTTTTTTCTGTGTAACCCAAAGCAAATTCTAATCTTTGATTATGGTGTTTTATATAATGCAAGTTTTTGTAATGATCACCCTTCTTTACCTACAGTGGTATGTTCCTCTTGTCAAACCCTCCAGCTTACAAAAGACCGCCTGAGTGGACTTATTTTTATTCAGAAAGAAAAGCTGGACTCTAAATGGAGAATGTGGTTGCATGATTCAGATGCACCCTAAGGTTAAAGAAATCACAGAATGGACGTGCATTAATTTCCCCCACAGTAATCACTGTGTATAAGTTACTTCAATTCTTGTGTAAGAAATTACATGTAATCAATGAGCTGTAGTTTTATGAATTTAATTTTAAAAAGAAAATAAACATACTTAAATATTGTTTTTAGCAGTTCAGTGGTCTTGTGAAAGAGGGCGCTGAGAGGTTGTTTTGCCTTCAGCTGAGGTTTTGGTGTAAGGGGTGTGGTATACACTGCTTCTATTTTACTGATGGTTTTGAGTAGGTTCTCATATTTAGTTTGATATATTTTTGAAAGTATTACACTTATATCATCATTAAATAATACTTATATCATCATTTAATAACCTAATCAAAATGTCAAACACAACTGAAATGGCACAAATATATATATAATCTATCAATTTGAGGCATAGCTCTTAATAAACTTGGATTAAGTTTAAAACAAAACGTCTGATAAAGGCATATGCCTTGAAAATTTCATGTTTCTTGGTGAGAGTACCATTAAATTTTTCTGGGGGGAAAATAGCATCCCGATTATAAGCCTAGTACCAGCATGTTTGAGCTGTCTTAACTGAAAGCAACTTGCATATCTTAAAATATGTCAGTGCCATTGATTTATCTCAAGATGCACATCAGTGATATTATTTTTCTAAGACACATTTATAAAAACTACTTATCCTAATTTAACTAAGGCCTAATCTAAGAACTTTATCTGAAACCTAAGGCCTAGAGTTCTAATATTAATATGCAATATTTATGCATTAGGTCTGTTGGGGGTTCTCTCAAATTTTACCACAGTTATTAGGATTTGATTCTTGTTATTTTTAAGGTTATATTTAAACAATTGCAATGAGTCATTGTTGAGAAATTAGCCTGAAATATGATACAGCTTTATGAACAAATGGCTCACAGCAAACACTCTGCTCACTTTGTATTGACAATTAATGTTTATTTATCGACTTTCTATAAAGGTTTTTTTATTTTTCTTCAGATTTAATGTGATGTTGAGAGAAAGACAGTACGAACATGAGCAGAGAAGGTGTCTGTGTGTGTGTTACCCAGACGTGACAGAGTTTTCCGTGCTGTGTGAGCCTGTGTCACTGGTTTTCACTTCTGCTTTTTGTATTTTTGTGATTTTTTTTTTCCATCTTGTGTGGTGGTAAAGTTTGCAACTGTCTTTACTAATTTTTCACTGTATCTGCTCTTTTAAATGTGTGCTCTCCCCATATATAAATATACACTGTACAGATGTGTGTAAATGTTGGTCCAGCAGCACAAAAACTGTTGAAATTTTAAAAGGACTTAAGGTTTACTTAATTAATGCAAAGGTGAAGGAATAAGGAATGGAATAAAATAAAATAATTGACTTTTTAAACCATGGGGTCATAATTTTAAGTTCATGTCAAACTTGAGTTCATGTCCAGTCATTTGCTGTTTTCAAGAAGAAAAAGGTTCTCGTGTTCCACAAGTCTTTCTCTCGCATTTTGCGCAAATGTTTACATGTAAAGCTTCCTTTCAGTGTGGCTCTTCCCAAGTACCTCTCCACTGAATTGGTAGGTGAGCTTTTTCTTGATCTTCTTGACTTCTCCCGTCTTGCCATAGTTTCTCAGTGCCCTTGCCATCTTCTGGTAGGTCATCTTCTTGCGATTTCCCTTCTGTACACCCCATCGGTTTGCTAAAGCCTCTTTGTGCTTGGAAGAGAACTGGAATGTTCCTTTTTCTCGGTCCACCCACCAGATGCTGTCCTTCATGTCACCATTTCGCAGAAGGTCAAGCAGGAACTGATACAAGCGAATTTTCTTCTTGTTACCTTGAAAAACAAAGGAAATCAGCACCTACACGCTTACAAATAAAGTTTCTTTATCGGAATCAAGGATTTTATGAAGAACTTTAAACAGAACCTTTCATTGCAAAAAAGATTATTTCGATTACTAACATGTTCTTTACACTTTGAAAAAAAATGATTCTTTTAAGAACTGTTGACTCAAAGGTTCTCTGGGGAATCAAACATGCGTCTTTCATTGAATTGCTACAAAAAAACCATTTTAGACCTTTATTTTTAAGAGTGTACTTCTAGAACAGTACAGCAGTCAACAGTTAAATGAAAATACTGTCAATCATTAACAGTTGGGTTGGGTTTGCATCGATAGATCATTATCGTAGTGTCCATGTCAGTGAGGTGAAATATGTCTTTGCCTTTGTCCTTACCATGTTCTCCTCCTGTTGTTGAAGTAATGTGGTCTCTCATACACTCCTCATCAGACACCTCTAATGGAGGACTGCGACTGCCAGGGTCATCGTCATCCGAGCTGCGCTGGAGAGGAGAGGGCTGTACACTGTGAGGGTAGCACACTGGCCGTGGCAAATATGTCATCTGTCAAGACATAAAGTAAATTCAATTATCAGAGCACAAAGAAAAAGAAAGATTCCAGTTACTATCAACTAATTAAATCTAAAACTATAGTTATTTAGAAAACATACTGGTGCTGTAAAGAACCCATAAACCAATAGAAGAGCAAAGAACATGTAAATGGCCTACTCAAGAACTCTAAACAGCAAGTAGTTCTTCAAAAGAGCAATTTAAGAATCTTTAAATTAAATGGTGGAATTCTTGCTAAATTCACGTTGGCACAAATATGAGCTATGTGGGAACCACGTTTGTGCAGTCAGGTGGCCTGTGTAATTTGGAGATTTCAACCTTAAACGTAAAAAAAGAGGAGCTTTACGCTTTTATATATTGCCCATATAAAAGTGCTGTGAAACTTAAAGCTGCAGAATATGATGCAATTGAAGTAAGGACATGTATGAAAAAGTATGGATGTACAGTATGGAATTTATATAATAAAGAAAGAAAATGTTATGGTAGATCGGAGAAGGTTTTTCAGTTAAACCACTTCACTTGTAAAAAGCTCTTCGAAAACACCAAAAGTGTCAAGGATCATAGCGGTCTCATGCGATTGCACGCACAGTGCTAGGGTAGCAGTTTTCTTGTGACATGACAGTTGCAGAGTCTGATGACTTGAGAGTGTCCTCAAAAACACATGATAGTCATACACTATTTAGAAATTTCCAGTATTTTCATAAGGAACAGTTTTACTATTTATTTGTGCATTGTACAGGGCCTCAGGAACTGCAGCTGAAATGGTGGTTGTTTTGTATTTAGGCCCTTAAAAACATAAAACATATTATGGTTTTTAGTAGTGACAATAACTGTAGTGAATGTTATGACGACGGAAACTATGGTTACCATTATTGTAAAGGGTAAAATGCAGCCAATATTTATGGCTATATGATACCAGTAAAAAAACATTTTCAGCATTGATAATAAGAAATGCTTCTTGAGCACCAAATCGGCATATTAAAATGATTTCTGAATGTGACACTAAAGACTGGGATAATGCTGAAAATTCAGCTTTGCCATCATCATATAAATAAAATAAAATAAATATAGAAAACAGCTATTTAAATTGTACTAATAATTTTAAAATATTGGTGCTTTTACTGCATTTTTGATGATAAATAAATGCAGCCTTGGTGAGCATATAGAAAAACATCAGAAGATTTAAATGGCCCCAAACTTTTGAATGTAGTGTACATGTAATGAAAAATGTAATGTTATTATAAAATTAGCTGAAAACCAGAACTTTTTTTTCACCAAGCATGATGCACCTTCCATTGAGACTGAGCTCGTTTGACAGGCAGTATATCAGCTCGTGGTGGACGGATCTCTGCTTCCTCCTACAAGGACGTCTAAAAAAGGAAAAGCTTTCTTTTGCGATAGGCTTTATGGTTAGAGTCTGCCTTCGAGGTGAGGTCCAACCAAAGGAAGGGAAATCAATCACTGCATTATTCATAAGAGATTTTAAAATTTTTCTTTCGAGAATTGATCTTTGATTTTCCACCCGCAGAGCAGTCATTTATGGATAGACAAGACCTATATCCTCTTTTTGTTCAAATATCACCTACTACCTACTAAGCACACTATTTTCTTAATCCAGGCCGTTGCAGAAAGTCTCAAGAATGTAGCTAATAAACAAATAAGGGTTGAATTACAATATGGTTCCTGTATACATCCTAATATCGTGTGTGTGTGTCCTTGTTTATATTACATTGTGGGGACCAAATGTCCCCATAAGGATAGTAAAACCTGAGATCACCTATATTGTGGGGACCAGCCAGCGGTCCCCTCTTTTCAAAAGGCTTTTAAATCACACAGGATGAGTTTTTTTGAGCGAGTAAAAATACAGAATGTTTCCTGTGATGGGTAGGTTTAGGGCCAGAGGTAGTGTAGGGGGATAAAAAGTACATTTTGTACGGGATAAAAACCATTACGCCTATGGAGAGTCCCCACAAAGATAGTGAACCAGACGTGTGTGTGTGTGTGTTCCAGCTCAGTTTTTTTTTTTAAGGTCTAACACATGTTTCCTGTGATGGGTAGGTTTAGGGCCAGAGGTAGTGTAGGGGGATAAAAAGTACATTTTGTACGGGATAAAAACCATTACGCCTATGGAGAGTCCCCACAAAGATAGTGAACCAGACGTGTGTGTGTGTGTGTTCCAGCTCAGTTTTTTTTTTTAAGGTCTAACATTTGTGCTCTTGTGTGTTTGTGTCACAATACAGAGCGGTTTTGTTTGTGTAAGTGGGGATGTTCTGTGTAATGGCAGTTGATGAGTGTGCAGACTGCAGTTACGGTGACACTGTTGAGTTTTGGCCAGGATATGGCTTGAGCAATAGCTTGGGCACAGATGCTTTCTACAACCTCGGAACCATGCAGCATCAACACCCACTTGTGTCACAAAGCACAGGAGAAATTTAAACAAAAGTTATTAAACCTGTTGTTCCTAAATGTCTCCTACACCGTATTAAACAAAATGGTTATTTCTCGTCGCCAATAATGAGACCAAAGCTCACAGAGGAAACATATTAAGTACAAATAAAGAACACATAATGAAAGTGATTGGGTATTAAATAGCAGATGTTTTATAGATAATGCAGATCTCACCTGTGGAGGGGGCAGTGTGAGGTGATGCCCGGTCAGGCCGGGGTCGATAAAATGACCAGACTCAACATCTGGGAAGCGATGCACATTTGATGCATGTAGTGGCTGCACACTTTGTAGCTCTGTGAAGTGGCTCTCTGGCAAGTTCTCGAAATCCACTGGATGGACATGATGTGTGTTATAATCCCATGTGTGATCTAGACAAGGACAATGAAGTTGAAACAGAAGGTCAGAAGAAAGCATCTTTTAGCAGCCGAAAGAAATATGACAATGCATCACATGCTTTTTGTGAAAGCTGCTACAAGCAACTGATAAATCAACCATGTCAGGTTATTCTGTCTGTCAATTCAATCGCATGCAAGAAATTACATTTACTTTCTCACTGCACTGGGTTTCCTGTTCACACCACCGTTTCCTTTTTTGAATAGCCTCAAGAATGTTGTTATTTTTTTGTTTTCTTTTTAATGCCGTTGTAATTAACGGTTAGATCTCTAAATGGAACATTTAAATATAGGTGATCAAATTTTTCAGATTTTTTAAATGATCTGTTTTTCTAAATGAAGTTATAATTATCTGCAGCATGTTCAATTATTTATTTAATGATCAATTATTGTCCAAACACGTCATTGTAAGAAATCTAATTTCACTAAACTTCAATCCCACTAGAGTTCATAAAAGATTCAGTCAAGCCATATATTCCATTTATTACATTCGCTGGAGGAACATATATGTGCACATTCCTCCACTGAACAGAAATATCTGTTACATAAATGGTTTGACAAGACTTCTAGGGGGGAAAATGTACTCTGCATTTCTTCACTGCCGTATAACGAAACTGTTTTCGGTTTCTGTCATTTAAACTCTCAGAAAATCAGCACATAGATGTCTGACGACAGTGCTGACTAAATAATACAGAAGTCTAACCAAAGGTCACCATAAAGTGTATCACAAAAGACTCTCAAAGTCAGTATAAAAATGCGATCTCCATCCTCAGCCTCAAAGACAGAAACTGCTGCTACTGTTTAGCACCCAATTTAAGACGCCTACATAGCTAAATTGCTTTATTGTCTCATTTTGGACAGAAACCCTTGGGGATATTTGTCGTTCTACGTCTGTAGTTTTCTTGCCTGTCAGAACGAGGCATCTGTTTCCTGCTTTGTGCTAGGTCACTCGCCCGGTTCCACTCGCTCGCTCTCCTAACGTCCCCCTTACAGCTCAGGCCCAGCTGCCCTGGGTGTGATTTTGATCCGTTAGCTCAATATAACAAGGTGCTGTTTACATGTGCCTCTCTAGGTGTTAAAACGCTTAAGTGTTTTGTTGGCAGGGCTTTAGTCAGTAACATGTAATAAAACGGATCATATGTAAGAAGACATCTTCAACAATGCAGCCCATTTATTTACTGGGGCTGAAAGGGGAAAATTAACATTACAAAAGAAGAGGGGGGAAAAAAACGAGGGTTATTGAGGAATATTGAAGCCATTCATTTTAAATGCATTTGTTCATCCTAAATTAAATTAATTGTTGGTTTATTAACTATGATATCATTATAGTTTGTAGGCAGATTGTGTTTTGACTATTGTTTGATGAATTACTTCTAAATACATTTTATTTTGGTATCAATTACCTGTTTATAAAAATGACATGGGCAAGTGAATGGGCAGGAGGTGAGGTGAGGAATGATTATTCAGTTGCATTGCAGTTTAGCAGTAGTTTGTGGACTGTTTTTAGATTTTATAAATAAAATTAAAAAAAAAACCTTCTCATTGTGTAGATAGCTTATAATGTTGGATAACAAGGAATAGAAACTCACCATTCTGACCGTCATCAATGATATACTGATACTCCATTGGTGGTCGATACATCTCTGATTCAAACATTTCCTCTGTTTGCTGCTAAGCAAATAGATAAGAAACAAAGGATGACCAGTTTGAATGACTGGAGCCAATACCAAAATAATAATACACTGTACCATATGGGAAAAGCCTCACATCTTTGGTTAAAACTGCCCAGTAATCTTTTTGTACAGACGGTGTCTGTGACATCCAGCCAGTCCAGGTTACTCTCTCTCTACTCTCTTCTTTCTACATAGAAATTATGATTAATATACATTTTGGAGAGCAGTTTATTTTTTTCATTACACTGATGTTAATCATAGCCTGTTACAATAAACATACCTCTACACGTTAGCTTAATTACATTTATTCATTAACATTCAAATTTGTCTCTAATCGGTCCACTATACAGTAATACAAACATCAGATGTTTAAATGCACACCTGAGTAGCTGAATCTCTATAGATTGTTGTTTTAAAGTGGTTGGCACAAACACGTATTCATCACGAAACTAACTCTGACTTTTTACATGGGAAAAAAATACACAAAATGTGCAAATTATCCTCAACAAAAATATAATAGACTGACGGATGTCAAACACTAATATTACACAAAAAAAAGATCCAGCTGTTCGGTCAGCTACAAGTATGTCCACAATGATCTATCTTCATAATGCCTTTTGACACGCTGGCAGCAATATAACAAAAAGTGCATTATGTGTATTTTTACGCATCTATTATCAGCAGCAGTATAATAAGACCATTTCGACAATAAAAAAATACTCACGGGTGGGATGATGTACCCCTCCATTCTGTACGGATGCAGCATGGATTCCTCGCCGCCTGACACTCGATCTGCAACTCTGATGCTTTCTCAAGGGCTTTCAAAACTGTCCCCGTACCATTGCTCAACTCGGCTAAATTTCCTCTTACCAAATGAAACCAACGATCTAACTCACGGACCTTATCACGCAGGGGGCCTCAGAGAACGCCAAAGGCCCGAAAAAGAAGACGATCAGAGATCCACTGCAAAGGGCAACCTACCCTGACAGTGGCCGTCGAAAAGGGACAGAGTTTCTGTTTGTTACTTCTTTATTTTTGGGGTGTGTGGGTATGTGTGTGCGCGTATCCGCTGGAGGTTCCTGATTTTAGGGTAATGGCAGGTGGGGATTTTATCTTTGCTTTTAGAATAGGCGTAAAGTGTCACCTCCCCCAATGGCCAATCAGAGACAGCTCAGCTGACCGCTGTTCTTCCTGTCCACCTCCATAGTGTTTGTCGTTCTATAGAAACTCCTTAATGCTGGATGAATATACACAGAAAATTGGTGCCATTTTCAGAGTTTTAAGCTAAATGTTTCCATTTATGTAAAAACTTTTCAGGCTGTTTTCCTACTTTTAAAAAATCATGTATCATGTAGAGAACCAGACAGAAATCTATATATATATATATATATATATATATATATATATATATATATATATATATATATATATATATATATATATATATATATATATATATATATATATATATATATATATATATATATATATGTGTGTGTGTTTGTTTTTTGTGACATATCAGGACACAAAAATGTATAATGACATGGGTATGACATAGGTATTACAAGGAGAGGGTGACTTATGAAGACATTACTCATGTCCCCATTTTTCAAAAGGTTTATAAATCATACAGAATTAGTTTTTTTGAGCAAGTAAAAATGCAGAATGTTTCCTGTGTTGGGTAGGTTTAGGGGTAGGGGCAGTGTAGGGGGATAGAAAATACGGTTTGTACGGCATAAAAACCATTACGCCTATGGAATGTCCCCACAATTCACAAAAACAAACATTATGTGCGTGTGTGTGTGAGAGAGATTTTTGTCTGGTAAAATAACCAAGACTTAAATAAAATAAATCTGAGGACAAATATATCACAAAAAAATGAGGTATATCTGTATTTAGATAAATAAATAATTGCAACAAATGATTGATCCATAAATCAAAATCTTAGTTGATCTAATGTTCACTTGTTGGAGTCTGGGCTTCAGCCTCATCATGACTGCAGACAGAGAACAGATAAGATGGCTGATCGTGTTGCATCTCCTATCTGCATCAGTGCATGCTGGGAGAGGAGATACAACATGCTGAATGATAATGATGAAACAATCTACTGTCTTTATCAAACTTTCCACCTGTCTCGAACCTTCTTTCAGCCTTTCTTTTGGGCATGTAATTACCAGTATCATACAAATCATTTATAGAGGATAAAGTTGCACATGTGTGCGTAGACAGTTTACATATTCTACATTGAATGCTTTGAAAGCATCAAAAGTGTTCAGTGAGCTGAATACATTGTATGATGTCATTTCTGTCCTCATCTACTATACCACATGTCTAACTTATCACAAAGCTAAGCTGCAGCAGGAAGATAAAGATAATTATATATATAACAAAAGATTGTGCTTTTTGCTTGTATCTGTGTGACTGTTTATGTGCACACTTCTTCATTCTATATAAGGGGCATTAAGCATTATGGCCCTTTTAGGAATAAAATGTACACATAAGTGAGTCAGGCAAAGCACATGATAAAAAACCCTTAGTGATTACCTTTAAGTCTATCTGCACGACCCATAACAATTTATCAATTTGTATTATGAATTGTGCAATTATATCATATTATCCTATGTTTTGCCATAACATGTGCCTCTAATTTAAAGGATAAGTAATTGTCTTTAAAAAAAATAAAAAAAAGTGAGAAATTATTACTAATCACAAATGAGTTGCAAACATGAAACAGGCTAGATGCAAGCATGGATTATCACAAGGACATCAAATATATGTTCAAAATGACTGAACATATATTTTGCCTCTGAATATCTGCACTGCTTAAGCATAATAATGGCATGGTCCAAAAAGGAATGGTCTCTTTGTTGTCTTTGCTCAGGGGTTGAACCTTTGCCAGGTATCGAGGGACAATGAAACAGTTAACTTTAGATCAATTTATTTTTAATCCAGTAATTCTCTCACACACTTTCAGAAAAAATGAATTTGTATCAGTGCTGGATGCCAGATAAATTGTGTACAATCTCTCCTTTTCCACCTTCCTCTGCTTTTATGCACTGATAAAAATGATTAAATTCAACTCAATTCAAGTTTGTTGAAATTAAAACTCAAATATCAACATTATAAAATTGAGTAAAACTCAACCTTTCTGATGCTGGTGTTCCTATCATGCACTTGGGTTTGTATAATTAACAATGTTGATTTTTCACTGTTTTCCAGCTGTTTTTACACTGTTTTATCATTCCTTTTGTTGTTAGGTTTAGTAACTTGCCATTTTGTGACATTTGGAGTTCATGTTCTACCAGTGCTTTAAGTGGGCCGGTACGCGCTGGTACTCAGTACCGCCACTTCCAAATATTTATCTTGAGTGTACCGCCACCTCTCTGTGCGCCCAGAACGTGCTTTTAGCGTGCCGGTACGCTCATCTGCACATCTTTTTTAATCCTTACCTGCACCTTTTCTTGCGTACCGCTACTTCTCGCCTTTATAATGGAAGCCCAATTGTTTAATTAAGTGAAGCGCAAATTACTGTAGGTGCGTAGTGCCTTGTTCATACTTTCGCCTGGCTCTGCAGAGTGAGCGTCTGCTGACTGCGCCCGCGCCTCGCCCACTTGGTACAACGCCAAGTGAAATGGGGTCTTGCACTCTCGACGCGCACTCCGTTGAGTAAGCTATAAACAAAGATTTGAATGAGCCATTCGTTCGTGACGCTGATGATAAAATGTGGATCCCATTTGAATTGTATTGAGAATGTAGTAAAACCCTACGGAGAAAGTCAAACATGAGCTAAAACTGCCAATAAAATGACAGATGAAGAGAGTTCTAACTGTGTTGCTATTTGATTAGAAAAAAGAAAGAAAAAAAGTTAACATTGGCCTGGTAGTGAGGAGCTGTCAATGATCTTGCTTTGTAAATAAACCCTTATTGTAACAAATGCTATAGTTAAACAATTACAATAACTATATGTTAGTTTTAAGGCTAAGTACAAGATAAAAAGAGCTTTAAAATATGGACCTTCTTGAATGATTGACTAAACAATCCCCCATAACCACGCCCCTAACAAAGCCTAAACAATTAAGTGGTGCGCTTTGGTGAGTACCGGCACTTTATTTTTTCCACTTCAAGCACTGTGTTCTACTCAAAATGACACATTCATACTAAAAAACGGTCCATGGAATGTTACCGTCACTGTATTGTGTCCCAATTATTAAGGTCTCTGTGTTCAAGTGCCACGTTATTACTATTACATAGATATGATGTCTATACAATATCTATTGCATTACTTAGACGTTTCTAGTTCCATGATTATAATAATTCAGCACAAAAAAAAGAAATGCTTATATGGGGTTGATAGTGCTCACTGCACTGCCCGTATATAGAAACACAAAGTTGTTCTCGCATGATAGACTCAAATTGGGAGGACATGATTTTCACACAAATTAATAAAATTACTTCAGAAGAATAATACGAATGATATGAACTCAACAATCATAATCCCTTATCCTGTTTCACGGATGAAATACTGGTTTGGAACGGCGATTACAGGATTTCCAGTTTGGATGAACTACATTCATATTGTTCCTGCAAAGCAGTTTTACTTTTTATACATTTATTTTAATATATTGGAAGAATCACTTTTCGTATTAAACAGACAAGGTTGTGCACTAAAGATGTTTGGAATTTTGCATTTAGAGTATTAGTACATATCTAAATAAAGTATTGATGTTTTTAAAGCTGCTATTGTATTTGCTTCCTTTCACCACGATTCAAGCTGTCCAAACCACAGAGCTCAGTGTGGCCCTGGTGCGACACACAGCTGCCTGAACACCCGGCTAAAACTGATGACTTTCGCTGTTTTCTTTATATATTAATACACCCTGCATGTGTTGCAGCTACAGTGACAGTTTTTTTTTCTCCAATGCTATTTCAAGAGGTGCACACAAATGTTTAAATGCATATGAGTAAATGCAAACACAATTTCTTTACTTATTTTCTTTTCCAATTTTATATTTACAGACCTGTTTTATTGTGAAGTAATTAACTGAGTTGTGACTAGCTTTGCACTTTTGACATATATTTCTACACGGACTCTTTGTTACCATGTTGCTAAAATTGAAATAATCTGGTTCGTTCTCCAATTTGCTGCTGGCTCTTCATTAGTGTTTGAGGCATTTGACTATGTTTAGCTCTAGTGCTTCATTCCACCCACACTGCCTTTCCTCATCCACTCAACGTCAGCTCATTTAGCTCTTGCTTCACTCTCTCTGCCAGTCTTAGCATGGCGCAACTGCGGGAAAGCTGAATGTGTTGCTTAAACCTGTACACTCTTCCCATGACTGCTTAAAAGTGTATTGCTCATTTAAAAACGAGGGCTAACTTGACTAGCTCAGTTTATATAGCCTAATAGTATTTCGTTGTTAGAAAGATTGCTCACACCAAGATGAAAATTCCGTCATTTGTCCAAACTGGAATGACTTAAATTCTTCTGTTGACTGAAAAAGAAGTATTTTGGGGGGGAAAATTAAATAAATTGTCCATACATTAAAAGTTGTCTTTGTATGAGCGAAACCAATTAAAACTTTTTAAAAATATCTTCTCTTGTGTTCCACAATGGAAAATCATAGATGTTTGGAACAATTTGAAGGTTAATATCTCATGGTATGCATTTACAGTGTATTATGCCTGCTGGAAACATGCTTATGTAAGGCCCTATTATATTCTTGACTGAAAAAAAAAAAAAACAGGTAGAAAGTGAGACAAATTTCACTTCTCAATTTCAGTGATCTGAATAAAGACTTTTTTTTGTTGTTGTTGTGTCTCTCTCAACCATGGATGTAGATTGTGACCTATAAATGCATAATCATTTATTTGTGTATTCACTGTTACAGAAATATGCCTGGAAATGTAAGGCACAGCAATGAACCTTAGATATCAATGAATGGAGAACTTCAGAGACAGCAAAAAGAGCACGGTGTTATCAGTGGTAGATTATCAGTCCCTTGATATGGATGATAATCTCACCATTTCTTCGGGTCCCTTGTTGGTCTGTAAAGGTCTTGCATGTCTGATTTCCAGCAAACCTGTTGTTTTAAAACAACACCCTCACACAGACCCACACAAATAAAGCAACCCACTCTGGGTATCAGAGAGAAAAGCAGAAGTAGGAGAATTCTGTCAGATTCAGTTCCTGTAAAGAGCAAGCGAACGGCTTGATGAGGATTTTTAGCTGAGAGTGAGGCCTTAAAGACACTGAGTGAAGCAGACGTTATGCACTAAGTACAGTGCAGTGAAGAGACATGCAGATCCTCCAAAACACAGAATAGACAGAAACACAAGCAAATGCGTCTTACTAATAGGGACTCTAGCTTAGCTATGTGGTGTATATTAAAATGTATTGTATAGGCCTATTGTCATGTTTTGAGTTTGCTTTTTTAAAAGTTTGTTTTTGATCTTTGTTTCTCTGTTCAGTTAGTTTCTAGTGTCTGTTAGTGTGTTTTAGGCCCTGTCCACATGAACATGGGTATTTTCAAATGCAGTATCCGGTCACTGAAACCAAACGTTTTTGAAAACTCCTGCCATGGGTAAAGATTAATCAGAAACTCCGGTTGTAGTGTTGTTGTGTGAACAGTGAAACCGGAGATTTTGACTTATGTCAGAACCAGAACAAATTTTTCCAGGCTTCTGATTGGCCAGCATGGCTGTACGGTTAAGGTTATATTGCCACCTGGTGGTCTGGCATGCTCTTGACAGCGATTCAGTGTTTTTGCGTCTTCATGTGGACGTTATTTTTTTCACGGAAAAACTGTTTATAAAAATACCTGTGTACGTGTGGACTGGACCTTAGGGCGTTTTCACACCTGAAAGTCCACACCAAGGTTCGAACCAAAGTTCATGTTTTGATACATGTTATACATTAGGTTCGTTTGGGTTTGGTTTCACACTGCAATTATGCAAGCGCACTAAAGACCTTTCCATGACGTACTTGCGTCCAGTCATCATCAGTTATGTGGGCTGCATCTAAACATTGAATGGTTTGTTGGCGGACATGCGTCTGGCGTCAGCGTGTTGTCAATTCGGCAGGTAACTTTGACAAGATGAATGAAGTGAACAGACTCATATCGTTGCTACTATGCTGTTATTGCTATGGCATTACTATCTGCAGCATCAACTATATTCAAGGCTAGTTCAAATTCACCAAATGAACGTCCTCGTTCTGCAAACATTTTATCGGCGCCGTCAGGAAAGGAGGAGAAGACTCAGACCATATCTGAATAAAAACCTTTGTCTCCTCCTCTCCCCATGTGCTACGGCTCATTTGTCCTGCTATCTTCTGAGCAGTTCTGCCTTCTTCTGTTGTTTTGAGTACGCGGGAACCACCAGAACTTCCTGTAAATGGTCTGAAAGTCCAAACCATACAGACAATGCTTTCACAACAGCAATGAACCGAACCTTTGTTAAGTTTAATCCGGACCGAGACTACCTCTTTTCGTCGGACCAAATTTCGTTTGGTTTGGTCCAGACCGTGGTCTGAGGGAGGTTTCACACCTGTAATTTTGATTCGGACCAAACTGAAAAGTCAGAAAGTCCAGACCAAACAAGGTAGGTGTGAAAACGCCCTTAGATTAGTTTTCATTAGCCCGGTTTCACAGACAGGGCTTAGAGCCAGGATCAGGCCTTAGTTCAATTAGGACATGTTAGTAGCTTTTATAAACGTTCCTAGAGAGAGAGAAAAAAAAAACATTACTGGTGTGCATATACCCTCAAATAGGCATTTATTTAACCATAGCAAAAGTAAATTCCCAACTTAAGTAAATTTTTCATCTCAATTTTTTTGTGTTTATTTAAAATGAGACAAATCTGATATTTTAATCTTATATTTGTTAAGATAGTTCTTTAATGCTGATCTAATCAGCGGAAGACACTGGACTTTATTTATGATTTTTGTCCTTATCTGGTCAACTTTTACTTATAGTTACATAATTACAATAATTAGTTACATTTAAATAGCACTTTTCTAGACCATACGGTTCGATAGTATGGTAGAGCGCAGCACAACATTCTTCAACAACTTCTCCTCTTGCGTTCCATGGAAGAAAGAAAGTCAAACATGTTTGGAATGACATGAGGACAAATAAATTATTACAATACATTTTTGGGTGAACTATCTATAGTTACGCAAATACACCCTTCCCCATTCTTCCCTAAATCCAAATTACTTTTAAAATAAACTTTCTGTATAGTGCAGAGTTATGTTTTTTTAGGCTATAGATGAAAATGTCTCCTTAAAATGTATGGCAATAATTTGTTTGGGTGCATTAAAACTTTATAAAATTCTATTGCTGTATAATTTTACATCATACATCAAGTATTAGTAAAAATGTCATGATGAAGACAATTTCAGCAGTAACTCTTTTATACATTTATATACAGATATGTATCTGACCTCACCAACAATTGTGAGTTGAACAATAAATATCTGGCATCAGACCAGAGAAAATCACTCCATTACATAGTAGAAAACCCATGAAAGATCTACATTATTTAAAAAATCTATTACACATTTGGACAATGGCCGGCGCCATTTTGTTTGCGTTCTATGCAGATGACAATCTGACAGACTGCACTGTCTCAATCGAGATGTGTTATTGACTGCCCTCGTCAGTCTCCACGACAGGGGCTGAGGTGTCCGAAACCATAGTGGACATGTTCGAGTGCCCTCATTCAATCCCACATTGCACCGCAATAACGAGTGTACAGCTGGTATACACACAATGGCTGTCCGACTTCACATATTTTCATTCACTCCTTCAAAGTGAACTGTATTAGTGGATTAACGTAAGGAATAGTGAATGAGGGTTTAGGGGGCGATTTCAGATTCAGCCCTTGATCTCGAATTGTTTGGTTCTTCGAAGCTCATCCTAGATCTTGAGGTGATATTTAAAATCTGTCCCAGCCACTGCTACTTTATTACAAGAGTTTATTACTGAACCAGGGACAATAACAATTTTAAATAATAATAATAATATAAAAATGTGTTTGAAATAATATTATAATACTGTGTATAATACTACAGACACAGCCACCTGATTGAGATTGATTTGTGATGGAATATTTAATTTATAATTTTATTGGAGTTACATGCTGTAACGTTACTCTCCTTAAGAAATCCTTAAGAAACTTTAATTAATGCTGCCACGTAACAAATCTGCTTCAAATTGACTTAAAAATTAAATGACTAGCTAATTACAACATTGAAATAAAAATGTAAAAAATAAAAATAAAATAAAAATTGTTGGCTACAAATACTATACAATGGTGATTATAAATAATAGGGAATCATGTTTTTTTAAAATAAATGAAAAAATAATTACTTTTATGTTAGTTTGGTCGTTTGGCTGCTTCCTTATAAAGGTCCAGACATTTTTTTTGTGAGTAATTTGTCAAGTTTTTTGACAGGTGGCTTTTTTAATTATATGATGTCATTATGTTGTCTTGACGGCAGGCAATTGCTGCTTTACTGATAGTGGTTTTGAGTATCAATGCATCTGCCCTCTTCGGTGTACACAAGAACGTGTAGTAATCTTAGATAACTTAATCCAGATATTTTAATCCAAGCCGCAAATTTGTTTGAAGAACCAAACAAATTAATTTTTTCCAACATTAATTTCACATATGTCTAGTACAATTATGCGGTTTTGTTTAATTAATACAGTGTATATTTTTTTTCTTGATTTACCTCGAAAAAATGGAAGTGAAATGTGACAACATGCCCCATAGGGGTAAGTATGAGCATATGACAGCTTAAAATGTTACCTGATATAATAAAAAAAAAGTCCAAGACCAACTAAAATATTGTTAATAAAATAATTTGTAATTACTTTTTCAAATAAAATAACAGCATTTTTAATCATTAAAAATAAACTTTTTTTTCGTTCGATAACAGACACACTGCAAAACACAGCTATACAGCATAGTTCAAAATATAATTAATAATTCCTGAACATTGAATCTCAGTTATTATTCACCTTTTTCTCATGGTTTTCGATCTCAGAATATGCCACACCTTGACGTCATTGTGTGGTAAAACACCGCCTCAACAGAAGAACGCCTGATTCTATAGCCTGCCCACCGACTCGTGCCTGACATGACATAGGCCTACATAGAGCTTAACCGGATCGAACTTCTAAGCAATAAACATGCCTTCATTCGGATTCCAATATTATGAATGCATGGATGAACTTTATTTTTAATGAATATCCAGCTCACGTGGGAAGACATGTGCGTTTGTTCCTTCAATTCACCATGGATTTGTTTGTAAACAAGAGGCTGGATTTGCAGACAGGATAAGATTACATGAATGAATGAAGCAACAGACTAATGCTGACTAATAAAAAAAAAAATTATACGTGATAGTGATAGTTTTGCATTGTTACCAATTGTTTGATGTCTATTGAATAATTGTGTACATGTCTAACTGAACATACCTTAGCATGCTGTTAAAGGCCAAAGAATCCTTTAATTGAGGTGTTGTTGTTTTATTGCGTTTTGGCATCAGATTCGGACATGTACCGGCCAGGGCTCGCAAAGCCCAACGTTGCTAAACAAGTGTTTTTTCCAGACCGGTTCCCAAAACGTAAGCCCAGTCTGCCGACAGGCTATCTTAAATAGTGAAATAACATTCCTTTCTTGATGTGCATTGTTCACTATCTTGACTTGATATTTGAAGGAAAAATACAATCACAGAAGTTTGGAACAGTGAGGCATTTAAGATTGGACGGGCGCGCACGCGTGTGTGTGTGTGTGTGTGTGTGTGTGTGTGTGTGTGTGTACGGTTTGTGGTTACTACATCCATCGATTGGACGGGCCAAGTAATAAAAAAATAACATTCCAATCAATCGCAGGTGGATGAGAGATTAATCATTTGGATTGTTTGATAAAGATATTTTGCGAGCCCTGTGGGCGAATCACTCCGGTTGCCGTTTTCCCACACGCTTTCAAAACAATTCCCACATGCACTGACAGGGGAGCTGAAGCTCATTAAATATGCAAATCCTAGCCGTGGGCGTTTACTTCCAAGTCTTCAGAGTGGCATGCCCATAAAAACTAAGTGTTTCAGGAGAGAGCCTCAAAACCAGGGTAGAAAATAGCCTAATGCTTGTCTTTGAGTGTAAAAACCACGCAAATATCATAAGTTGACCTCAGACAACAGTATAAACATTTTTATAAATACCATTTCATGACACCTTTAAACCCAGCTTGAGTTTTCCGCTGGTTAGATCAGCATTAAAGAACTCTCTCCACTGTTCAATAGCATACATCTATACATCCAATAGCTACTTCATCATCATTTTATTATTACAGGGAGGAGTGCAGTGCAATACAGAAATGTATAAATAAGGCTTAAAATAGAAATAAACAGATGTTTGTGTATATATTAAAGACATAAAATCTAAAGCAAGAACTAACCAGAACTAATTATTTTTTAATACAAGACAGCTGCAATGACGCACAGGAAAGACTGTTGTCATTTCATGTTTGCAGCACAACACAATTGGCCAGTACTGCACCATGGGGTGTTAATGACACATTATTCGCACATCTGCCCGATGTATTCTCTGAATTTATGCTTGTGTCATATTTTCTTGAATTTTAGCAGCTAACCATATGAACTGACATTGCAAAATCAATAAAAATAATAGAATACCATACTTTATAATATGTTCAGTGCAAATATTGCAGCTTCTATTGTCAATCCACAGGTTAAAATGTTCAGTACTGGGTTTCTGGATAAGGTTTTTCCTAGTTGTGCAAGTATTGTGACCGATGTGCTATAGCACTTATTTACAAAAACCTTGACAAAGGCTGCCTGTCTGCCGGAACGTTGGAAATGTGCAGATATACTTTTATCTTTACATAGCACTTATTTAGCATAGTTTCACAAATTCACACCTATATAATTAGATATAGTATAAAATATGCATATTTGGAAAGGGCTTTGAGCTCAGAATTTGGTCCGAACTCAGAGCATTCAACCCTTGCCTTGATCAAGATTGTGGAGTTGGGGTGGTAGTTGGAGTTGAGGAGGTAAGGTGGCTCTATATAAGCCTCATCTCGTGCTAGTGGGTAGATTTGCTTTGTTCATAAAACATATTTAAATTAGATGTGTAGAGTAAAATGTGTAGACTGTAGTAAATTATTAATTTAAAATAAAAAATGTAACTGTTCACAATGGTGACTCCTAGCATCATATAACAGAACACCTGAGTATTCAAATTGCTGCAACATGAAAAATAAAAGGTTGCAAAGACCAGGATGACCTCCGATACTGAGTTCTCGTTCACAGGGCAGACCAGTTCAGCCTGCATGATCTGTTCTTATGACCACACAGTATATTAAGAAAAACAGGAAGCCATGTGGTGGATTGCAAAAGGGCATGTTGTTAAATAATGACCTGCCTTGGCTGAAGTTTCACCAGACTGATGTCCACATGCTCATGTTGACATCAAGGAGCTGCATCAAAATCCGTTATGAGATCACCGACTAAACCATACAGCACAACCTCACAACTTGTTTATTCAAGTACATTAATAATATTCAGCTGTTTTAATGTCCAACAGTGTTTTTTTTAACTAATTTAGTAGCTGTATTTGGAGAATTTTATTAAAATGTGCGTGATTGAAATATTACATCCAGTTTAAAGTACTGAAACCTAAATTTCTAATTAAGCTCTTATACCCCGGTTTCACCGACAAGGTGCATGCCTAGTCCGACTAAAATGCATGTTTGAGCTGTTTTAACTAAAAAAAAACGTTCACTGGCATATCTTAAATTAAGTCAGTGTCATGCGTTTTGTTTTTGTCTTTTTCAAGGCATGTGTATAAAAGCTACTTAAACGTCCTAATTCAACTAAAGCCTAATCCTGGTTTAATCTAAGCCCTGTCTGTGAAACCAGGCCTAAAATATGAAAATCAAAATGATAATAAGAATCAACTAAATATCAAAGAGAATAACTGTTACGACCTGATTGTTGGGGGAAAAGTAAAAAACAAAAATATCAACAGAAAAGAGCCTCAGACAAAAAAAACAGGGCTGGCAGAGCAGTGCTGCTGGACAGTAGGTAAGGACTCAAAAGGTCACATGTTTTTGGCTATTACTTCATTATTTATTTAGGTCTGATTGCATAGACTTTTTAAGGAAAGTCTTTTAAATCACAGAATTCTTTGGGGAACTTGAAACTTCCCCAATTCTGCATGCAGTCTAGCACTTTGAGGTTCTTCTCCAGATTTTCCTCAGCCATATTCTTTCGTTTTTATTTATTTACTGCAGCAAAAGGAGCTTATCATTTCTGAAAGTATTTGTTTCTTGGGCCCAACCTCACTGAAATCACAGAACTGAAAGAAGGCATATCAAACCGCCTGTGCCATACAGGGTCAAATTTATATATGTGTTGTGGGTATGGATGCCTAGGAACATACACATTCTCAGATCTCTAAAAACTTTCTCGAAAAGGGAGCACCTGTTGGGAATGTGAAAGATTTCTAACACCATGCAGTGGACCTGCCACAAAGTAGCCTTAATTTCCTGTATGCAAGTAGGAGGAGGTTTTGGTGGCCTCCTCGTCTTTCACAATGACACAAACCAGGCCTCGGACACGGCCAGCAGGGGAACATCCAAACCTCTCACTTCTTATTCCCAATTCCTCATTTTCCTCTTAACTTTGACTGCAGAACGAACAATCCACCAGCAGATTATGGTCAAATAACTATTTATAGATGTTTTGTCACACATCGATGTATGCTGAAACACATACACAGACATACATAAAGTCAACCTATTGTAGTATATTTAAAGATTCTCATGAGTTACTAACAACACTAGTCTACATATATCAAAAGGAGAAATGTGGTGCAACTTTTGTAGCAAATATGATCTTAATGCTGAGTGTTCAATCAAAAATATGGTCAACTAATTAATCATACAGTACATACTGTATATGACTAAAAGGGATTTGTCATTTTGTGTCAATTGCCCATAAGAAAAGAGAAGCACAAATAAGATAAAATATAAAAAATACATTTGAGATATATTCTTCAATGGAATCTTCATTTATTCAGCCCTGATTGAGTCTTTTTAGCCAGAGTCTTTTTTTGTTTTTGTTTTTCATTCTTAAATATGTCTTTAAAAAGGTCGACAGATTAAAAATAAATCAACTCTAACTGTACTCGCAGCAGAGGATTTCAAACACTGTGATCTTTATCTCTGTGGTTTTGGTGTGCAAAATTAGCCACATCAGACAGTAAGGTGTGTTTGAATTTGTGTGAGTGCATGCACTTGTTGTGGAGGGGGAGGTTGACTTGAGGACTTGTTGTGGAGGGGGAGGTTGACTTGAGGCTGGCTGCATGTTTTTATCTTAACAAAGCAGACTTCCTGTAAGGTTCAATACTTCCTCCCAGGGTCCAGCCCAAGTGGTCACACCTGCACTAACAGACACCTAGACCCACACATCAACTAATGGTCAATGTAAAAAAAATCATCAGAATGCACTACTGTACAAAACAGGGATACTATTGTTGTTCATTACTATATACACAACATAAGCTCCTATAGATGAATGACATTAGAAGAGAAAAATGTCTTCAGTTGATTGATGCCAATGAGAAGTACCGTTTATGGCAGTAGGCAGAAAGCTGCCAGGTAAATCCATGGATTATATGGTAGTGCTACTACATGGAGAATGAAATGGGACAGGACCGATCTGAAGAAAAAACCCTCAGTGTGACACTTATGCTAGACGAAGTGAATTTGTTACTGATTTAAAATCATGATAAAATGATGTTGAAACCATATGTTACAAACATGTTTGCCCAAATACAAGAAAAACATTTTGACAGGAAACGAGGAGATCGCAGGACAACAGTTCTTAAAAATGTATCTAAAAAATGACCAGTCAAGCCCTGCTAACAACAGGAATTTTGTGGGAAACGTACTAGAGATGACTAAACTGGTTCTTCTTTAAAAACAAAAGGGTTTTAGCAGTCCAGTTTGAGCTTTTTGGGCTACAACCAATACAAGATTGGTACACCTAGATGTTACAGCTGTTATTCCAACTTGAAAACGAGGTGGTGCATTTAAAATGTTGGCGAATTTGCAAGGTAAGCATGTAAGTCCACCCCCTAACCCCATCCCCAAACATAACCATCATTGGTGCCCTGGGCAGTAACTGATTACAAGTAATCTGTACTTGCAATTATATTACATTTTAGTTTTTTTCAGGTTTACAGTTACTTTTTTATTGATTACAAGTTATTGTCAGAATGGCATCAATCAAATATTCATAATTCATTGATTCTCCCTAATACTTCTTTTTATCTTTTACATTTTTCTTTCAATATACACCTACTGCTTGTGTATGTTCAGAAGGTCTTGCAGGTTTGTGGAATTGCACACACAGACCACCCACTGGTCATGTTACTATCACTGAAAACTGAGACCCACAAAGCATTTGACTACTGGATTCACAGAAATCATTTGCTTCAACATTGCATATCTAATCAATTCTGATTAACACATTAGTTATTATTTGAATTATCACTCAGTGAGTCATTTAACCATATGTCTTTGGAAGGCTTTTGTCTTTTAAACATTAAAATGTTATTAACATTTGTTATTAATGTTATTATAATTTCATATTTACATGCAATGCAGGGATTCCCCTTTTTTTGTCAGCCAAATTTAGTTTGACCTATATACCCTCTGAGATTTTAATTTGTAAGTTAGGTCAATAATAAAAATAAGTCAATAAAAATTAAGTTCACAGTTCTTTGATGTCAGTTAATGGTCAAATGACATGCAGGCAAACAAATCAAAAATGTTGTTCTCTTTTTTAGTAGTTTTAGTTTTGTTTTATATTTGAGATGTTAAGATGCTTTTTATTAATTACATTTTTTTATGATTTAATTACTTAATAATGCACTTCATATTGTTGATAACAAAGAATGGAATATTTTTTTCTCTTTGTATTTTTATATCAATATGTTACAAGATTATTCTACTCAAATTAATGTGATAAATTAGGTCAAACGTAATCTAAAAGTAATACAAAAGTAATCCGATTATATTACCTTAAATATGTAATGTAATGTAATGAATTGCCTGACTACTATTTTTGTCATGTAAATTGTAATCAATAACCTATAAAAAAGTTGCAAGCAATCTACCCAGCTCTGCTGGTATAAGCAGATTGTACAAAAACATACAAATCAGATTAATACGAATTAGCCGAAATGTAAAACGTTACGAATTGCCACAAGATTGTGTTGTCTGTATAAAAGAAAACAAAACACACACAACCAGATGATCTACACAGTCTTCCTTTTGAACAAAGTCAGCTGGAGTAAACCGACAGAAGCTGTCACATACAGAGAACAACTGACCCCATTCACTGTTCCTATCCCTCAATTGAAAGCCAATGTCAATCATTTCAGTGCATGAAATTCATACCCACATACTTGGGGAAAATAACACATTACACAAGTAAAATGCAAAAGCTGACATCCAACTAACCATGTTGATCTAAGGAGAGCACTGCACACGTCAAATCATGACCCTACAACTGAAGTTACACTGTTGGAAATGTCTCATGGAAAACAAACTAGAATGAAGCTACAATTTGAAGATTTATTTACATAATTGTATAGATTAACAAACTGTATGAGACAGTTGTATTGGAAAGGAGAATTTGAAAAGGGAAACTGCTAATTAACTGTCATTGTTTTATTTACTGAGATGAAGTCATATACCTTATATGATACTGTATTATGATGGTGTCTTATGCATGGGCTGCCTGTCTACAAGTTCACAATGTGCTAAATCCTCACCAAGCACTAAGATTTTCTGATATTTTCTCTGTTTTTTGGAGTGAACATATGCAATCTGCCCGTCTGAATGAATAATGATCAGGATGACTGAAACTGAGATACATTTGCATGTGGATGACTAAGAGTCTCGTGGCTCTCAAGCTGAATTAATTTATAGTTCCTGCAATGCAAGAGTGTGTTTTTGTTCTGTGAAAGAAAGAATGAATGAGCAATAACAATGTAAAAACTTATAGACGCAGACACGCACAAGTGTCCCTGTCATTCTAGTTTTGTGGGCCCCATGGCTCCAAAACGGTTCCTCTTTCTAAATGTATTGCTCAACTCAAGCCAGGATGACTCAGACACCATGTATCATCTGGAGCATGGAGTCTTAACCCGCTCTTTGCCATAGCCAATAATATGTCACTCATGGAAAAAGGACTTATATAGCAATGTTTCAGTGAGGGATGTTCTGAATGATTAACCGCAGTGAATTTTGAGTCAGTATATGGTAGATATGTCCCATCTCTATATAAAGAGCACAGTCATTTTTGCCGGGCCAAAAAAAACAAAAAACAATTATAATTTGTTGTATAAAAATTATACAACAAATTATTCAACAAAACAAAGTGACTTGCCTGCATGGCTAAATAAAAGTCAATCCAAATAGGTTAAAACATTTACTCAAACATCTTTTGTTGTTTTAAAATAAAATACCTGTTTTGATGAGTGAAAGTGGATGATTGTTAATGTTTTATGATTATATGTGTTGTGCGATTCATCAGTGATTGATTATTTGACAATTAAAGTGCAACTAAAGTGCACTGATGAAAAATTATTCTGTAGTGAAGTAAATACTGAAAAAAATGTCATTTGTGTAATTTTTTTAAACAAAGTAAATTCTTTATTTAAGTGCTCAATTCAAGCTTGTAGAAATTCAAGAGTAATTATCAACAATATAAAATAACAAAAAAAAGTAAAACCTACTCGACTTTTCTGATACTGGTGTTACCAATAATTAATAATTAATAACAACCCAATAATTAATAAGGTTGTTTTTTTTTGTGCTGTTTTTCCAGCTGTATTTGCACTTTTTTATCATTGCTTCTGTTGTTAGGTTTAGTAACTTGTGATTTTGTGACATCTGGAGATCATGTTCTACTCAAAATGGATCCATCGAATGTTAACGTCATTGTGTATCGTGTACCAAGCATTGAGGTCTCTGTGTTCGGGTGAGTTCTGCATTCTACTATTGTGTAGATATGGAGTCTTCACCGTATCTTGAATTATTTACTCTTTTTTTGTTGTTGATGTTTTCAAAGTAAAGTATGGTTTAAGTCAATGTTATATTATTTGAGGAAAAAAATCATTTTGTTAAATTTTCTTAACTTGGTTAAGTATATATTACTTAATTTTTTTGTGATAAATGAATTATAATATTTACTTAATTACTTCATGAATGTAAAGTTTAATAAGTAGAATTTACTTGATAATAACACGTTGTACAGAGCAGTAGCAATACAATTTAGGCCTAATTGTGTGTTAGTTAATGTGCTAAACTAAATGTGTTAGTGCATTGGTTATTTCTTTTTTTGTGTGTGTGTGTGTGTGTGGAACGGAAGCCATTTAAAATGTATTTGCACATTTGACCTTGAAAATACAGTGTTAATTTTACATGCTTTTTTGGAAATAACAGGGAAATGGTCAAATGGCTAAATATTTGTTTTCTGTGTGTTCCAGACAATACACCTCAATCAACTGCGCCATCTTGTGGTCATGATGAGTGGCATACAATCCTCAACAAAAAACACTGCAGACTGCACTACTGCAGCCTTGTTTTCATAATCTCTAAGGGTGCAAGTTTCTCCCTAGTTTCCTAAGTCGTGAATCAGTAGCATAGGTCAGGGGTTTTTCAAACTGGGGTCCTCCAGAAAGTTCTAAGGGCTCCCCAGAAAATTTCAGAGAATAAAAAGACAAAGCAAAAATGGATAAAGTCTACCGAACATTCTAAATGTTTCAGTTCTAAATGTTTCTCTCCTTTCTTGCCAAATACTTTCAGTAGCTATTGTATTGTTTGCTTTGAATCTTTTTAGTGAGTCCCCTTTATCTTGCTCATTGGGGTTGTACGGCGGTTTTCTTCACACAGTACGTAAGCTGCTTATACACATTTATTTTGAAAGTTGCTAATGCAAATTATTTTTTAAGGATTAGGTCACCCAAAAATGAAAATAATGTTATTTATTACTCACCCTCATGCCGTTCCAGACCTGTAAGACCTAAGACAAATGAAGATATTTTTGTTGAAATCTGATGGCTCAGAAAGGCTTCCATTGAAGGTAATGTCATTTCCTCTCTCAAGACCCATAAAAGGTACTAAAGACGTCGTTAAAAAGTAATTTTATAAAGCGACAAGAATAGTTTTTGTGCGCAAAAATAAATAAATAACGACTTATATACTAGTGATGGCCGATTTCAAAACACTGCTTTCTGAAGCTTCGAAACGCTATGAGTCAGTGTATCGATTCATGATTCGTATCGCGTGTCAAACCGCCAAACTGCTGAAATCACGTGACTTTGGCGATCCGAACCGCTGATTCGATATGCTGATTCATAACACTCCGGAGCTTCAGGAAGCAGTGTTTTGAAATGAGGGTGAGTAATAAATTACATTTTTGAAAATACATTATTTTCATTTTTTGGTGAACTAACCCTTTTATTGAAAATTTTCTTTTTCAGGTTTATACATCCAACATTAAGATAAAAATAGATGGATTTTAGGAAGGGGGTCCCTCATAAAAGGTTAATATTTTTGGGGGTCCTTGGCATAATAAAGTTTGAAAACCCCTGGCCTAGGTTAGGCTATATCATGTAGGCCTACATGAATGTGGCTTTTTTACAGCCATATCTGATCATATTTACCAGCGGTGCCAACAATTTTGACCATGACTGTATATATATATATGGTCAAAATTGTTGGCACCCCTGGTAAATATGATCAGATATGGCTGTAAAAAAAATAATCTGCATTGTTTATCCTTTTGATCTTTTATTCATAAATTCACAAAAATCTAACCTTTCATTGAAGTAAAATAATTGAAAGTGTTGGGTGAATCACATTATGAAATAAATGCTTTTCTCCAAAACACGATGTCCACAATTGTTGGCACCCCTAGAATTTTTTATGAGTAAAATATCTCTGAAGTAAATTCCCATTAATATTTACATTTTTTAGAGAGATTACTCGCAGAGATTAGTTGAGTCTTAGGTCAGAAAGCCTAAAAAAAATTTTTTTTAAAAAATCAAACAACCCCTACATCACCACATGTTGTTTGGGAGAGATTCAAGAAAAATCCTCCTCGCTATTCCAAATACAAACTCCAGCATATCCAGTGGTCAGACACGACTGGAAATTCAAAAGGGACTGGTTCTGTGGTCAGATGAAACTATAAAAAGAGCTTTTTGGCAGAAAATCCAGCAGATGGGTTTGGTGCTAACAGGAATAAAAAGTACCCCATGCCCACGGCTAAAAATACAGCTGGAACTTTAATGTTGTGGGCTTATTTTTTTACTGGAGGTCCTGAACATCTTGTTCAGACACATGGTATAATGGATTCTAGCAAGCAGATAAAAAAATCTAAACCTGCATGGCCTCTGAAATCTTATAATGGGCCGTGGTTGGATCTTCTATCAGGACAACAATCCAAAAAAAACTCATCAAAATCAACACACACAAATGTGTCACTAGGCACAAAATGAAGCTTATGTCATGGCCATCCCTGTCCCCTGACCTGAACCCTAGAGAATGAGAGGCTGAACTGAAGAGAAGAAGCACCAACATGGATCTGGGAATCTGAAGGATCCGGGGAGATTATGTATGGAGGAATGGTCTCTTGTCGGGTGTTCTCCAAACTCATCAGGCATTATAGAAGAAGACTCAGAGCTGTTATCTTGGGAAAAGGAGGTTGCAAAAAGTATTTAATAAAAGGGTGCCAACAACTGTGGCCAACGTGTTTTGGAAAAAAGCTTATATTTTATAATGTGATTTACCCCCCATTTTCAATTCTTTTACTTCAATGAAAGGTTAGCCTTTTGTGAATTTTTTAAATAAAAGATCAAAAGGATAAACAATGCAGATTTATTTTTTACAGCCATATTTGATCATATTTACCAGGTGTGCCAACAACTTTGACCATGACTGTATATATGTGCAGTTTGTTTGTGCTTTCCTCTTATTGATACCCGACTTATTTGTCGACAGCAGTTGAAGCCTGCATTAATAACCACTAAGTTTACAGAGACATCTGTAGAGACTTGAAATGTGAGATGTTTAAAGGTGCAAAACTTGTACTGATTAATTAGTCATTAAACAAAATTTGTTACAGACAATCATCCCATACGTACAACACCAAGATGACGTAGAAAGTAGAAGTTCATCAAGACTTTGGAAAGGCCTTGTTTTAAAGTTTTAAAGTTTTAAAAAGGCCCGACAAGACATAAAGAATTCATATACAGCTAGCTATATTTAGGGGAAATTATTTTTTAAAAGGGAGTCCATTTTCGAACCACAAAACGGTTATAGGCTACTCTTTATATTTTTTTACCTTTTTTTCCCATTTTTACTGAGGGTTAAACAATCATCTTCTTCTAGCACGTTCTCCACGTTTGACGTTGAAGGCTCCTCCTCCGGCTAGTGCGCGCTCAGTTCTCCCCTCTCAGCGCAGTCTGGATCTGGAAGTGCACTTCCGGTCGGTGAGACGTGGCTGACAGTGGAAACTCTTTCAGCAGAGAAATCGGGATTCTGCCTGCTGCAGTGCTCCATCTCTTCTAGACAGCAGTGCCTGGATGGCAGGGTCAGCCCGGAGTGAAAACTGTAGGAATTTCAGCAGGGTAAGATAAAACGTTTCTATTTATCGCTGCAAATCTGGCAGACAGTGATTGTTTTGCAAGGCACGCAACTTTGCATCGAAGTATTTTGCGAGCACAGTTGCTTTTATCGGAAACATTATTGTAGCAACGTTATGTTTTGAGAATTTCTGTTCATTGCCCATAAGTAGACTTTCCCATAAACACTATCGGTTTGGCATTCGGGCCTTTTTGCTGTTTTAATTAGTTTAGCTGCGAAACTCTGAAACATGGCAAACTCGAGTGAAAACTGTCGGAAAACGGTCTGGAATTCCTCGGGAATCTCACCGCTCCCTGAACTCGTGCACGTCCACAGACCGTCCAAACGAGTGTTAGCTACTGATTGTACAGCATTTTTATCCACCCATAACGAGTAATATTGGTGGCATTCACCACGTTTAAAACTAAGCTATTATTTAGTTTTATTTAGTTTTTACATATAACATAATAAAATAAAATACATAACTCTTATGTCAAGTTTAATTGTAAAGATCAGCTGCTGGAGACAGCTGAACTCATTTAGCCTCGTTATTATTGGGTGATAGTTTTTCTAAACTGTCTGAAAAGATTGTGTTAGGCCTGGCTGGCTGGCTCTAATGCATTATCTGCTATGTTTTAATTTTCATTTCTATAGGCTATAGATTATTTCCCTCTGCTAGTAACTACCTAAAAGGTGTGGTGTTTTCTGTGGGATGTGACTCACATCGCCTTGGTCTTTTTGAATGTCTGTCTTTTTATGTAGTGTATTCTGTGTATACTGTGTTTTTGGGAATGTGGATGGAAATGGAGGCGCTTAGTCACCATCTCCAGACCTTTTTAAATTTTCAGGTCAAGCGAGAGGGCTAGTTCACCATATTCAAATGTGTTTTTAGAATAGAAGTTTTTGAATTAGGAATATAAATCTTTCATATTTTCATACATACATTTAATTTAGTTGCTGTGAAAAAAAAGAAATAAAAAAAAATTGGTTCTAAAGAGACAACAAAAATTTTGTGCATTTCCTAGTATCCATGTTGAGCCATTGTTCATGTGCTGTTTAATGTTTTTGTGGAAACTGTATTTTTTTTTCCAAGGATTATTTTTAAAGTTCAAAAGAACAACATTTATAGTGCTACAGTCACATTTAATCAATTCTTAATCCTTGCTTAAGAACACTAGTAGTGTATACAGAATAAAACATACTCCTGCTTGTTACAGTTATTATTTTATCCGGGACTAAGCCCTGAACCTTATTAAAACTAATCTTTCCACTTCATGAAATTCTGTTTGAAGGCTCCTCTCTTCCTTACAGCACCCTACATGTTTCTTCCAAGTGCTTTGCGGAGGTCTGGGCTGATGAGCGCAGGACCCGAGAGGCCCGTTTGGGCATTTGCTGTGCTGCTCCTTGTCGCCGCCCTACTGGCGTCATCCTTTGGCGGAAAGATGATGGCTCAGACCGCTGTGGCCCAGGCAAAGACTGCACCTGCAGGACCAGGACCATGGTGCGTTAAGGACCTTCTAGACCTCCAGTACCTGCATGAGCTGTTCTCCGTAGATAACCTAGACGTTTGGATCTGCTCCCTCTTGGGATCGATTGCCATTGGACTCAGTGGTATCTTTCCGCTTTTAGTGATACCCATTGAAGCTGGAACAACTCTGACAACTGAGGGTGAGTCACACTCATATGCTTGCATATTGTTTGTGATCTAGGCCTGTGTATGTAACCAGGTCATTGTAACAGCTAATCTAGCATCAGGTTACATGCCAACCAGGTCAGTTTCATTGTGTTACAGTCAGAGCTAGTCCAGATATTTGCAGTAGTGTCCCATTGCTGACTAATGGACAGGGATCTGTATTTTTGTCCTTTCTTTGTTCTTTCCTTAAGGTGGAAAAGGTTTTCTTTTCTGGCCCTGTGCAGATTGTCTACAATTTGTGAGCAAAATGGAAAAAAATGTAGATGATTGTTAAAATATTCTGTTCACATGTTTGGCCTAGGATGACAAACAGACATGTGTTTATGAATTTAAGCGAGAGTGAATCGGCTTGTAGATTAATAAAGGTCACACAGCTGTCTGGTTAATTTATGGTAGTGCTTTTGTGGCACTTCCTTCTTTTAGTTCTAGATCATGTTCTCTGTGGGGGTATTTTTCCTTTGCCCAGTTCTGCAGTCTTTTGTTTTCCGTACCATGTTAAAGTAATTTCCCAACCACAAAATAAGCCACAGTTATGATATTAAAAAATGTTAAAGAAGACTAACAATGCATCAAGACAAATCTGTAAAATAAAGTGTTTTTGTTTGTGTGTTATTTTTATTATAATTTTTTTTTAATAATACAGGTTAATCCTGGTTATAGTTCCCACTGTTAGGTAGCTGACGATGTGCAAGAAAAGCTATAATATTTCATAACTTGCTCAGTTACTAGCTGTAGGCATGTAAATATAATGGTCTGAAAGGCATTGCTGTTGATGAAGAGTTTTGTTTTGATAGGAGACACAGAAAGTACAGCAGTACATTGTAAATGCAAAAGCATTCCTGTTCATTTTTGGTGATTTATCCTGATTCCTGAATTCTGACCGAATATTTCTCTTTTAGATTCCTTATATGCAATGAAAACTGTATACTGATAAATGATATAAACATGAACATTTGCCACTGTGTTCATTATTTGATATAAATGATCTTGCAGAGAGAATATCCAACAATCGCTGATGAAAATGTAGTGTGAGCATGCTTGACCTTGAAAAGAATTTGTTGAGCAATCACATCTTCAGCTACACCTGTCATGGCTTGTCTAAATAATTCTTGTTGTAGTGGACGTTCAAGTGAAGAACCAACAGAACCATAATAGGAAATACAAAAAAGTGAGCTGTGTGGTAACATTAGAGATCAACCTGTTCACTATATAGATACCTTTTGCAGAGGGCAATGCTGCTCAGTGAAACTTTTGTCTGCGATGATATCAGTCATGCAGAAATGGATCAGAGTCTGGCAGTGGGTCCCAGTCAGGAAGCAGACCGGCTTAAGAGAAAGGTCTGTTCTGACCTACCAGTGTAGGCTGCAGTGGGCAGAAGAGTACAGGGTTAGATGGAATTATAAGCAATTTAGGTGTGTCCTGGACCACAGAGATGCACCACGTGATTCTCAAAGCATTGGTGAATAAAGGCGTTAGATATTTTAGACCTGTTAAATTCCTGCAAACACTTTATGATTGCAAAACTAGCTTATTACAGCTTTGCAGCTTCAGAACCTAAGCTGAATGGGAAAACAAAATAATTGTTAGAGATATGTAAGGGTTTGTAGAATGATTGTGCAACTGTGGAGAGGTTTCTCTATCTGCCATCTGCTTTATGTGAAGGATTTGCTCAGTTTGTTTAAAACAGAAGGATGCATATCAAGCATTTGTGGTAATGTTTATAGTTTTATGCTGAATCGCTTTTACACTGATTGCAGCTGGGTGTCAGAAGCTGAAGAGGCTGCTGAGTTTTGCCATTGGTGGTCTCCTAGGAGACGTGTTTCTCCACCTCCTTCCTGAAGCCTGGGCTTACACTTCCAGTCCTGGTGAGAATTCTCACATTATATATAACATTTGCTGTCATGCATTAATCATCATGTGTGTGCTTGTTTTCTTTCTTAGTCTTTGGAATGGGAGTCTCTTAGAAAACTATGCCTTTTAACATTTTATCTTCAATAGTCTAGTCTAGTAATTGACCCTTCACTAAACCTGTTCCTTTGGTCACTCTGGCTCGGTCTCTCATATTTACTGTGGTACTGGAATTGATATGGAAAAATGGCACTTAGTAATATTTACTAGGGCTGTGCAATACTGAAGAAAAATGTGATATGCAATACCTTGTTAAATAATGCAATATTCGATATGCAATACGATATTGCTATTGGTGTGTAAAATCCATTTAAATTATATTTTTTAAAAATATTTAAAAAATGAGAATGATACAATTTATGAATTTTCACATTCTTTCTGGGAAATGAAAGCATCGCTACAACTTCTGAAAGTGACCAGCAGTGTTTTAGCGAAAATTAATGTCACAAAACATCAATGTAAACAAACAAAAAATGTAATGCAAATATTTCAATACCAAAAAATGATTTTCTCAGTAGACAGCACGAGACTACAAGGAGTTGTTTTTCGCAAGTTATTGCGTTTAATAACTTTTTTTAACATCAAGCAAGTCACATTAGTAACAGTCGTGTGCCCAGTCTATTCTCTGCTATATGTGTCAACCTAAAACGTACACTTTTTCATAATGTTGAAGTAGCCTATTAAAATTATTCAGATATTGTGTGCCGTTGCGATATGCATATCATGATATGTACATTTGCGATATTTTGATGATTTCGATTTATTGTGCAGCCCTAATATTTACTATGAAGCAAATGTAAGTTCCCTTATTTATCTGTTGTCTTTATTTTTGGGATTCAAGGCTAATTCATAACTTGCATTAACATTTAAAAATAAAATGCACAGAACTTCAATAAACTTCCGATAGATAAGACTAAAAGCTTGTCCAATATGTTTCATAAAGGCAGGATTGGTCAATATATAGTAGTTTTTAAGGTTGTTGTTTTTTTTATTTACATGGTAAAAGGCACATTTCTGTTTTTCCCTCCCCTTTTTGTGTGTGTATATGTTGGATAGATGGGTCCCACAAACACTATCGTGCGCAGGGTTTGTGGGTGATAGGGGGTCTGCTGTCTTTTCTGACCTTGGAGAAGATGTTCCCTGATGAAGACAGTGACCCAGAGAGCAGAGCTGCATGCCAAAAAGCCAAAGTAAGTAACATGAGCTTTTGCCCTCTGTCACTTAATTTCTTGACCCGGCATTTATATAGCATATAATGTAGTTCTATGCATGTCATGTTGCCATATTTTATACTCTACGTATTGCAGCATTTGAATCATTTGCAATTCTGAACCTCATGGGGGAGCCAAAGGATGGTGATGGAGTTATGCACTCTACAGACTCAGACATTTATTATACATCCACTCAAGCTCCACAAATCATCCTGTAGTATACAATGGAAACACAGTTGGAATTTAACTACAAAAGTAGAACTTTTAAAAAATGTCATACTGTCAGATTTTCCTTTTGAGCACTGGGTAAAAATGAGTAATAGTTTCACAGGACCTTTGACTCAGCTTTCTTCCTCTTTTTTTTTTTTTAAACAATGTCCCAAGTGTTTGTATAAAATAGTGGTTTTGTCTTTGTTGAGACTCTGGTAAAAGCTCAACATGCTTTGAGTGTTTGGGCAAACCTGAGTCTAAGCTTCTGTCTGGTTCATTTCAGCTCTTAATGCCAGTAGTGTTTACCAGTTTTATATATATATACACACAATGTGTATAATTGTTTAAACATGTTAATTTAAAGATTATAATGTTTTGGTGAGCACACACAAGGAGGGAACAGTCCTGATTAAATAACTGATGCTATAGGAATGTTGCGGAGTCTTGAATCATGAATCACTGTTCGTGTCAGACGGATATTCAATATCCCAATTCATGTCCTATTCAAATGCCCACAGTACCGTTCCTGGCAATCAAGAAGAACCCAAACCCCTTTATTCTGGGCTCATTTCAGCATATTGCATCAGTGGCAGTTAAACACACACACACACCTTTTCACTTTCCGGACTCCACCCCAAGGGATGTAACAGCTCAAGGCCTTACAATATTTGCTCTTAGATGCTTCCTAAGACAAATGAATAACAACTTTGTTTCACATTTCGCATACTTTCAAGTGTAGTCATGAGATGGATTGCTTTGTGTCAACAAATAAACACCCATTTAAAGATAAAATGATCACCCTTGCAGTGTCTGTCTTTCCACATCCTTCATGTTTTTTTCTTTTTGTCTGGTCCCTGTTTCTCATTTTATATGGGTTTGGTGTCGGGGCAGAATAATAGACTGCAACGTTGAAGCTTTGTGCACTGTGCTTGGATGGATCAATTTTGTCACTTTATTTAGAGGGAGTCTTGGGTACCTAAATCACACAAAACAGAGGAGCTTGCAGTGCCTGTGATGTAGGTGTTCATTTTTCCCCACTCTCTGTATGCCCTTCTAATTGTAACTTTTCATTTGACTTGTATTATGATGTTTATGTGTTTGTAGACGTCTATGTCTGAGTCTTCTACCTTTCTTACGAGAGACCTGGGAGTTTGATTTGATAGCCTCTACTCTGTTTAGGTACTAGCTATAAATAGTGTCTAGCAGGAAGCAGCTGCCACCAGCATTCCATCAGTAGACAGACGGGCCACAGAAGTCAGCTACGGTGCACAGAAACCACAGCTGAGAGGCCTTACAGACTGTGGCTAGAACAGGGAGGAAACGTCTTGTTCTGTTATTACATTCTCAAATGCTTGTTGCTGTAGACCTGACTCTTTTCTCACAGTCAGCCATTTCGGTCTCAAATTACCAATGTGGAAAAAAATCTTGATTTTTAGAGGCTGAAAAATATTACTTTTTTTTGACAACTGAAATGCTTAGATTTGTAGGTGTTGTGTGTAATGGTCTGTAATAATGGTCTGCTGAGGATTTAGTCTTTTTAATTAGAGAATTAAAGGATTATTTATAGTTATTTACATCTTAATATCTATGTACAGAATAATGGTGTGCTGTGCATTCTCACAGACAAGTTTTCTCAGCTCACATTTTCCTCAGTTTATAAAAATGAATGGAAAATATGTTTATAGCAGTGCACTTGTAATGGAGCAGACAGAGAGGCAGCAGTGGGAGTAGAATTGTTGAAAAAAAAAGATGGCAAAGCTGAGTTTTCAGCAGTCATTACTCCAGTTTTCAGCTCACATGATCACATAATCCTTCAGAAATCATTCTAATATGCTGATTTGATGCTCAAACATTTCTTATCAATGTTGAAATCAGTTGTGCTGCTTAATATTTTTGTGGAAAATGTGACAAATGTCACTGTCACTTTTGATCAATTTAATAAATCTATGCTAAATAAAAGTTTTTTTTTTTTACTGTACTGTCCCCTTGTCACTTATACTTGGTATCTGATTTTATCCTGGGTTTTTATTTTTTTATTTTTTTTAATATGAGGACATTTTCGGTTTGCTCTTGCATACTGTGAATTGAACCCATATTTGTTAGAATGACATAGTGGTGTTCTCTCCCTCCATACTAGCCCTCTTCAACAGATATTAGCAGTGATGTATCGGTGTCCCCACAAACAAATGGCATCTGCTCAAACAACAACGCTGACTCCAAGCCAAAGACTGACATCAGCCCTTACACAGAGCCAAAGAAAATAAAGGTAAGGTGCACACACAAATAATGCATTGTGCACAGTAAAAGGTCTAAGTGGGTATTAGATTTTTAGAGACAAGTACCTCTAAATCTAGTTGTTTCCTTCTAACCAAGCATACAGCATTTAAAAAGTGTAATTTATTATCTTGTCTCCTCCATTTACTGTATATGCAATGTTTCTTTCTTCAGACAAGTGGTTATCTAAACCTTCTTGCTAACTGCATTGATAACTTCACTCATGGGCTGGCAGTGGCAGGAAGCTTCTTAGTAAGCCGAAAGGTAAGAGCAAACAGAGACCAATTGTATATAAAAGTGATTCAGCAGTACTGCTAGAGACCTCACTAAAGAAATGCTAAGTAAAAAAAAAAAGTAAAGCAGATTGCTAATAGTAAATGACTAGTTAAACAGGCTAGTTACAATTCTGTGTAGAGCAGTTGGGTGTCTGGTAAGGATGACTGTGTTATATAAATAGATTCAGTTACTATGTAAATCTGTAGTATGATTTGGCCACTTTTAAGTATTTTAAACCTTCTATTTTGAAGCATTTAAGAAGCTTCTTCCATTATTCTTTTTGGGTCATTGCAAACAGTGAGATAGAGATGTTTATGTGATGTGTGGTAATATTTATAGTGCAGCAGTATTTATATGGCTTATGTGAAGTTGAAGACCAGGTGGAGAAGCATAAGGCTCCCAGCATGCGTGGGGAGGGAGTTTCAGAGGAAATGGACTTGGTGCAACATACTTGCACATAAAAACATACTTTTACACATTTGCTCACTGGCCTGGACATGCATATTTGGCTGCAGAAATGCAAGGCAGAATATTCATGGAGAACTGTGCCATTTTACTGTTTTTCTCTACCTCCTCCATAGCTTCTGTTGACATTCAGTTAAACATATGTGCCAAATAAAACATTGTCTGGATTATGAAACATAATAGGCTTAGTAATAGAAAACAAGGACATAGTAAATTGTTTGTTTATTCAGAACATTTTACAATACCTTACTTTACCTGTCCTAACAGGTTGGTTTCTTAACAACGTTCGCTATTTTGCTTCATGAGATCCCTCATGAGGTACGTATCTCAATATCTTTCTCTTTTTCTGTCTCGAGTTTCAGCCAAGTAATTATCATAAGGAAGCAATGCATGTCATTTTTAGCTGATCGATAATCATTTATTATTATAGACTTGAATGACTCATTACTGTACATGAATTGTCTCAGTACTTTAAAGCAGTGGTTCCCAACCACGTTCCTGGAGTACCCCCAACAGTACACATTTTGCATGCCTCCTCAATCAAACACACCTGATTCAGGTCATCAGCTCATTAGTAGCTACTCCAAGACCTGATGTGGGTGTGTCAGACAAAGGACACATCCAAAATGTGCACTGTTGGGGGTACTCCAGGAACGTGGTTGGGAACCACTGCTTTAAAGTACTCGGTCAGTACTTTACCAGTTTCTTTTGCATGCATTCTGTCTTTATGGAAAGGTGGGCGATTTTGCCATTTTGCTGCGAGCAGGCTTTGACCGTTGGAAAGCCACCCGTATGCAGCTCTCCACAGCGTTAGGAGGAGTCTTTGGGGCGTGTTTTGCCCTTTGCTCCCAATCACAGCATGGGGCAGGTGAGACATCTCATAGTCTCAAACTCTACAGTATATACACTATTATTCAAAAGTTTGGGGTTAATTAGTTTATATATTTTTTTATTATTTATGCTTTTCTTAGCAAGGATAGTTTTCTTTAAAATAACATCTTCCCGAAAACACTTGCCAACCCTAAATTTTGAATGGTACTGTATCTTTGTTCCATCTTTCTTCTGATGTCAGTTTGAGTTATTGTTCACAATGTTGTTCGGCTTATTTATGACTTAACCCTTTCATGAATTATGATAACCTCAGTCAGGTTTGTTTTGGTTTTTTTCCGTTTATTGCTCTTAGGGCATGAAAAACAGGATTTGAAAATATTTTTATTGATGTTACAAGTAAACTCATGCATCACAAGTAACATGTATTACATTTTGATGTTACAAGTAAAGTAATGCATCTCAAGTAAAATGCATTACTTAATCAGATTACTTTTTGATGGAACGAGTAAAGTAATGACTTACAAGTCACATACATTTACGTAATCACATTACTTTTTGATGTTAATGCATATTCCATTCTTATAACACAAATGCATTTATTTACAGTAAAAAAAAAGTTAATGCAGATGAAGTATTTTCAAAAACAAGTCACAGTAATAGTATGAATTAATTGTAGCTGAAATACAGCTGTTGAAGCATGGTGTCCTTTGACTGTGATATGACTCATTAGATGGTGCTTGACGCTACAACATTTATTTATTTATTTTTACCTGCAAGAGTCTCCTAGGGTAGAAGGAATGGGTGGAGCAACTTGGCATTTCCTACTGGCCATTGGCCATCTTGATTTGGAGGGGGAAAAATGGATATACAACAGCTTGCCACTTGGTGGCAATGTATAGGATGATGCATGTGTGTCCACAGTAGAGGTTGACGTGCAACTATGCCATTAAAACCCATACATATGCAAGAAAATGCTTTTTGCATAGCTGTCCACTGTAGTGACCTCTATGCATAAAATGGTTAATGTAGGAATCACTTGCCTAACATGACTTTTAGCAGCTACTGACTCTTAATAAGTAAATCATTGCCTTTGTTAGGGTTTTCCACTAAATAAACATTTGATCATGTCATTCTGAACTATATACAGTCCCTGAAAAAAGTATTGTCGCTTGTGTACAAATTGAACTGAAGTGCCCCTGAAATATATTTCTTATTAAGATTTTTTTACAAGAAATGGCTCATTTTAATCCCAACAGCTTTTGTAATAATGTTTCAGTGCAAAATGAAACTGTCAAAAAATATTCTAATATTCACAGCATGGTAAAACCCATTGAGTCCATTTTTGCAAAGACATGTGTTGTCGCCTTGTCATATGAGCTTCACCTGTGACTAATAATGGATCAATTAGATCTCAGGTGTGTATACAAAGAACCCCAGTACACTCGACCTTCACATCAACTGCAACTAGACCTCTGCAAACATGCCTAAGTTTCACCCTGAGACTGAAGTTTTGATTATCAAGAGGCTGAAGACCAGATCCACTGCTAATGTGGCAGACACCTTCAAAGTGTCTCAGCGTCAAGTACAGAGGATAAAAAAAAGATTTGAAGAGACTGTAGACGTTTATGACAAGCCCAGTTCAGGCAGACCCTGCAAGACAACTGCTCGAGAGGACCGTTTGTTGGCTCGAAAATCCAAGGCCAGCCCATTTTCCACTGCAGCAGAGCTCCATGAGACCTGGTCACCTGAAGTCCCTGTGTCAAGCAGAACAGTTTGTCGGATTCTGTCTCGAAATGGCCTCCATGGTCGAATCAGTGCCCAGAAGCCAGCACTAAACAAAAGACAATTGGAAAAAACGTGTGGCATTTGCCAAAGCCCACAGCCTGCTAAAAGGATGGATGCTGGAAAAGTGGCAGAAGGATTTTTCAGATGAATCTTCTGTTGAATTACACCACAGTCGCCGCAAATATTGCAGGAGATCTACTGGAGCCCGCATGGATCTGAGATTCACCCAGAAAACAGTGAAGTTTGGTGGCGGAAAATCGTGGTCTGGGGTGTGCGAGAGATCTGCAGGGTGGAAGGCAACTTCAATAGTCTAAAATACCAAGAAATCTTATACCTCTTATATTCCCAACCATAAAAGAGGCCAAATTCTGCAGCAGGATGGTGCTCCATCGCATTCTTCCATCTCCACATCAAAGTTCCTCAAGGCGAAGAAGATCAAGATGCTCCAGGATTGGCCAGCCCAGTCACCAGACATGAACATCATTGAGCATATGTGGGGTAGATGAAAGAGGAAGCATGGAAGACGAAACCAAAGAATATTGATGATCTCTGGGAGGCATGCAAGACTGCTTTCTTTGCTTTTCCTGATGACTTCATCAATAAATTGTATGCAGTCCTTCAAGCTCATGGAAGTCATACAAGATATTAAATTTGGATCTCACAGCACCACTACTTAATTTGCTGACATTTTTGTATTTGCAGTAAATTTGATCAATTTCTGTATAGGCGACAACTTTTGTCTTTCCAAAATTGGACCTTTCTGTCTAGATTAAATGATAAATCTTTTTTCAGTTAAACTAATTTATTTCAGTGCATTAAACATCATTTGTGAGGGTTTTAGGTTTTCATATGAGCTATTTCTAAGACCAATTGATGAATTAAAAGTCAGATTAATAGCAGTTGTTTCTACAAAATAGATAAGCGTCACGACTTTGTCAGGGACTGTATGTGGATCTCAGTGTGCTTATATAAGCACCATATCAAACATGTTCAGTGTTGGTTCTGTGTGTCTTTTATAGAGAATGCCACTGCCTGGATCCTGCCATTCAGCTCAGGTGGCTTTATCTACATTGCCTTGGTCAATGTGGTACCTGATCTGCTAGAGGAGACCAACCCTAGGTACGTACACTATTTTTTTTTTTTTTTAACCACTCACGTGGAGGGCTGCACAATTCATTGAATTTCTAATCGTGAGTACGATTACAAATGGCATTACAAAAAAATGTCACATTATTCTGCACGCTTAAGAGGTGAGTTTAGAGCATGTTGCACTGTGAGAGGCGAATCACGGCTTTTAGTCTGGCGCGGCGTCTTGATTATCCACTGCCGCATGTCTATCTCATGTCATGTTAATTTCGTGTCATGAACGTGTGCTGATAAAGAAATATCCGATTCAGACAACTTGCAAAGCGTTGCTCAGAATCAAGCATTAGAAACCAAAAAGAAAAGCTCCATCTGTGGTGTGGAATTATTCTTTCTACAGGTTATCTTAAGGAGTTTTTCATTGTTTTCATTTTAGTTTTAGTATAACATTATTATACCATGCATATTTTAACCAAACCAAAGTATAGTTGACATGTGAGGCTTAATACTATAGAAAAGCAATAGAAGTTTTTCAGGAAGAGTGTTTTCAGCTTGTTTTATATTTTTATATAAATATATGGCATGCAGTTGCTTCAAAAAAAATGTAAAATCATTCAATGTAAATTGTAATAATTGTAATTAATAATAATTTTCAAGTGAATAATCCACACTTATGATTTTTGTCATAATTGTGCAGCCCTACTCAAATGCAAAATACCTCTTGCACTTGATAAATGAAATGACTGAATGTCCATGACCATGTCCCCTGTTCCCACAGGAACACCTTTCTGCAGGTTCTGCTGTTGTTTTGTGGGCTAGCAGTCATGGCTCTTCTCTCAGTCGTCATGGACTAGCCACACTGCTTTTATCAAGGGACATTTAGAGTGCCACCTAGCATGTATTTATGGACCATTTACTCCACTGTTTCAGCTTTAAATAATTTAGACATTTTGTCACCCCAAAGACCATGTGTGGAAAAACCAATGAAAGAAACAGCCTTGACAATCACGTGTTTGAATCTGTCGGTGCGTGTGACTTTTAGCTTTATCCTTCGAAAACCTCAGAACAGTCTGTGTCCAGATTAAATTTAGTCTGAACTTGTGATGCCTCAAAGGCACCAGCTGAATCTGAAGGGAAATACAGGTTTATGCAAATGGTGCTCAGAAATAACAGTTTGCATTCTTGTTCATATTCATGTTCCAGCCTGGTTTCATTGTCAGTAGGTTACATCACTGTGATTTGCTTTAATTGTAAGTCATAGCATACTGCACATGAAGTTTCACAACAGGTCAACACATTCTTTATTAAGAGACAGTATACAGGTACAAACACTTACATAATCAGATCAACATTGGGTTTTTATAAAGATAATACTGCTTCAATTTTACAAATGATTCTGTGGAAGTTAAGTCTCTATACAAGCTCATTTCACACACTTCATTTGCTCAAGACATCCACGCTTTGCATGAGTACATATTCCTTTTGCACATATATCACTGAACACACTCCTGTCAAACATTTTTGAACAGGGCTTATTTTCTTTTCTTTCTTTACAGTATTAAGTTTTGTTATTGATTGTCCTGATAGCCACTACACTGCTACATTTTAACTTTGATTTTCTGATTTGTACAGTTTATTGTGGTCCTGGCATTGCAATTCAGAGTCTTGAGTGATGTAGTCTAGAGGATTCATAAGCAGACAGTTCTTTTACTCGACTGACTTTGTGCCATTTAATACATCTCAATCAAATTTTAAAGATAATAAAATAATTGTTAAATGATTGTTTTGATAGTTTGGTACATGGAATGTTACTGAAAAAATGTTCTGAACGCATCACTTGGTAGGTCAGATCAGTCTTTGCCAAAATGTAAATATTTGAAAAGAGATTATATATATTTATTCTATTAACGATGTAAGGTTGAAAGAAAAAAATTGTAACTTTTTAAGTCCTCCCATTGTATAGTTGAAATAAAGAAATGTTAATGTTTGATTTAAACCTGTTGTTTTGCCTGATTTTTAATGATTGAATTGTGTGTGGCTTTCACTTGTAGGATCACCGCTGCAATCGAACACTGTAGAAATGAGTTCAGCTGACAGTTTCAATCTCAGTCATTTGCTAACCTTCTAACCAAATGTCTGTTCTGTTTACTGCTAAAAACTTGATAATGGATGATTTGAAATTTCTGATTACTCGTATTCACTGCAAATAAACATAGAAATAAATAATACAACAATGTCCAACAATGTTTTAATCAACTTAGGTTTGCTAATTTGCACAAATGTTGAGATACATAATTTTTTTTGATGAGATGCATTTTTTTTTAGAACCATTCTCTAGATGTCTTCCTGTACTGTGCGAAATATCTACACATTAAATTGCATGTTAAGTGAGGTTGCCTTTCCTGCATCGAAACAGGTCTTTTCTTTTGAATTAGTGTTAATGGATTCTAGATGGTTTGCATATCAGAATGATTTTTAGGCAAATGCATTCCCTTCCTGGAAGATGCATTTAATCATGAAGGCGCATAGGTTGCTTTTGACCTGCTGAATTACCTCCTATTTCTTGGCTGTTACACGTGCCCATGCAGGGGAACCATTATGCCTAATGACTCTCAAGAGATGGCTGCCCTTACCATTATGGATCCCTTACCATGTTTAACCGTTAGCAGAGCTATGCCTGTGCATGAGCTTGTTCTATGGTGAAGCAGTTTGGCTTGACAACTGTGTGGAGTATATTTGTACATCTTTGGACTCTATTTTGTCTCTGCAAGGTCTGGCATTTTTCAATGTGAGATGTCATACTCACAAATGGCTCGCATTGCCTGCCGCTCCAAATCATGTATGTTTCAAAGTAGCAGTTCTGCAACGGTGTCGGATATGCCAAGATGCGTGCCACAAGCACATTTTTCTGCACAGTCTGGGTCTGAAATGTCATATGGGAATCAGGGGGTGGTATTGATTTTGTGTTCACACTTGTCCTATTTCAACACAGTCGGTTTGGCAAGGGACTGTTGCCATAACGACTAGCCTGTGGGTTGTCTTCCTTTGTCATCTGCCCTGACAGAGCCCACTGTGTGTGGGAAACTGCCTGGAACTTAACACAATGAGGTGCCACTTCTTTTTTTTATTCGAAAGCCTTTATGCCTTGTCCTTCAAAATGGCTTCTGACTGGCACCTAACACATGGCTGCTTGTACTAACATGATTTATTCTCCTGTATCTCGACCTGAACCTCCCACGCTTCTGAAACTCCTCTCTGTGGGCCACCTCCATGGATGACAGGTGGCAAGTTAGTGCTGCTACAGTTCACACCAAGTATATTAATAAAAGATTTGTGTACACCTGATCATGTTGAAAATTGTGAGAAAGGGAAGTCAAATAATGCTGAAATAACAAGAGTGCAGTGGGTGAGAAACTAGAGGAAAAAGTCTTGAAAGGACAGATGCAAAATTTAATCAAATTTCACCCGTTATGGCCAAATGTGCATCATGTTTAATATTTCAGGCTAAATAAATGTTTTAAACAAATACTTTCTCAGTTCTCATAATATGGGTTAAGATTTGTACAGTTTTATTTACAGCCGCTGGGAAAGTCTACTGTACGGGGGCAGGACACACTGCTGCATTCTGAGAGTTTCCCTTGAGCAATATTCTGTTCAGGTTTGCTTACTTTCTCAATGTGCTAATACTTCAATTCGCAGTTCAAAATGAACAGCGAGAAGCAGAGGCAAAGCTCAATCTCCACTCTAGTTCTTGGCGCTACACTTTTTCCGTAAATTGAATACGGAAGGCGATTCGCCGGAAGCTTAATAATTTACTTTATAAAGTTTTAAATATGGATATTTTTCTTACACAAATGCATCGATTTGCTTCAGAAGGCCGTTATTAACCCACCGGAGCCATGTGGAACAGTTTTATTACGGACAGATGCACTTTTATGGACTTCAAAAATGGACCCAACAGTCACTGCCATTATTAAGCTTGGAACAGCCAGGACATTTTTTTAAATATTATTTTAATTTAATATAAATTGAATTAGTCTGAAAAAAGAATGTCATATACACCTAGGATGACTTTAGGGTGAGTAAATCATGGGATAATTTTCAGTTTTGGGTGAACTAACCCTTTAAGATATTAAGTTATAATTGTGTTGTTATAACTTTCAACAAGATGCCTTTTTGGCCTGTCCCCATATTTACTATAATATTAATAATGTGTTTAAAAATATGAGATGTGACCCCACACCAAAACTTTGCTGAAATTTGCTTTTGTTGTTAATTTATTTATTGAGCAGTACAATATGTAAACACATAAAAGAGAAATCACAACCATAAAAACATAACACTAAACCCACAAATAAAAAAACGAAAACCCCCGTCAGTTTTAATACACAGACAATTTCTTTACCCCATTAAATCCTAAGAAGGTATTCCTTAAGCTTGTGTTTAAAAACACTTTGTGTGAGTGCCGATCTGAGAGAAAAGGGAAAATCATTCCAAAGTTTAGAAGCTATTGCAACAAAAGCTCAATCTCACTCTAGTTCTTGGAATCATTAAGACCTGACCCTAAAGACTGTTTTGGCTCATATTTCTCAATCAATTCCACCAACAACAGAGCCATGCAACGATTTATAAACAAAATTTTTTTTTAAAATTGATACTGTAATGGATCGGTATGTAAAAAGCTCAGAACTTGAGTAATATGGTCTCTCTTACAAGTACTGGTCAAAAGCCTCGCAGCAGCATTTTGCACCAGTTGTAAGTGGTTAAGCAATGATTTATTATTACCAACATATAGTGAGTTGCAGTAATCTAACCTTATAATAACAAAAGCATGAATTACTTTTCCCCAGATCACATGTGGACAAAAATGGTTTCACCTTTGCTATTATGGTTACTTAACCACAGAATAAATCTGTTTCTCTAATTTAAAATAACTGTCAAAAAGAACTTCTAGATTTCGCACTACTGGCATACAAATGGGGCTGCCCAGACTGCCATCAGAGAAAATATTTGGGACTCCAAACCATACAACTTCAGTTTTATCTTCATTCAGATTTAAAACTGACATAATTTAAGTTCATGTATATGGTCCAACAAAGACTGTTCTTTTGCAGAGAAAGATACACTTGCATATAATCTGCATAGAATTGAAAAGAGATTCCATGCTTGCTAAAAACTGACCCAAGTGGCAACATTTACAAAGAAAACAATTGGGCAAAAAATGGACCCCTATGGAACGCCACTAAGCAAAGAGACAGGTTGTAATTAATCTTGGCCGACATTAACAGAAAAAGTATATATATACAGGCGCTGGTCATATAATTAGAATACCATCAAAAAGTTTATTTATTTCACTAATTCCATTCAAAAAGTGAAACTTGTATATTATATTCATTCATTACACACAGACTGATATATTTCAAATGTTTATTTCTTTTAATTTTGATGATTATAACTGACAACTAAGGAAAATCCCAAAGTCAGTATCTCATACAATTAGAATATTACTTAAGACCAATACAAAGAAAGGATTTTTAGAGTGTGCAGCATGGCATGGAGTCGATCAGTCTGTGGCACTGCTCAGGTGTTATGAGAGCCCAGGTTGCTCTGATAGTGGCCTTCAGCTCTTCTGAATTGTTGGGTCTGGCATATCGCATCTTCCTCTTCACAATACCCCATAGATTTTCTATGGGGTTGGGGTCAGTCGAGTTTGCTGGCCAATTAAGAACAGGGATACCATGGTCCTTAAACCAGGTACTGGTTGCTTTGGCACTTGTTGGTCAGCAGCAGGAAGCATGAAGTGCTCTAAAACTTCCTGTTATATGGCTGCATTGACCTTGGACCTCAGAAAAAAGTGGACCATCACCAGTAGATGACATGGCACCCCAAACCATCACTGACTGTGGAAACTTTACACTGGACCTTAAGAAACATGGATTGTGTGCCTCTACTCTCTTCCTCCAGAGACTCTACATTTTGCATTTCCTTTAGAAATCAGGGTCCCACTTTCATCAGAGAACACAACTTTGGACCACTTAGCAGCAGTCCAGTCCTTTTTGTCTTTAGCCCAGGCGAGAAGCTTCTGACGCTGTCTGTTGTTCAAGAGTGGCTTGACACAAGGAATGCGACAGCTGAAACCCATGTCTTGCATACGTCTGTGGGTAGTAGTTCTTGAAGCACTAACTCCAGCTGCAGTCCACTCTTTGTAAATCCCTCCCACACACACACACATTTTTGAAAGGGTTTTGTTTCACAATCCTCTCCAGGGTGCGGTTATCCCTATTGCTTGTACAATTTTTTTCTACCAGATCTTTTCCTTCCCTTCACCTCTCTATTAATGTGCTTACAGAGCTCTGTGAATAGCCAGCCTCTTTTGCAATGACCTTTTGTGTATTTCCCTCATTGTGTAAGATGTCAATAGTCATCTTTTGGACAACTGTCAAGTCAGCAGTCTTCCCCATGATTGTGTAGCCTACAGAACTAGACTGAGAGACCATTTAAAAGCCTTTGCAGTTGTTTTGAGTTTATTTGCTGATTAGAGTGTGGCACCAGGTGTCTTCAATATTCAACCTTTTCACAATATTCTAATTTTCTGAGATACTGAATTTGGGATTTTCCTTAGTTGTCAGTTATAATCATCAAAATTAAAAGAAATAAACATTTGAAATATATCAGTCTGTGTGTAATAAATAAATATATTATATAAGTTTCACTTTTTGAATGGAATTAGTGAAATAAATAAACTTTTGATGATATTCTAATTATAAGATGATACTGTATATAAGTATATATAATAGCATAAACAAATTTCACAGACATTTGATGAACAGAAAAGGAATAATGAGTCCCTGAACAAAGAGGGTGTCAATAACAAAAGTCAGTATGTGATGTGACCAGCCACTGCTTTGAGCTCTAACAGTGCATCTCATCTTTATGGACTGCAGCAGATTTGCCTGTTCTTTCTGTGAGATGTTACTCCACTCTTCCACTAAGACACTAGCAAGTTCTCAAACACATCTGGGAGGACACATGGTTACACAAGGTTTGGCACTGCAAGAACAATCAGCTGTCCTTCCTGGCTCCCACTAGCACTGTATTAGGCGGCTTACATTATGGACGTTGCAGTGTCTGTAATGCCACATCTGTAGTCCTTGTCCTCATACCACCTGCAGCAGGACTAGGACATGTTCACGCAGTTGACCAGGACCCTGAGCAGCTTTCTTCTGAGCATCTTTCTTCATCTTTTCAGAGTCAGCAGAAAGGTCTCTTTTGTGTCCTAAGTTAACTCTGGTCTTAATTGTTTACAGACTGTAAACTGTTAGTGTCTTAAAGGGTTAGTTCACCCAAAAATCATGTGGTTCCAAACCCGCAAGACCTTTGTTCATCTTCAGAACACAAATTAAGATAATTTTGATTAACCTGGAACCTTGAAGCAATGCACTGTGTTTACTATATGAACAGCATCGGAGAATGACATGGAAGGTTATTGTTAAATAAAGTCGTTCGGCAAAAAAGTACTCTCGTCGCTCCATAGCATAAAGATTGAACCACTGTAGTCACATGGACTATTTTAACAATGTCTTTGCTAGTCTATGGGGGGTCTGAATAATATCTTAATTTGTGTTCTGAAGATGAATGAATGTCTTATTGTTTTGGAACGACACGAAGGTGAGTAATTACATAATTTTCATTTTTGGGTGAACTAATCCTTTAAGGGCTGTTATGTGCAATAATTGTGGATGGTTCATTGAACAAGCATGAAAAACATTGTTTAAATCTTTGGACCCACTTTATATTAGGTGTCCTTAACTACTATGTACTAACATTTTAATTCATAATTTGATACATTGCACTTATTGTGTACATACATGTTTTTACATTGTACTTACATTTTAAAAAATACCTGCATGTAATTACATCTGTAATTAATTTCTGTAGTTACATTTGTAATTACACAATTGACACTTCCCTTACACCTAACCCTACCCTTAAACTGCCCCATCCCACCACACCTGCCCCTAACCCTACCCGTATCCCACTGCAATATCAGCAAAGGTGTTTTGCAACACAATATGAACACAGTAAGTACATTGTACTTATTTTTTTATGTAAGTACATAGTAGTTAAGGCCACCTAATATGGGGAATTAAGATCTGTAAAGCTTATTTGGGTTTTACAATGTTATCTTTAAAATACAGTATCCCAAAAAAAAGGATATTTATATGTGCATTTTAAAAATATATATTTTTTACAGTTAACAACGGAAGGGTTTAAGTGGTATAGATATTCACTTTTAATAGCGTACTGTAAAACATATCTATACAGAATAATTTACTTTTCAAAAGGGAAAAGGTACCGATTTCATGGAATGCCTCGAAAATTAGTAACTAAACAAGTTTAAATATAAAGCAGAGCAACAGAGCTAAAAGGATATAGTCTTGAAGAAATACAGTATGTGAACATCTGTTTACATCTGTAATGCTGACTGTACTGGAGTTTGTAATCAATAGATGACCCTCTCATGTTTATCCTTTTTCCTCATGTTCCTGGTGCACCTAATGGTCTCTTCTCAGTTCGCTGAGGCCCAAGAGGAAAGAGAGAGCATTGCACTCAAACCAAGCACCACTCACTCTCAGTACTGGTTCTCGCATCGCCTCTCCTCTTCCCATCTCTCCCCCTCTCCTTAACTCAAAAGCAAAATAGATGGTGGAAAACCAGCACATCTGTCCGGGCGCTCTGCAACAATAGATCGAGCTGGAATCAAGCCTGGTCATGTCAGCGTCCGAGAGCTGCTAGAGATTCGGTCTGTTTTCTTGCTTTGCCTTTCACAACGGCTGCCGAGGGAGGACCGCGCGTCTGTCTGGGCTCTCCAACGAGCGGAGAAGATGGCCGCCATTAAGATTTTAACCAGCGCGGGGCTTTTCTTGGCGTTTTCCGCTCTGGTCTTGTTGGCTATGGCCATCTGCACCGATTATTGGTACGAGACGGATGCTCGGCGGCACCGCGAACGCTGTAAGAACTACGCAAACAAGCGGAACGATCCCGGATACATTTACATCTCAAATCACAACTTGCCTCTCCAGATGCCTCCAAAGGGCTATGAGAGGAAAGCGACTGAGGCGCGCGTCAAGCGGCACGCTCCTGCTTCGGCGACGGCCATGGAGTCTCACTGCAGCCGCCAGTTCAACTCCACGATCTCCGGTCTGTGGAGAAAGTGTCATCGCGAGGGCTTTGACCTGGAGACCGAGGATCTCATTTACAAAGGTGAGTTGCTTTCTGTTTTGAGATGCCATTGTCAGCCACTAGAGCCTCGGTCGAGGCCGTTTTGTTTAGAAGCGAACGGATGTGGACGTTCATCCAGAGGTAAATCTCCCACGAACATTTTGCTTGGCTGTTATCAGTGCCATACGGACAGGCTGGTTTTTCCCGTTGTCACCGTAACTATGTGGAATTAGCCTCCGTTTACTGGCACTTCCGCTATTGAATTACGTTATTAGGTTTAGTTGCAAAGCGATGTCAACAGTAAAGGGGAAATGTGGAGGGCCTGAATTAGATCCCTGTCGCTATCCGAGGTGCTGAATTCAGCCCAACGTTACCTGTGTCATTGCTGAAGGCGACACTGAAACTGCTTATAATACCAGGAAAAGGTGCACCTATTTAATGCTACACGGAGCATAAATGTCTCAACATAGTAATTACAGTTGTACATTTTAAATTACAAATATAGAACAATATGAAATGAGAATATATATATGAAATGAAATGAGAATGATATGAGAATTCCTTTGATAACCCAGAGTAGAAAACGTCACATTGAAACCTGATTTCTTTTGTTACACCACACTGATTTGACAGACAAAAGATTATTTTTTCATATAGTAAAACTATTTAAATAAAAAAGGGATTATGCCAAATCTAAATCACATTTTCTATTTTCAAGAATTTAAAGAACAATTCTTGTCTTTGACTCGTATATTCTGGCATGACAGTAGCAAAGTTCAAGGCTGCTCTGATGCTGCATCAATGTACACAAAACCAAAGCAACACCAGAGCATCTTTTGACAATATGGGCTGAGGTGTATGTTGTGAACTCTAAATCTTATGAAATCTAAATACTCTGTTTTCTCTATCCGTAAGCTTTTAAAGAAACATAACAAAATGAGCAATATTTACAGGATGAAATGCACTGTTCAAGTGTGGCATATAAATGTAGTACTAGTGAACATAAGTATTTGTTTTGTAGAAGACCGATAATGCTATGTTAAAGAATGTCTAGACTATGTCGTTTATCAGATAACAATATCTATCAGATGATTCAACTTAAGCAAAATGATTTTGTTTTACTTTCCCATGAATACTGATCTCATAAGAGGCTTACAGCACCCTCCTCTTTTTTGATAAAGATGTCATTCCATGTTATGCCTGAGCCTTAAATATTAAGTGTGAGCTTTTACAGCAGCCATTTCTCCTGCTGGGTTGCAAAGAGAAGGAGCGCTGCTCACTTGACCATATCTTCATCAATAATTTGTTCATTGATTTTCCCAGGTCACCCTAAGTGGCTCTGTAGATGTCATGAATGATGAAGTAGTGATGCTGTGAAACCACTCCAGTTAGACCTGAGCCAACACCCAGGAATACATTTCTAACAGATTTATAATCCAATTTATTCGCCAACCCTTGTCAAGCCAGTAATCTGTGTGTTCAGATAAAGCAGGCAAAACATTGTTCCTGATTGTCAGTGATACTCTTGGATCAGTACTCTAAAACAGTAAAACATACTATAGATTTTTACCTATCCGAAGGGTTAAAAAGATGTCTGAGCACTGTTAAACAAACTGGAAATGATCTTTAGAGAGGATCAATCTAATTATTTCACCATGTGTTCTGCAAATGTAAAATATTTTAAACATGTCAGAATATTTAAAAAAACTGAATAAGACAATCTCACATGTGATGTTTCTTTAGAGAGAAATTCTCAGTAGCAATACATATAAAAAGCAAATAAAATGTGCTATGCAAATTTGATTTGTATCCTAAAAATCTGATCTGCGCTGGGTATTGATTTCTTTTGTTGTAACTTTGGCCCACCAATTAATTTGAAGTCTCTTTGTAGAGTTTTCATCAGATTTCACAGACATGTTTTCCTTGTATACACAAGTAAGAGTACATGAATATATGCATTTTCATCAGCAGAGAATGAACAGTTGACTGGAAAGCGTCTTTCTGAGAGACTTCTGGTCTTTGATGAGTCTGTTGTGACATAGAACAAGCTGTCACAATATATTTGACACATAGATATGACAAACATGACACAGTGTGCTTTCTGCTCAGCTACGCATGAGGTCCGTACTCGTCATTCCGTAACAGGTCTGTATAACAGAAAACTCAATGTCTTTTCGTACCTTGTAAAACACTTTGATGAATGAATTTAAGGCTAATTTCGGTTTTCTTTATCCTTGACTTCCCCTCTTTTCTCTTGCTTTGTCTAATCCACAATATGTCCATCTCACCCTTTGACCCAGTATATTTCTGATGACTGAGAATCATCTGAGAATCCAATGAACCAGAAACATATCTCATAAGTTCAGATAAAGCAGGCAAAACATTGTTCCTGATTGTCAGTGATACTCACTGTGCAGCATTTGCGTTTAATATGGTTGTTTCTTTGGTGGAAAAACAACATCTAAACTATATACTTTTTAATGCGGCAAGATTTAATCATATATTTCGATGGCCTATGAGAACCAATTTGATGAAAGCCAGTGTCTGCATCATGAAATCTCTCAGAAGAATATCACTGCTCTCAGTGAAGAGTAAAGAGGTGATTAATATCATCCTAGATTAGCTTCCAACAGAAGTTTCTCCATATTTTTCAGGTTAGAGTCTTGGTCTGCAGGCCTACTGAGAACACTTTAATGTAGCCCTGGTCTGGGTCTTGTTACTCTCTGGGTCTTGGCTTATTGTATCAGATAAAACCACATGGTCTCAGTCTATTTTCGGCATCCTAAATGTTGTATTTATTTACATATTTAGCCTATGTATTTTAGCCACTGAATTCTTGGACTTGTAAGTAATCACTTGTTTAATTTTAATTATGTATATTTGAACCATTTTAATTTAAGTTTGTTTACTAAACATTCAAATTCTGTTCAATTAAGCATTTGTTTCTGTCATAAGAGGAGCAATTTAAAATGATCAGTTAGAAAGTCTCCCTTTGAACCAACTAACCTTTGTATCTGACATCAAGAGAAACTTGCATATCGTCACCTTCCTAAAATAATTGCCCAAGTCATTTTTTCAGGTTTCTCAGAAAACACAAAAAAACTGAACCAATAACGTCAGAGGTTGAGTAGATAGTTGTTCTTCTTGATTCAGCTGCCATCTTGAAAAGCTGGTAAAATTGCCTTAGGCCATTTTATTTTGCCTAAGTCAAAAGACAATGAGACTAAGTCACACTCTTGACAAAGGCCATTATACTACAGGGTAGAATTGCATCATCTGTTCACAACTGAGGATGTGGGTGATGGGGTGGCCAGCATCATGAGGAGATGACTTTATGCAAAAAATATATATATTTTAGGAAGGTGATGATATTATAATATTCATTGAAATGGTTAGTTCACACAAAAATTCTGTCATTAATTCACCCTCATGTTGTTTCAAACCTGTAAGACCTTCTACATCTTTGGAACGCAAATGAATATACTTTTGATGAAATCCGTGAGCTTTCTGACCCCCGATAGACTGCGGCGTTATTACCACTTTCAAGACACAGAAAGATAGTTAAGACATTGTTAAAATAGTCCTTGTCACTACAGTAGTTCAAATTAGGGGTGCACCGAAATTTCGGTGGCCGAAAATGTCATTATCGTTTTTTTTTTTGCCAAAATATAAAAAGAACAGCCGAAAACGTGAACTGAAAATGAATGTCACCCGCCCCTCCCATCCGTGTGCAAGCATTTAGGTTTCACTCACGGTCGAGCTGTTATCACGCGTCTGCCTATCAAAGATTAAGCATGTCAGTGGTAAGGAAGTATTTTAAAGTTTCAGATGAGGACACCAAAGTTGCAAGATGTAATCTCAAGAGGGGGTGTGGTGCCAAAGAACTGCTTAAAAAACAATGTTATTTGATGAAACATAAAACTTGAAGAATAATATTACTCTGTACTATTATTTATATTTATTGTTAAAAATATTTTAGGTTTTGTTAGGTAACTGTTAATAAAAGTTTGATTATTCTATTGGTTTGTGATTTTTGTTAATTTCAGATCCATTAAATTATATATATATATATATATATATATATATATATATATATATATATATATATATATATATATATATATATATATATATATATATATATATATATATATATTGTGGCAGGGTGAAGGATCACGCAACAATGAAATGGATTTATTTTGAAAGGGAGGATTTATTTTGTTGAAACTGTGAACAAACGTTGAATTAAAGTGGTGCAGGTGCTCTGTGTGTGTCCTTCTTCCGGGTTCCCTGGTGCTAGCGGTGACGTCTGTGTGGTGGTGTGGCCGGCTGCTGTCTGGGTGAAAGAGAGAGACAAGCATTAGCATAGTGCTGTATGGAGATCGTGCTCAGACTGGCGTTCCGGTGTGATGGCTCTTATGGGGTGTGGTGATGGCCTGCAGCTGTGACGGTCCGACCCGTACTGATTGCGTGCAGGTGTTTTGAGTTTGTTGCCAGGGCGAGGCTGATGAGTACTCGGGAGACATGTCACCCCCTTAAGCGTTGCGCTGGTCCTGTAACGAAAGTTAGTGGTAGATATTGGGGAACATAGAGGTCGGCTGGGAGTGCGCCCTGACAGACCTGCGTAAGCTGAGTCAGGATGGCATCAACCTTCTTCTGTTACGGCTGGATCAGCCCTCTACCCAACCGGAAACCCAGGTACTGAGCCTCGGCGAGGGCCAAATGACATTTCCAGGGGTTGGCGGTCAGTCCAGCCCGCCGGAGTTCCAGGAGCACCCTCCGGAGCCGCTCCTGGTGGTCCTGCCAGGTCTCGGAGTGGATGACCACGTCGTCGAGGTAGGCTGCGGCGTACGCTTGGTGAGGACGTAGGAGGATGTCCATCATCCTCTGGAACGTGGCCAGTGCCCCGTGGAGGCCAAAGGGGAGGGTCCGGTATTGCCAGTGCCCACTTGGAGTGGAGAACGCCGTCTTCTCCTTAGCAGAGTCTGTGAGTGGGACTTGCCAGTATCATTTGGTGAGGTCGAGTGTCGTGATGTACTGGGCCCTCCCCAGACGTTCCAGTAGCTCGTTGAGCCAGCGGAAGTCGTTACAGAACCGGAGGGTGCCTCACGATGACTCCTGGTGGCGTTCGGATGTCGTGCTTGATGACGTTGGTCTGCCCGGGACGGGTGGAGAACACATCAGAGAACTGACGGACCAGATGGTTCAGCTCCCTCTTCTGGGCGGCTGCCAGATGGTCCCCGACGTCAACAACCAGGGGATCAACGGAGGCCAACGCGGCAAGCTGTTCCCGGGTCCCCACCCACCTCTTCAAAAGGGTGATGTGGTATAACTGTTCTTCACGTCGGCGACCCGGTTGGCGCAGCCGATAGTTGACGGGACCCACTCACTCCACAACGGTGAAAGGGCCTTGCCAGGTTGCGAGGAACTTGCACGTGGAGGTGGGGACCAGCACCAGGACTCGATCCCCTGGTTGGAACTCGCGTGGCTGAGCCGCCCAGTCGTACCATTGCTGCTGGGACTGCTGTGCCTTGGTGAGGTGTTCCCGGACCAATGGCATGACCCTCTCGATCCGCTCACTCATTTCCCTCACGTGTTCGATGGCGGAGCGGAGAGGTGCTGGCTGCTGCTGTTCCCAGGCTTCACGGGCCATGCCCCTCGGCTGACGCCCAAAGAGTAATTTGAAAGGGGTGAATCCTGTGGATGCTTGGGGGACTTCCCGAACCCCGAACAGGACGTAGGGAAGCCTCAAGTCCCAGTCTCTCTTGTCTTCCACTGCCACACGCCGGAGCATCTGTTTTAGGGTCTGGTTAAAGCGCTCTACGAGGCCGTCCGTCTGCGGATGGTAGACTGTGGTGTGGAGCTGTTTTATTTGCAGCAGCCGGCAGAGGTCAGTCATCAGCCGGGACATGAAGGGGGTCCCTTGGTCCGTCAGTATCTCCGCTGGGATGCCAACTCGGGTGCAGAGCAGGAAAAGCTTGTGGGCGATGTTTTTGGCTGAATGTTTTGCGGTTCGTTGGCAGGTCGGACAGGCTTGACAGAAGCGCTCCACATCTCCATCCAAACCTGGCCAGTGGAAACGGTCCCGGATGCGCTGGATGGTGTTGGCGACTCCCAGGTGACCGGCCATCGGATGGCCGTGGGCTAGCTCCATAATCATTTCCGTCTTCTTCTTTGGCACCACGAGAAGCTCTTTGACCTCCCCCCTCCGCTGGGCGACACAGTACAACAGCCTGGCTGGCTGGCTGGCTGGGTGGAGGTGCGAGCAGCTCTTCAAAACCCGGCCAGTCTCGTCTAAGGAGTACGGCCACAGGGAGGTCCTTCATAATCCCCACTTCAACAGGCCAGGTGCCTGGGCCAGCGGAGATCGTCACTCGGCGGGCCGGGAAGTGATGAGTGTCGCCGTGTACACAGGTGATAGGCAGCTGGGCTTTGAAGTTCTTCTGTGGTGGCAGGACGGCGGCCTGGACGAGACTGACCGAGCTACCGGAATCTAGAAGGGCCAGAACCGGCCGCCCATTGATTTTCACCTCCGTTCATGGGGCGGCTCCTGATGTACGGTGCAGCCAGCCAACCATGCGCGTACCGGCATGACCGGTTTCTCCGTGGGCATCAATTCGTTGATTGGGCCGGGAGCCGCAGGCCTGTGTACTGCGCACTGGGTACCTTCCGGCGCGCGTTGCTCCTGGACCACCCTCCGGGGAAAAGACGGCGCTCGCTCCCCAGGGTTGCGGTGCATCGCCGCCTCCGCCTGCTCGATGGCCTCGACGAGCTAGCCGATAGTGGTTGGGTTCGTCATTCCCACCGCCATCTCAACGTTATGGTTGAACCACTGTAGTCACATGGACTATTTTAACAATGTCTTTACTACGTTTCTGGGCCTTGAAATTAGTAATAATGTTGCTGCTTATGGAGAGGGTCAGAAAGCTCTCAGATTTCATTAATAAAAATATCTTAATTTGTGTTCTGAAGACGAACGAAGGTCTTACGGGTTTGGAATGACATGAGGGTGAGTAATTAATGACAGAATTAAAGAAATTGAGAAATGTCATTATTGCTTGTTGGTTTTTTAGTAAGTTGACATTCATTTGACATTTTCTGGTATATGTATAGTTAATACCTTTTCCTGTACCCTAAAGCTTACTTAACTTCCAATATTAAGTTAATTTAACAAATAAGGTTTTATAGTATGAGTGACAACAATGTATAGAAAATGTGAAAATATAGAACAATTTTTTTGGGGGTATCTGACATAAATGTTGCATGAAGGCAGAATGTTCCCATACGAGGCAATCATATATGACATACTGTAACACTGCTAAAACGTCAAGAGATATTGAGGCATCCAAACAGAAAACCACTCCGTGGGCCTCATTGATAAAAACGAGCCAACTTTTCCACGACAACTTTTATATTTATAAAAATACGGTCTTTGACGAGGAAAAGTGCTTTGCGCCACATCAGAGTCTGAGCAGACGTATGCACTTTTCCTTGTGGCAGAGAGTCAAAGTACTGCAGATGTTGGAAATCTAAGCAATTCTTGCCTCTCGCCATTCTCAGGTAAAGGATTGGGATGTTGACTTGTGCTCTTTTAAATGCTAATGACATTACAAGGTGGAGATCTGAGATATTCAGATGCGCATAATTTCAAAATCATTTGAGATTGATCAGTTTGCATGAGAGGAGTACGCAAGTTTTTTTTGTGCGCAAGTTCGTTCTCTGAATCACACATATACGTACATTTGAGAAATGATCATAAGATCAAATGTAGGATGATTTCTAAGCAAGAATTTATAAATGAGGCTCAATATCTTGCATCACTGTCACACATTCTAACAACTGGAAGAGTGTCAAACCATACCACGCACGTTGCAACACTTATGAATAGAACATGAATGTCTGCTCTGATTTATGCAAATCAATCCCAGACCAAATCATCAGCTGGAGGAAGGCTAAAAAATAATGCTGATGTGGGTGAAAAGAACACAAACTGTACCTTGAAAAACACTGCATAGCCTGTGGGGACTGAAATGTATTAGTATAAAACAGCAAACTTTGAGTCACAACATTTCAATGAGGTTTCTCTGATAAAGATTTGAATTTCTACCAGATTAATGTCCAGAAGAAAGAAACCTTATGAATGAAAATTACTGTTTCTGCTTCATAAATCGCATTGCCTGTTCAGGATTCATAAGATTCTCATCAGGGAGGAAGGCAATCAGCACTATACACAACTTGTCAACACACAACACACATACATCATTCTAGATGACGCAAAACCTTACAGTGCCAACTAAATTTTTCTCTATCTCTATCTATTTTTTTAAATAAAACTAATATATGTAATGGTAAGCATGCTACTGTTTAGGAACGACTATCCCCACTGCTGTTAGTTTGGCTTGGTTTGATTTTATGCATGCTTTTGGGGGATAATTTGTTGTCATAGGCTGTATTTCACAGACAAAAGTGATCGTTATTGTAGTTCGGGTAAATACTGAGGGGTTTATAGTATTAAATGTCTACAACTGAATGAAGAAGTAGGTTTGATTTTTAAAGTCTGGTTCTCTTTTTTACATGAAAATCAAATCATTACGTAACTACGACATTTATGACTCTGTGCATTTGATCATGTGTGCCTAATTGCTCTCCAGGAAATGCTTTAATTAAAGTGAATACAAGCATGGGCCACTTTGTTGCAGTTTATGATCACACCAGACCTGCTGTTCCTCAGGAGATTAAAGCCTCGGACTGACTTGCTTTTCCTTCACATGTCATAAAATAGTATGCTTTTGTGCAATTCTTGATTCACTGTTTTGTTTTAAATAGGGTTGATACAGAGATGCACCCCTGTAAAGTATCATTACACCTCTTCAATCCTGCCTCGAAACCTTCCCATCAATATCACCAAGACCATCCGACAAGATGAGTGGCATGCCCTGCGTGAGTCTAACATATGCTGTCTTTTTTTCATGTGTCAGATTTACAAAATTCATGCCTTTGGGGTTTATCAGTTCATTAATGCATACACAATTGTTGTCTATCATGTGCATGTTTGAAGCCAATATTTGTGAAACTTATAAAGGGGTTGTAACTGATCCTTCTCCAATCCCCAGTTGTAGCAATATTATGATACTTTTTCCTGTGACTCTATAGAAGATTAATGGTTTGGAGAATGAATATGGAGGATACTTTGGCTAGACATCTTATATTGTTTAAATGAAAGCACACGTTCAGTCACCGGATAAGAGATCTTATGTACATTATTTCACCAAAAATGCCATTGACATTTAAAATGACATTATATACTGTCTGCCAGCTTGTTCTGACAAATACAAAATACTCACTGATATGAATATTTTCATCCTCTTATTTAGATTTAATGATTTGCCTCTACACTCAAAAAAATGTTGAGCCTTTTTTCAAGATTTACGAATTTCAATTAATAGTACAATTCCATTAAATGGAATTGAATCATTTGTACATAATATTATACATATTATGAATTACATTTTAAACTTGAATAAACATATTTTACAAATATGTTTTATTGAGCTATTTTTTACTAATTTAAATTAAATAATATGAATAATGTATTATAAGGATTATTAAATTGAATGGAATTTAACTATTAATTGAAATGCGTAAATCTTGAAAAACTAAAACATTTATTCAGCAAGGGTCCATTAAAGTGACAGTAAAGACATTAATAATGTTACAAAAAAGATTTATATTTCAAACAAATGCTGTTATTTTGAACTTCCAATGCATTAAAGAATCCTGGAAAAAGTGTATCATGGTTTTCAAAAAAAAAATAAGAAGAAGCTCAACTTTTTTTTGAACTGTGCTATTAATAAGAAATAATATTTGTAAATACGGTATGATAATATAAAATGCACAATGCTTTTCTTTTATTCATCAAGGACAAGAATATATATCCTAAGTATTCAGACCCTTTGCTCAGTATTTAGTAGAAGCACCTTTTTGATCTAATACAGCCAAGAGTCTTTTTGGGAAAGATGTAACAAGTTTTTCACACCTGGATTTGGGGATCCTCTGCCATTCCTCCTTGCAGATCCTCTCCAGTTCTGTCAGGTTGGATGGTAAACGTTGGTAGACAGCCATTTTCAGGTCTCTCCAGAGATGTTCAATTGGGTTTGGGATCTTGTTACCAGTCGTCCTGTCCCCACAGCATGATGCTGCCACCACCATGCTTCACTGTTGGGACTGTATTGGACAGGTGATGAGCAGTGCCTGGTTTTCTCCACACATACCGCTTAGAATTAAGGCCAAAAAGTTCTATCTTGGTCTCATCAGAGCAGAGAATCTTATTTCTCACCATTCTGGAGTCCTTCAGGTGTTTTTTTTTAGCAAACTTCATGCAGGCTTTCATGTGTCTTGCACTGAGGAGAGGCTTCCGTCAGGCCACTCTGCCATAAAGCCCCGACTGGTGGAGGGCTGCAGTGATGGTAGACTTTATACAACTTTCTCCCATCTCCCGACTGCATCTCTGGAGCTCAGCCACAGTGATCTTTGGGTTTTTCTTTACCTCTCTCACCAAGGCTCTTCTCCCCCGATAGCTCAGTTTGGCCAGACGGACAGCTCTAGGAAGGGTTCTGGTCGTCCCAAACGTCTTCCATTTAAGGATTATGGAGGCCACTGTGCTCTTAGGAACCTTAAGTGCAACAGAATTTTTTTGTAACCATGGCCAGATCTGTGCCTTGCCACAATTCTGTCTCTGAGCTCTTCAGGCAGTTCCTTTGACCACTTGATTCTCATTTGCTCTGACATTCACTGTGAGCTGTAAGGTCTTATATAGACAGGTTTGTGGCTTTCCTAATAAAGTCCAATCAGTATAATCAAACACAGCTGGACTCAAATGAAGGTGTAGAACCATCTCAAAGATGATCAGAAGAAATGGTCAGCACCTGAGTTAAATATATGATTGTCACAGCAAAGGGTCTGAATACTTAGGACCATGTGATATTTCAGTTTTTCTTCTTTAATAAATCTGCAAAAATGTCAACAAGTCTGTTTTTTCTGTCAATATGGGGTGCTGTGTGTACATTAATGATGAAAAAAAGAACTTAAATTATTTTTTGCTGCAATATAACAAAGAGTGAAACATTTAAGGGGGTCTGAATACTTTCCGTATCCACTGTATATCCTTGTCCTTGATGAATAAAAGAAAAGCAGTGTGCAAAACGTAAATATTTAGCATGCGATCTAAGTCACTTACAATATAAGCCATGCTTATAAGCCCTGGAAAGCAACAAAAGGGGCTTGATGTTTGTGTTTTGTGCTGCAGATCTGCGGAGGATGACAGCAGGTTTTGTGGGCATGGCTGTCTCTATCATCCTTTTTGGCTGGATCATCGGGGTTCTTGGATGCTGTCAACAACATGATCTCATGCAGTATGTAGCTGGACTACTCTTCCTCATGGGCGGTAAGAGACAGAGAGTGTGTTTGGCGTGCGAGAGAGAGAGAGAAAGAAAGTGACGGAATGTAACTTGACTGCTCAATTTTGTCGCCATCTAGTGTCTGGTTTCTCATACAACATTATGTAAATAAATACATAAAGGTGCTTTGAAATATAGATCAAAAGCATGAACTCTTTGCATCTTATATTTGTGATCTAAAAGGAAAGTGTGTTTCATGAATGTTTGATGATACATCTTGAGTAATTTCCTCTCTGACAGGAACCTGTTGTATTATCTCCCTTTGTACGTGCGTGGCGGGCATTAACTTTGAGCTGTCCCGTTACCCACGTTACCTTTACGGCCTTCCAGAGGACATCAGTCATGGGTACGGCTGGTCCATGTTCTGTGCCTGGGGCGGACTGGGTCTCACCCTGCTGGCCGGTTTCTTATGTACACTGGCCCCTTCTTTAAGCAGCCCCTTGGCCCGCACCACAGTCCACAAGTCCAGGCACGAAAATGGAACTGTGTGAGTAGACTTCAGGAGCAACATTGCAGCAACGTTTTCACAACATGTATACAGCGTCTACATAAGGACAAAGCATCTGGCCTATTCATCATCCTGCAGTATATTGACTGGATCCTCCCTCTATCCATTTCCATAAGACTCAAAGGGCTTTCGCGGCTCTTGTTGATCACCGTTGTCAACACAACTTGTGTACACCGTCCATTTGATTAAAAGATTCAAATCTGTAAATGGTCTGGACACTGCCAAGAGTCAAGATGAGACACATGCACAGACCACTGAGCATCTTCCTCTCACATGTCTCACTCTTGTCCTTTGTGACACACACACACACACCAACACACACAAAAACCCCAATGAAAATGTTCACTGCTCTGTTCATGACAGAGAAGCGAGCTGGAGGCGACTGTGTTCTCCCCAAGAGGATTCATAATAATATGGTGCTCTCTTTTCAAAATTTCACAACTGCACAGAAATCTTTTCAAAGACATCAAGAGAACAAATAAATCCACAGGTTTTCTTATAGCTGACTGATGGTGTGGAGGAGAATGAAGTGGGGAGCCACAGAAAGGAGAGATATAAGTATTTCTGTCATTCAAGCTTTGAGAAGCACATTTCCTAAGGCCTCAAAGAGTCTGTACGTGTAAAAATACTTCATTTTGTCTAGATTTTGTCTGCATTTGTATGAAATTATGCTTAGGATACAAATGGAGACTTTTCACTCTTTGTTATGATTGTACCGATCGGTGACCTGGCTTGGTCTGTGGTAGCTGTTTTGAGGAATATGACCAAATTTATTACTAAATGGCATGTGAACCTAATTATGTTTGTGGGGGTTATTTCTGTATGAAGCCTTATTGCTGTTATGAGCACAACATGCTTAGGATCAGAGTTATACGAGAGCTCAGCACCTTCCAACCACGACTGAATGTTGCTGAATAGTCAAGATACAGTTAAAGCTATGGGTGGACATGCAAGTTGAGGATTTCTAAGGGAATTCAGTGTTATGTTATAGTGATATGAAGTCTAAATACAGAAAGCATAATGTACAGAATTTAAATCACGACGATGGATTGCAGGAGCGGGGTGTTTAGTTTGCTACAATACATAACACGTGACACAACCAGATATAATGTTTACATCATGTAATGTTTGTACGACCAACTCCAACCAAACAATATTTTAAACAACTCCAACAGGCCTCTAGGCTTTAATCTAGTAATAATCTAGTAATGTCTTTTTAAACAGTGAGTGTGTCTCCACATTATCATGAATAATTCATATTGATTCTTCTCTCACCAATGGATATTATTTATTGAGGATGCTACTGTGAAAAGCACAGTTACCATAAATCATTAAACAATGCCTCACATGTCTTTGCCAAATGTACATTCATAGACTCATAGACCTCCACATAATCCAGATCAATTCTTGAGCACAATATACTGATGTTGATATTCACGGTGGGGAAGGGTAAATGCAATAGTTAACGTAAGACCTTTAAGGACGGCAAATACTGTGGAAGTATTTTGGGAAATGTGGGAAACTAGGTAAGGAGTGCTTTTATGGAATACATTTGATTGGCTCAAACATTTATGTCACAGAAATAAAATAAACAAAGCTTAAAGAACAGATCCCTTTACGCAGATAGGAATGCGGTGTATTAAGTGTGACCTTTCTGATGAACTGCAGCTCATGTATTGACTGAAAACAGTGGAAAAGAAGTAATAAATTGCACTTAGAAAAGATGAAAATGTGAATGTTTTGGAGAGGATTAAAAAAAAGAGCACAAGAACAATGTGTACAAAAGAAAATAGCTTCTTGAATAAAAGCAGCTTCAGGTGTTTTGTCACTTTTGGGGAGATATGAGAGACATTTGTACAAACGCTGCCATTTTCTTTGGCAGCTGAAGTAGCACCACTTTTTTTATTTATTTTTGGGTATGAACTGTTTTTACTGGTTCATTTCATGAGGAGAAAACAGGTGTCACTGTCTCGCATGCCGTCATATTGATTAATTCCATTGTATTTAGATTGTCAATTTTTTTAAATGACTTTTATTTTATGAAATAAAATGTTAGTAGCATTTCATCATGAGTTACCTTTCATTTATATTTCATTATTTTTTAATTAAATTGTTTTTAATGTGATAGTCCCCCGGGCTTCGGTTTGGCTTGCTATATGAGTACATATAAGAATGTAAAATGAATAATAATAAAAATAATAATCCTTAGCATATGGGACAGGTAGGTCTGGTTTAATATACTTTCCATAACACTTTACAATTGCTCATAGTTAATGTTAGTAAGTGTTAACTAACGTTAACTAATGGGGTGTTATTGTAAAATATTACCATACTTTCGATACTGCATTGTTATATGTTCACAGTCCTCTAAACAAATTTCTACACAAAAAGGTAATGTTGTAGTAATTCTATAAATACAGCTCATCACTTGATATAGGACACCACCTAGAGGATCTTTGTGGAACAAGTTCATTTTAAACCCTCATTCAAAAGACTTTACAAAAGTGTCTTTGTAAACTCAAACTTCAGAATACAGCATACATCCAACAATTTAAAGTTACAATAAAATAAAAAATAAAGTAAATCAATATTGGCTTCCCAGTAAAGGATTAGAGATCCCGCCCTTTATGCTTTTAACATGAGAAAATAAGTCTTAAGAACAGATATTTATTTGATATATACCTACTCTATATAAGACCATATGGGTCAATATTCCTTTGGGTCAGGACAGATATTACATTTGATATCAAATGGTGACCCAGCACAGTATAAATTGTGTATCATACAAAAGTAAACAGAATGTTCATTCATATAATCATTAACTGTAGATTCATCAATGAGCAACATTAGCATTCCTTGATTTGAATATATTTCAAGCTGTCTGCGACCCTATCAGAACATACCTGTGATGACCCGAAAGGTTCAGGACCACTGCCCTAAAGAAAGATGAATTACAAAATTAAAAGATCAAGCCACCTGGGCTGCTTCCCTCCTAGAAAAACAAAGTCAGCCTGCTGTTGATTTAACAGAGGTAGCAGTTACTGAGTCACATCACTTCTTAAAGCGGGAGTGAGTTCCCACGACCATATAACTGTCCCGGGACAGCTCTCTCTTGACTGGGGACCTGCTGTTAGTCTTGCAGGTTTTGGGTCCAGGCCGGGCGATCATGGTCATCCTGCATGGGTCATGCTTTAACAAGTAAGTACCAAAGGTCTCCCATCCACCACCCACACGCACCATGGCGTGTTTATCATTCAACATCTGTAAAAGTGAGAAAGCATGAGAAAAAGAATGCACAAGGTATTCTTGATTAAATATCTGTTCAACAAAATACTTTCACAGATGTTAAATGCAGGTGTTTCATATATATATATATATATATATATATATATATATATATATATATATATATATATATATATATATATATATATATATAAATTCTCATCTAACAGTCTTGTAGAGTAGATATACAGTCTTTTTCTCTTTTTCCACTGTTATTTCCAGCACATCTCAAAAAAGTTTTAGCATTCCTAACATTGAAATTATTACTATTGACTTTCTGTTTAATGCTAGCTTTTATATCCTAAAAATGATGGCAATGACACACAATAAAAATATAATGCTCACAACTTATATACCTTTTTATTGGTTTCTTGACACATCACATCTCATATTTCATATGAAACATGTTACTCACCGATACTTGAACACTTGTACACATTTGTACACTGATGTTCTTGGCAAATAATTACACTACAACTTCTAGGGGCAAGATTGTTCATTGTGGTGAAAATGTTGCCACAGCTGTGAGGCAGTAATGCTTTATTTATTTTATAGTGCTGTATTTAAAATGCAGTAGCCTAAATGGCAAACATTTCTTTGTCTTACACGGACTGGTTGTTATACAAATTGCTTGGTCTTTTTTTTTTACTTCACACTACATAATATGCAGTTTTTTAGTGGTATTTTATAATATATATTTTTACTGCATTTATTTGTCATATTCAACTATATTAATGATCGCCCTAATACCCCTTCCTCCTTCATAAAATATTCAAAGTCTACATCTAATATGCAACAGATCCGATGAAAGGCAAATGATCCCAGAAAGAGAAAGAGAGAGAGAGAGAGAGAGAGAGAGAGAGAGAGAGAGAGAGAGAGAGAGAGAGAGAGAGAGAGAGAGAGAGAGAGAGAGAGAGAGAGAGAGAGAGAGAGAGAGAGAGCTGCTAAAATCTCATTAAGCCTAATGAAACACCACCTCATGGCACCAGCTGAGCACCAGCGCAAGACAAATCCACACACACACGGGCTTTTCAGACATACACCTACGGCGCGTGGCGTGAAGCTCACCCGCTGCCACGGCAACCGCTCCCGAGCATGAACAAGACAAGACACACAAAATAGAAATGCATTGAAACTAAACAGGGTCACGTCTCCTGAGAAATGTGTCTCTGTCCCCTGAGGCACCGACAGTCATCTATTTCCTCCTCCCCTCCACCTTATCAGTCTTGACCCTCTCATTACAAACCTGTTAAGCTGCTGGTAATACAACCAGATTTATATGTTTCGCACCTCCCACCCCTCCAAACCCTTAGCTTGATGCATCCTAATAGATGGATAGCCTATTCACGCGTGCGCCCTTGCCAAGCAGGGTAGGCTACTTCTAATTACAATGCGGTTTGATCAGTCTCAGCTGTTTCCAAGCAGATTAAAATGTCAGGGCTGACAGAAGAGGTGAGGGCGAGGGCGAGGGCGAGGGCGAGGGCGAGGGCGAATGAACAAATACAGAAAGCCGCGAGGGAAGGGGGGGGATCTGTTAAAGAAAACCCCGCGTCAGTCAAACAACCGTTAGTGCTTCTGACCAATAAGTTACGTAAATAAAAACAGTCCACAGTACAGAATGAAAGCATTATTCAGTGACTTAATAATCAAACGGAGTGATACAAAAAAATGTTCCTTCCCTTACACATTATTTACATGCTATAGGTCGTTCTGAAAAGCCTGTGTGTTCAAACTCCAACCTCGTTTCATATTACCATTTACAACACTCCTTTAGCCTCTCATCTCATTCGCTATTATAGCCTATAGAGGCAGCGAAATTGATTTGAGTCCTTTTCGTCTTCCTCCACTGAAAGATTAATGGGAAAGAGATGAGAGCGACCGTGCTTTTGTTAACACACTGACCACTAGATGGCAGATTGTAGCTTTTATATTCTTGTTTGAACAGGACCTGAATGAGCACACATCCTCTTAGATAGGATCGAGTTCAAATAGCTAGTATGTGTTGTAAAAGGGGCTGGCTAAGGGTATGCACGTGACGTCACCATCAGATGGAGCGACTGCGGGTTACGTTACACTGAGTGGCAAAAAGTTCTGCACGCGCGCTAATCCTCTCTAAGTGTAGAGACTACGTAAAAAAAAAAAAAAAAAAAAACAACCACCCGGAAAAAAAAGGGCCTTCACTGTGTATCAGCTTCACTGATTGTTATAACGGAAGTTTGTGAGATTATCAGCTTTTAGTGATTATAAAGGGAGCACTATTTGCATGCTGTCTAGGCAATATAAAAATCATTATTAGGCCTATAATATATTCAGAATTTGAATCACACTTCTGTTTTCCATTTTTGACAAGTGTCCACATGCACGCTTCAATATAGGCCCATCCGCATATACATGCAGGATTCACTCTTAAAACTGATATTGAAATCAGGCTCATATAAATGTCAAATGTCAGGAAAACACAATTCCTGACTGCATGTCAGTATCCATGGGTCACTGGATCTTTGGTAAGTTGTAAAGAACACTATATCGAGCCCAACCTTTAGTTTAAACTAAAAACGTTTGTTTTACTCGCGTTTTCCCCTATTAACTGCAGTCACACAGCAGCTCTTCTGCCACTCAGTCCGGCTGAGGGAGCGTTTTTCCAGCGGGAAAGTGACCTCAATGCATACCCTCTATTACACACCTTTATATTAGTGGTGTAGTATGTATGGTAGAAGAAATGGCAAACAGTAGTAACCCACTTTTAAAAAAATGAAGCACATCAAGCTACTGTAGAGACAAAAACAAGACCACCAGGGCCTCGGCCTCCGTCCTCGACGCACCTGGATGAGATCTATATCTGACCCTTAATCTGTCTTTTGTGTAAAAAGAATGAATAATGAATATGTCTTAATTACTGAACAGATCGAGAAGCAAGATAAACTTAGTGGAACATGTATAGCAAAAATACACAAACGTACAATAAGTGCTAAAAGGTTGTGAAGCTTGTGCCGTATTCATTTAAACCGGGTGTTTGTGAAAGGAGAGTTTTGTCAGATAAAGGTAAACAGCTTTCAACAGTCTGTGTTAAAATGGCATTATGCTTTCCAGTCAGATCTAAAGAGAGAAGTATTCATGAACCCATTAACATCACTGTTAATGACAGACATGGCATGAATCGTATTTCTTAATGATTCACCGATTCTTCACCCCTTCTGCTGTTCTGCCATTGTGATGATCTAATGGATGTTCCTTCTCTTCCATGCTAGCCCAGGATGTCACAACAAAAGTAAAAAAAAAAAAAAACTCCTACTCCCTTCCACTGAAAAGAAGGGTGAGAAATGATATCAAAAGCTCCCCATCTCTTTCTCTTTAAGTGCTACAGTAAGCCCCCTCTCTCTCTCTAATTGGATCTCTGACAGAAAGCTGCTGCTTTTCTTCCTCTGCCACATTTACTGTAGCCCTGTAGGATTTGTCTGATTGAAAAATCATAAAAGGGAGTGGTGGAGCCAACAGAAGCAAAGGCTGTAGGTCTCTGAATACATACTCAGACTATCTCAGACTGAATACTCAGACTATCATTCACTTGATCAGTAATCAACATATAGATGAATTCTACTTTTATGACAGATCTAGTTTAACTAAGATGCTCTCTAACATGTCTCTTGTTGCTTCAAATGAGTTTAAGTAATTTCTCCCCTTTAGCTGTAAGACTATACACAAGTTTTTGACTTATACTTGATCTTTAAAAGTAGATTTCAATGTTTGGTTTGTGTTTCTAGGTAGAAAGTAAGTTCTGTCATGACAACTCTCGGAGTGTTTGGCATGGTAATGCATTTGACAATGTTAATATGTTTGGTCTTGGCGGAATATATGTTCAACACTGCTTTTGCTACTGCTTCTGTAGAGCAAGTATGGGACTTGCTACTGCCAATACATACACCAATATGCTGCTGTTAACAAGACATGCTAATACTGTATAATATAACACACATTAATTACCTGTAGCAGATACAGGTGGAGCTGGGGAAGGTGGAGGGTTTATGAAAGCGTGCTGCAACTGCTACAGCAAATGCTGACGCAGTATTTGAAGGTTGCGCAGCAAGTTTATTGGCTACTGATACACGGGAACCAATCAGGTGTGCCCTATAGAGAATGATGTGATTGCAAACAGATTTGAGTTAAAGTTGCAGTCTGTAATTTTTTTGGTTAAAAATGATCCAAAATCAATCTTTGAGGAAGTATATATCCAGCCAGTGTTCAAAACGGTCTCCTTGCCGTAGCTGATAAGTATAACAAAAATATTAATAATTTGCATGGTTTGATAGGATACGAGCTAAGCGATCGTTAGATTCAATCAACATTGGTAGCGCGATTCATTGTAATGCTTTTTTTCCTCATTTGGTCATTACAACTGTGGCAGACATGTTACTTACTTGGTCAGATGACATTTTCCAGTAAAAAATCTTATTTTGGTCATACTTCCAAGACATACAATCTGTGATTCCCAAGTACAGTATCCAGACAGGTGCGGTGAATGATGGACAGCCACACAAACTCCTCAAAACAATAGATTCAAACACGCTGAGGAGCCATGCCGATGCACAACCAGATAATAATTCCGCAAATAACTGCAATTGCAGCTTTCAAACAGAGAAGGCGACACAGAGGCCAAACTTATTGACTGCATCTTTAAGGACCTATCAGCTTGAGCCATCTAGAGTTTCATCATGACAGAACTTTGTATTGTTGGATAAATGTCAAAATGACACAAGCAAGGGAAGTTCTCATTAACATTCACAGCTTGAGGTATTGATGGCTAATAATGTGACAGTGAACACAATTAGTGTGTGTTACATAAAGTAAGTGCATTCCGATATGTTTAATTAAGCAAGTAATGAGTTTGTACAGGTCCCAAATGAGACAAAGTGACAATTCTGTTTAGAATTTAACTATTCCCTGTAGGGTTTAGATGCACTGTCTCTTTTAAAGACTCAAAATAGCATACATAGCCTTTTAGGCATTTTGAGTTTTACAATAATCTAAATTCTGTGTGTTTTCAGTTTGACTGAGCATTTTATAATTGCTTCTTGTGCAGTATTTGTGTTCTTTTTTGGTATATGTGAACTGACTTTCCAGCCCTGATCCTAGACATTTGTTAGTCTGAACCTCCTTTTTCCCTATTCAAAGGTGTGAACCTTTTCTTCATGTTGCCAGGCAACACCAGCTCCCATGAGGCTTTGCCTTGACAGAGCACTGTGTTCTCTCAGGTTCAAAACTAATATTTGTGCTTCTAAAGAAACAGTGAAAGCACAGCAGAGCTTGTTGACATGTCAATGCTTATAACAAACAATGAGGCATGAGTTTTCATATCCTTGCACAGAAATCAATGGGAACTGCAATAATAAATATCGAATAACATTTAAAAAAAGGCAGTGAAAAGTGTAGTACATACCCTGACATAGAGAACTTTGTCTCCGACACGATAATGGCCTTTTGGCTGCTTCTCAATGCAGAATTTGACTATACATTTGCATGGTGGATCCTCTGATATCTGCCTCACCTGAAACAAAGCAACAAAGAAAACATGCTTTTGATAATGAGCATGAAGTCACACATCAGTACGCCAAGGATTCGGAAACAGAATACGAAAGTACTCACAATCTCATCCAGAAGGTTACCGCTGCTCTTTTTCCCATTAGTCTTAGCAAGGCCGTTTTTCGGAGAGGGTGGCGTTGATTTGACGGGTGTTCTGATGGGTGATGGTGTAGTTGGTGAAGTTTGCTGAGGTTCTGACTGGGTCTTTGAGTTAGAGAAGATGGACGTGGACTCTGGGGGAGGGGTAGGGGCCAGAGGAGGGGATGGAGGAGAGATGGATGAGGGGGTTGAGATTGCAGGAGGCTCTGGATCAGGAGGGAAAAAAACAGGTGGGGTGGAGGGAGATGGCAGAGGTGAGGCAAAAATCATGGATGGTGACAGAGACTCATCTTCCTCTTTCTCAATCTCTCTCTCAAGCTTGACCAGCGCAGGCGGCTCAATGCCATACCTGAGGGAGAACGTTTATTCAGCTGTGACTGAGAGAGGAAAATATGATGAGGACATGTGATATTAAAAGACTGTAAAGGATCAAAAGAACTCACCTTGAAGCAATTCTGCCAAGTTGCATGAGACACAAGCACACATCCCTAGGATGCTTCTGAAGAACTGGTGGAACACATACATTGTCATATGCACACAACAATATCCTCAGAGTCTTATGATGTCAGCATGTTTGAAACAAACATATACTGTACCCTGGGCATAACAATGAACAAGACTGAGCTTTGATGGTCACATACAAAGATTCTCAAAGCGAAAAGACATTTGATATGTCTATTCAGCTAAATAACACTACACTCTCTCAAATAACATTATCATATCCATGCAAAGAGAATGACGATGATGATTTCTAAAATCTCACTGAGAAAAATATTTATCTTTCTTATTAATAAGTAAGAAAAAGATTTCTTAATATTTTACTTCAAAATATCTATACACCCTTAAAACAGGATACATTTATTTGAGTAGCATATTACATAACATCTAAGATAATAATAATAATGAAGTTTATGTTTTAAACAAGAAAATATAGCCAAACTAAAGTTTATTCAGACACCTTCAACATTTTCTCACATTATCACAGCTTATTCGCTATAGTTTAGAAAATGGTAATAAAATATGACAAGAACTCAAATATATCAACTGTTAAACTGTGTCAGAATAAATACATCTTGATAATGTCAGATACATTTGATAGAAAAGTATGTTATGGATTACAATCAACCAATCAGCTGTTAAATTTTGCAATTAGAAAATACCAATTTAGGTCAACAAATTACCAAACAATGCTTCATTTTGTTCAGTCTGTGGTAAACACTTAAACAAATCATGGCCAAGTCAAAGTGTCTGAATAATTTTGGTCCCAAATTTGTATCAATTTTACTGGTAGTCCACTGTATGAAGAATATTTGGGTATAATAAGTAATTGTTTACTTTATTTTGCTATCCTCACTTACATAAATGAACTATAATGTCCTGCACCCACTAGTAAAAAATATATATCTGGTGTCTGAATAATTTGTGACGCTGTTCTATGAGAACTGAACTGAGCTGGACAATGACATCATTTTTTAAAACTGTTTTATAGATGAAATTAACTCATTTAATAATTGAGGATCTTTACAACGGAACTGAATCAACACTGATCTGACTTGTTCAGCTGAACAACAGCCAAAATGCATAATTTTCCTGTTATCACTGTAAAGCTTTGAAACCTGACGTATTATATAAAGCACTATATAAATAAAAGTGACTTGACTTCAAGAAAACATATCTTGCTTTAAGGATGTTTAGATATCTTTGACATGTCTTAATGAGACAATAGCCAAACTAAACACTTCAGAGCGTTTTCATCCTCTAACTAAGTCATTAAAAGATGTTTGCAATGCATGAGCTTCCCAACCCATTTTTCCGGCTTTGCAAAGCAGACAAAACAAACTGTGTAGTGTTTGCACTGACATTAGTGATATCTTTGTTGTGCAGTGGAAAAAGTTGAAAAGCCTTTAATTTTGTGGAAAAAAAAGGTGTCGAAACTTGTATCAACAAGACAGAAAACAGAAATCTGTATCCCTTACATTCTGCCAAGGTTTGAATGTGTAAATCCTTATGAAAACAAAGAAACAATAGCTAAATACAAAATAGCCTCATTTTGAAAGCTATGATAAATATTGGATAGATATACAGTCCTAATAATTGGGCATCAATGTACACTGGGTTTAGGTTTAAAATAAACACAGAATGTTATCTTTTTCAATTTGGAAAATGCACATTAATTTGTCAAACAGTGAAATGCATTTAAACAGACAGGAATGTGCACCAAGGGCGTTTCCTCGAAGGAGGCAAGGGAGGCAGTGCCTCCTCAAAAAATGGGTTGAGAAGAAATAAATAAAACAGCCACCTCCACTGAGCTCAATGAGTCTCAACATACCCCTAAATTAAGCATTTCCACATTGATGCTGAAAGCTTTGGGCTACTTGTCTGAGAGTTGCCACCATCACAAGTGATAAAAATGCATTCCAGTGCTCGAAATTAGTAATCAAATATAATCAGTTACATTACTTTAATGAAGTAATTGAAACAGTTACACTACTTATTACATTTTAAATAGGGTAACTTGTAATCTGTAACCTATTACATTTCCAAAGTAACCTTCCCAACACTGCTGATGTGCACGTACAAAAGTCAACTGCGGGGCTCTTTGAAAATCACAGACACAAAGTTGGATCGACACACTGGTTATGTCACTGCAAATGTCCCTCAGGTTTTAAGACTATGGTATTTCAGCCCTGTCTTCATGTAATATGACCTGTAAAACTACCAGAGCTAAAAGACTTAGAAAAGGGTTTTGTTCCTTTTATAGCAGTTATTGAACACTAGTTCATGCTGCATTATTTTATCTATCCTCTCAAAACCTTTCAATGTGCACTCTTTTTCATTTTCACTATTATTGTATTGTATTCTCTATCTTTGACCCCTATTTTTCCATTCCCCATTTCCCACTGACCTACTGTCCTTTCAATTCTATTTCCTTCTCTTTCTCTCCATTATTCATCAGTCAGTGATGGACAGCAGGGGCCAAGGGTGTGACGCCGTGAACAGTAAAGTGACACAGATATTGATACTGCTTGGCTATTCAGCAGTTCTTTAGGGCCACAGCCCCACAGGACAACAGCCTGCATAGACACACAGGCAGAGGAAGTGAGGCTCGTTCTAACTGGACATCTCACTTAATTTTTTTTTTTTTGGTGATCCCTTTAATGATCTCATGAGTGTAAAAGTGGGCAAAAAAAACCCTGATCTTTCTATGCTGAAAATGTGTCCAGATTTCTCCGTATTGTTGGTGAATCATCACAGATGTACAAGCACTTGTATTGAAACCAAAGAACCTAGTCAGCTTAATCACAAAGATAGTATATTCACAAGCTAATATCCTAAATCCTTGATACGATAAAATAAATATGCTGTTGCATTGAAACACTCACCGAGATCTTCAGATTCAAACAAATGTGATGGCTCCACTCCAATTTTACGGCACCAGTACAGAAAGTTAGCTGTATTGTCCCGAGCAAAGAACGATCCAGAGGCTGCATCAGGCCGCCAGCGAATTACGCGCCGAGTAAAGGGCTATGAATGCAAGAGAAACCAACTGAATTGTAACTCTGATAATAGATAGCACAATAGATTAGGCCCCTCTATTAGGCTACACTATTTTCAAATAATATATGTTGTTCAAAATTTGCACAACAATACATGTCCTAAAATGTACCAGTGCTAGTAATTCTCTCGATTTTACTACCCATAAAATGAGCACCTTGTCATTGTTGGCCAGAATCATTTTCTCCTGTAGCGCTTCTGCAAGCTGACACAGGACGACACCATTGTCTAGTCTGTCCATGAAGTTATCCACTGTTATATCCAAACCTGTAAAGGAAACAATTAAGAGAAAAATAAGGAATAATCAACAGGCTTCTAGTACTAAAGAGTGAGGTTATAAAGGCACTGATTAAATTGTAGTGGATGAACTGGTAGCTGTAAAATGCATGTTTCATGGTTGTTGTTTTACCTTCCTTACATATCCTCTCCTCCATCTTTTATTTATCTATCAGTTTTCAGTACCTAAGGCGACTTGAAGATGCCCCCCAAAAATCCTCTAAGTACACTCGCTCTGAGATTCTCACGGCTGTGCAGACACATTCCTGAGGCCTGGGTGTTAAGTACATACAGATTCAGACACAGCAGTGGTACCGGAGCTTAACCATCACGATGAAGGGGGAGTGGGGGGCCTGGGGAGGGGGAATACAGGAGGTGACGGCAGAGGGAAACCACAACAAAAACAGAAGGATTTGTGCAGAATGACTGGGCATGATCATTAGCTCAGAGTCAGAGAGAAATGTGTGAGGAAAACAAAGAGATCTCCTGCTGTCCGTCAACCACAGAGCCATAATGCTGCCCTGAGATCAACAGGAACAGGAAGAGTTGAGGGAGAATGTGCGTTAATCAGAGAAATCCCTCATCAGCTTCTTCTGTGAAAACACAACTCTGATGTTGTCTCCCTTCTAATCACATTTCTCAGGTTGTTGTGTCTTTACTGTATATTTAAGTACCACCAGTCTGTTGGCTAAGGGGTTTTGTGCTTTTTTGATCTCTTTACATGTTGTGTTTTGTTTTTATCAAGCCTCTTCAGCCCCCAGTTGCCTTAGGAGGTTCTGACAACAAAGGTCAAGACACGCAGGGACTCGTATAAGTCGCTCATATCCTGGTCTGTTTGAAAAAGGCAGTTCCTCTTTAAAGGTCCCATCAGGGCATGTACAATTGATCCAAGGTGCAGAGGAAATTAAGGAATTCTATTTAAAATGACTATCTGTAAACACCATGATATTCCTGATATGATGGGCAGACATGGAATAATCCATATCTGTTGGCTTTTGCAGGATTTAATCAAGATTTTATCTGACTGTGTAAATAAGGTTTTATCCTGTGTACTGACACCAAGCAATGGGAATGGGAAAAGGGTAACCTTGAGTGCTTGTTGGTCAGGAGATACTGCAATAAAGCTGAAATGCAAAGCATATACTGAACATTGCATTTGGGAAGCACAAGACACCATCTTCTCCTGGAAGGCTGGAACCATGACTAATAATAAAATAAGTGGGCCTATTGGTGACCAGAGATGGCTATAATTTCATATTCACAACTTTCCTTGACACACTTAAGCTCTAGTTAAAAGCTTCCATGTGTTGAACAGCCAAAGGCAATTTATGGTTGTTGTAAAAAACTCAATGTTGCCCTAAAGATTAAGCCCAGCCAGTGTATTTTTTGAGAAATGTCTCAATACACTTTTTTTCTCCATACACTGGAAGTCGATGATGACCAAGCATTCTTGAAAATATATTTTTAGTGGTCCACATGAGAAATAAAGTCATAGTTTTGAAATGACTAGACGGTGAGTAAATGGTGACAGAATTTTCATGTTTGGATGAACTCACTCTTCAGTTCACAACTCAGTAATCACTAATGCTTCTGCATGAATAGTTATATTTTCTTACCAAGCATTCTGTTTATCCAGATGGCCAGATCTTCTTTCATGGGCAGGAGACTGAACTCATGCCTACATGCCAGCCACTCGTTGTACTGGTGCAGACAGGAGAGGTCAGGTCCTGGTTCCCGCCTGGGACTGAAGGGACCATTCATACTGACTCAAGTAGTGGACTGCTGGATCAAGAAGCAAAGAGAAGAACTTTACTGTGTTAAAGTGAATGTTTAAGGTTTATAACGCATCTAGAACTTTCAAAACGAATTGGTCTTTTTTATTGTTTTTGGGTCTGTCACTTTTTTTAATCAATTGGATCAAATCCAGCACCTCTTTAAATAATCTGGCATACATACCTTCTGCAGCAATGGTCAGGCTGAATGGTCCTGAATGGACTATTAAATGTGCTGTACATATGAATTATAGCAGAACATCTGTTCTCTCAATGCTTCTGTATATGGGCCACTGTCTGAATTTACCTCAACCATTGCTGGATTTACACTTTACCTAATGATGCACATCTACCACATTCCAACTGTTCTTTAAAACTGACTGAAGCAATGAAAGGGAAATATTAACATTGCTAACAGGCAAAAAGGTACAATAAATAGTGATGGGAATTAGTGTAATACTGTTTCAAAGTCAGCTGTTTCCATGTCTGACTGCCACCCCATTTCTCAATTTATCATAAGGATATAAAAACATCCTTAGGTACAGAATTAGAATGAGGGAATTAAGATTTGTAATGCCAGACTGGATGGAGAAAAGGGCAAATACAAACAGACAAATACCAGCTCAGACACTCTCACTCAGGAGAGAATTTAATTTACAATCTTACTTCAATCCTTAGCAACTGAAGAATGCTCTGTCCTGTAATTTCCCCCAACTCAGGCAACTATTCATCAGTGGGGCCTTTCACATGTAGAAACATGCCCCTGTTTCCCATAACTGCCTCAGTCTTGTAAGGTAGAGGAAGGAGAGTAGACACCTGCAGGGCAGATGTGTGCAATTGAAACAGGCACAGAGAGAAACAGTGGTAAATGTAAGTCCACCACAACCAACCCCATTTATTTTATTAAAGCTGGATGACCTGAAGCTCTTGAGTGAGCTGGTGAGGAACAGGAGAAAAAGACACATAAACTCTGACACAATTAGATGTGGTCCTCCACAGCATACTGTGAGGGGTGATGATATGGTAAATTGAGAGTGTTCACACACGAGTTCACACTTACAAATAAATTAAACGTATGTGTATTTGGCCCTCATATCTTTCTGATTGGTTAGGCAATTTGAACATGTCCCTTCCAAACTTTTGTACACAAACACAATATGAACACAACAGAGGATTTTGACACAACAGAAGATGAAACAACATACATGAGTAGAAAGAGGATGCAAAGATAACCAGGACTATGAAAGGCTTTAGTAGAGGCTGATATATCCAGTGGGTAGATAGATTACAAAAATCCTGTAGAGTTAATGTACCGATATCCTGATTAGATACTTATTTGCATGATTGTTCAAAAAAAAGAATGTACATTTTGGATATTTGACATACTCCATCCACCGACAGGCTGAATAACTTTGCTATGCACATGGGCCTAAACATCAACCCACCCAAGACCAAAGTTATGTGCATTAATTCCATGCCTAATGCACCAATCACTGTCAATAATGGACCATTGGAATATGTCGACAACTTTCCATAACCAGGAAGCCTCATCAGCAAGGACAACGCAGCACAAAAAGCTAAAGGTGCATTTGAATCACTAGACTAAAGACGGTCTGGAAATCTATGCAATACCGCAAAGCTACGTTTGTACAACAGTTTTGTCAAACCAGTCCTGCTCTAAGGCTCAGAATGCTAGCGAGTTACTAAAAGCGACATGAACAAGATCAGCGCCTTCCACAATGGATGCCTCAGGAGGATATGTTGTATACCTAGCCTATTAAAATCATCAATGAAGAACTGTACAGGAGGACAAATAGTCAAAGCATGATCACAAGCATCGTTGAATCCAATGGCTTGGACGTGTTCTCAGAATGGACCAGGCCCAAATAGGTCGACCTAAAACAACAGGGAGACGAGCAGATTTGAAGGACATTGGTCTGACATGGGGCGAGACGAAGCACGCAGCAAATGTTCAGGCTAACTGGAAGCAAATCTTTGATAACTTGTCCGAGAAAGTGTTGAAGTTGTTGAGGGCAGTCAGAGCAGTCAAATTCACAAATTAATTACTTGCATTGGAAATCGCATACTGTCTGAGTAGGTAATTTGCAACTGTTAAAAAACATTCTACATAGCATGATTGTGTGTTGTATGAATGTAATCCGGGTGTACTAAATCCGTCATGTTGCCATTGTCATTTAACCTGTCAGCATCAGTTGAATTGCTTCATTTCCATTAGGGCTGTGCGATATTGAAGAAAAATGCGATATGCAATACCTTATTAAATAATGCAATATTTTATATGCTATTAGTGTGTAAAATAGATTTAAAAATTATATATTAAAAAATATTTAAAACTGAGAATGATACCATTTATGTGTTTCACATTCTTTCTAACATCGCTACAACTTCTGAAAGTGACCAGCAGTGTTTTAGCGAAAATGTATGTCACAAATAGACCTATTTGCCGGATTCTATTGACACACATTTGGTTTCTTTCCCCAAGTGATATCATTTACTTAAAGCATAACCGACTGTGTATGAATACTCATCAAGACAGCCATTTTGACATAACTGTGTGTGTATTTGACAGTTCAAGTGTGTAACAAAAGGCACGAAACAGAACTGATCTCATGCTTTCGGAGAGGCGGCTTATGCGCATGTTTCGGTGTGTGTGTGTCAGACAGCGTGAGACTGCAAGGAGTTGTTTTTCGCAAGTTATTGCATTTAATAACTCTCTTTAACGTCAAGCAAGCCACATAACAGTCGTGTGCCCAGTCTGTTCTCTGCTAAATGCGTCAACCTAAAACATACACTTTTCACAATGTTGAAGTAGCCTATTAAAATCCTTAAGATATTGTGTGCCGTTGCAATATGCATATTGCGATATATAAATTTGCGATATATTTCGATAATTTCGATATATTGCGCAACCCTAATTTCCATTCACAAATCCTCTCCCGTGGCCTCATGGGATAGTAAAGTGTCCATTGGACGCACACTTTAGAATCTTGCCGTAAGTAGGTCATCCAAGTACCTTTTTGCCTACTTTATGAATACTGTGAATTCGAGCATACTCTTTTCACATACTGCAGAAATGTGCAGCTGCAATCGACATGCATTGGCATGGATGATTAAAGAACAACAAGAAGTGAAGATGGCTTGAACTCCAGCGCCTTGTGTGTGTCAGTGATGAAGGCTGAGTCTCTCTGACCGATGGAGCATGGGAAGCCCACACAGAAGGATTACAGCACACAGGTGCCACATTCACACCTATACTGCAACCTGACCATCCTCAGACAGGAGGAGAGGAAGAGGTCTTCATCCAAACCCACAAACAAAAAGAGACTTGTTCACATACACACACACCAAGAATGCACGTAAAGGTAAAACACACACACACAATCACACACACACACACACACACACACACACACACACACACACACACACACACACACACACACACACACACAGAGTTACGCTCCAGTTCACCGCTCACAGATAGGTGTGAATATTCATTGATACACACTGACACAAGGCAACACATGAGATACAGAGGATCAACTGCACTCATCCAATGATATTTTCAATGCATCAAACAGAGAAATCAATCTAATTTTACAGGATGTAAGTGTGTCATCCACTCATGTTCTGGTTAATAACTTAATGAATGCTGAAAGCTTGCATCTGGGAATACAAGCTAAAACAGATACGAAATATGATTTTTGAACTGCCATACCAATCTAAGTGTCAGGTTCAGGGTACGTCCAGCACAATAAATCACATTTCTGCTGGCCTGGTAGTTTGGCTTCTCTTGCCTCTGTTAAAAATACAGCATGATTTACTGTAGAGAAAGGGCTTGACATTTATCATACCCAATACTGGGTTGACAGGCAAAATGTAGAGTACTTGTTCTATCAAGGTATTTGAGTGTAAAGAAAAGATCTCTGCTTCAAAGCATGACAGGACAACACCCACGGCAACTCATTTACTTCTGGAGTAAATCCATGTATAAAAACAACATAGACTCTGTGTTTATTTTAATGGCACGTAAAGCTCAACCTCAGCTGAACAATTTAAGTGAGAATTTTAGCACACTTAACATATTTTTCTACTACAAAGGTCTACATTTCAATGAAACCTGAGAAAACGAGAAAACTGTGACATTGCTTATAGTGAGTGGATCACAACCACAAACAGTGTAAGTGAAACTTGTAATTCATTCAGGCCATTGGGAATGTGGGGTAAAATGAGTTGGAGTGAAAGATGAGCACCCACTGTATCTAGCAAACAGTGTAACATTTTTGTTAGGTGATTAAATATTTAGGAAGGATATAGCTTTCTGTGAATGTGAGGGACACTAATTTATTTTATTTTTTTTGCTTAAAATCAGCCAAAATATGTGAACATTAGATTATTATTAAACTTTTTTTCCTTTTTTTAAATCATTTATTTTATAATTATGTTCAGATTTGTTTTACCCCATATGTCTCACCTTACTTTATGGTAAAGCTCAACATATCCAAACCAAGGGGATAGAGGAATTGCAGAAATTGTATTCATGAATTCAAATGTGTGATCATCATATTCACCATTTCATCTCTTTCTTTCTTCCATGGAACACATAAGCAATAATTTACAACAGACCGTAGCTCTTTTTAAAGTAATGTAGGTAAATGGTGAACAGTGCTGCGATTGAAGCAAAATTTTCAAGGAAAGACTTTCAAGAAATTACAGCATAAATTTCAATCTCTTCCTCAAAAAAGCCATCATATGCCTTCAGAACACTAAGATTATCATGCCGTATGATATAAGAATATAGACATACTTGAAATTTAATGCATCATGGACTTAATTTATGCTGATTTTTGTCCTTATCTGGTCATCTTTTACGTTAATAATTAGTTACATTTATATAGCACTTTTCTAGACCATACGGTTCGATTGTATGGTAGAGCGCAGCACAACATTCTTCAAAACGTCTCCTCTTGAGAAAGAAAGTCAAACATGTTTGGAATGACATGAGGACAAATAAATTATTACATTAAATTTTGGGGTGAACTATCTATAGTTATGCAAATACTGTCTCACCCTTCCCATTCCTCCCTATAAATTAAGTCCAAATTACTGTGCACTAATGTGATAGTGAAACACTTCGCCTATTAGGCACCAAAAGTAAAAGACTGATCTGGGCCAAGTTAAGCTCTTCAACAAAAACGTGCTTACACTCTTAGAAAATATGTACAGCCTTAATAAACTTTCTATAATTGCAGAGTTGTGTTTTTTATAGGCTATAGATGAAAATATGTCCCTATGCCCATTTGTTTGTGTGCATTACAGTATTCTATTGCTGTATAATTTTAAACCATACATCAAGAAGGACTAACTAATTTAACTTCATGATGAAAACCCCTTTATACATTTATTTACATATCTGTATCTGAAGTCACCAAAAGAGTTGTACAATAAATATCTGCCATCAGACCAGAGAAAATCACTCCATTACATTACACTATTAATGGCCGCTAGTGAAGTTCGAGTCAGGCCTTGAAATATAAGAAACGATTAATTTGTTAACTTGTGTAAATAAACAAATGCATAATTTTAGTCGCGTTATAGGCCTACATCTTAAGACATGAAAAAGTATGAAACAGTTCCTACCTCTCTGTGTCCTCAGCAGACCAGCCGACAATGTCACTGTCAAAACTTTCACTCTCTCCTCCACACACTCTCGGTGTCAAGTTGCATTTACACACTGGCAGTGCAAATTCACGGAGTATCAGTGACGTGTACAACAACACGCCTGTGATCATTCATAATTGTGTTGCCAGCTATCTCAGTGCTATCACACAAGAGGCTATAGCTCTTACAAATAATTTTCTTGGCCCGTTTTCTTCTTCTTCCTTTTTTTTTTTTTTAACTGAGACAAATAGGATATTAATTCGTGCCACCAAGACTTAGCCTAATCTCTGTTTCGCCAACACATCCAAACCGTGGTTTTCGTCAAATGTTACAAATGTAAGTTTATTATTACAACAGCGTTTTAGGAGCAGTCTCTCCAGATTTGGGGGATAATAATGTAGTTTTATTTAACTTCATCTTCAGTTGACATGATCATTAATTAGCAAAAAACAAACAAACAATAAAACTCAAAACTATATAAGCGGAATATTTTAGTGGTTTACAGTAAAACATATATATGTTAGGGTGAATATAGCCTACTTTTAAGTGGAATAATTTTGCATATGGGCTCATTTCTGTCGGATGAGAAAAACTTCCATTGTTTGTTAAACCCACATAGGCTATATGATTTGCATACTCGCTCTATAGGCGGAACGTACAACAGCTCATCAAGTATTTGATCTATTTGTTCACCAACGGGTTAGTTTTATCTTTAGTTAGTTTTATACCCTACACACAGCAAACCATCTCCTGCTTGTATCCAAAACCAGTTCGCACTTATACTTGCGTTACCAGCAGATGGCGTTACTCATCTCATGTAGGCCTACTATCGTCTTCGTTGCAAAATGTGAATGTTTTCAATTCAATTTAATTCACTATTTGTATAGCGATTCATAATAAATATAGTTTTAAAGCAGGTTTACAGAAAATGTATTTGTCACAATTTAGAGTGTTTTTCACTGTGTCCAAATAATGTCCATATTACAGAAATGTAATATCATGAAATGTAATGTTTAATCGATTAAATGCAGGGAATGGTTGTTTTTGCAGGTCTAATCTCATTTTTAAAAATGTTTTTAATCGGAAATGTCTGTTGTGGAAATGCTGATGTTGCTAGGCCTTTTTTTTTTTTCTTCGAATTAATTTCTGTGTCCGCGTTAAGATTTAATATTGAACCGTTTATTTATAATCCATTAGATAGACCCAGGTTTTAAAACTGAGGTTTTTACGCCGTATTTTAGACCTAAAGGGGCGTGTCAAAGATGTCTGTTTTTCCGCCCTCTCTGTTGTTAATGGCGGGTAATAGATAAATGTGTGTTCTCCCTAGTTAGAGAGCCTCAGTTACACGACAGGGATCATTGCGCGGAACCGTGACAGATGGCGGGATTCTGCGTTTCCTGGACAACCAAGGAACGCGTCTGGTGTTTGGATAGACACGCGGGAACCCAGGAACACCAGGCACGTGCCTGTCCAAATTGGTCCCTGGGGTCTGTGGGGCCCGTTCAGCATCAGATGGGCTCATCACTAATTGGAGTTCTTTGTCCCACAGCATTAGTCTTCCTGCTCGATATAGATTCATGATGTGTAATGCTCTCAAGTTGCTATATTTCTAAATATGAATAATTCAGTAATTCCAGTCATTTCCAATGCAACGGTGAAAACAGAATGAAGAGAGGAAAATAAATACATTTCACCTCATACGTATAGGCTGCAGACAGTCGCACAGGTAAGTGTTCCATGTCTTAATTTACTCGAAAAGGCACAGATTTAATTATAGTATTGCTTCCTTGCAGACACAGTGAGTGAGGCAGTCACGGTTCATAAAGTGTCAACTCAACATCCGGGTCAATGGCCTCGGGGTGAGACTGCAGTAATTACTGTACTGCCGCTGTCGGACTGTACACTCTTGCAGAGGACGTGAAGTTAATAGAGCGACAGTTGTAATGTGCCATTCGTTGACTAAAATATTTGGTTCATATCATATCTTGAAACAGTGCAATTTACAGTTTTGTTTCACATATTAGTCACTCGCATCATGTACTATAGGCCTAGTAGTTCCTGCTTTGTAATTATGAGAAAATAAATACTTCAAGTTTTATATTAAATGTTTTTGTTCGATTTCTTTAGGGCACTTTGAGATAAATACAGGAGGAGACGTAGGCCTATATCCAGCAGTCATCCTCACGCGATGTATTCATAAAGTCGTCACTAGGTGGTGCTGCAGTATTCCTGTGGGTTTCAAGATCACTGACAGGCAAATCCATATCACTTTAATCAGATTTATGTTTTCTGTAGCGTGAATACTGGTGATAGGCCTATCTAATATCTATTTTTTTTGTAGTTTGCGCCAGAAAAATCTGGAAACCACAAGCCAGAAAAACAGGAACATATTCTTATGATCCCTTTGGTCCTTATGCAGCATCCTCGACTTTTTCTTTCGCTCCCGCTTTCTATGTGTACAATAATATGATTACTTGTGAGCGGTGATGGGATCAAGTGTAGCTGTAATGTAATTATCATTAATCATGATGGAGAACTAGCTATCAGTGCATTATCAACTTTCACTCATCCACATCATCAGGTCAGTAACAATTGTCCAAACGCTGAATCTGTTCGATGTTTTATATTACAAAATTCAAGTTAAACCAAACAGATGCTTGCATTTTGTAATTATTGATTTGATAAGAATGATCTCTCTCGCCGTACTTTCTTTCTCTCCTTTCATAGTCACCTCATGTTGTTCTTGCCCAGTCTCAGTAATCTATTGATTTTCTCCTATTTTACAAAATATTCCATGACAGCCACATTCCTTCTTTACTACTATAAGCATCTCTGTCTCTATGGCAACCTTCCATCCTCTCTAAAGATTCAGAGAGAAAAGAGACCGAAAAAGAATGAGATGGAGAGAGCCAAGGCCAGACGGATGTTCTGTTTGGAATAATACAGCATCTCAAACAATGACAACTGGAAATTCTCTCTCTCTGTCTCTCTTTCATATTCACACATTTGCAGTTATCTATCTATCTATCTATCTATCTATCTATCTATCTATCTATCTATCTATCTATCTATCTATCTATCTATCTATCTATCTATCTATCTATCTATCTATCTATCTGTCTGTCTGTCTGTCTGTCTGTCTGTCTGTCTGTCTGTCTTTCTATATAATCTATCATTCTGTCTGTCTGTCTATATATGCAGGTTTTTGGAATAGATGTCAGTGATAATGCTCGGTGTTGCTGCAGCCATTCCGTGATGTTTATGGGACAGCATATAAGAAGAGAGAACATATGGAATTTCATTGGTTCAGGTAGGGTTGGTGGGCGTGGCTAGAATGCTAGTGTTGACTGCGTCAGAATGTGCGTCAGATTCTCACGTTTCAGAATAGTAACCTTGAGGGAGGGAGTAAATGGAGGAACTATTTCTCTCCTCCATGAATTTGATATAACACTACTCAAAGTTTAACATAAACCCACGCGCACACATCCATACTCAAACTGCCATATTGTAGCAGTGGTATAGGCCTACTTCTCTTCCAGTCCATGCAAGCGTGTGTGTGTGAGTTCTACCACAGCTCTCTGTCTGACCTTGATTTGTTCATTGAATCTGCAGGGGACGGCTACATCTCTTGGGTGCTGTGGCTGAGGAAACAGGTGTAAGTGTCTCCTGGTTCAGGATGACTCATCACATAGACACACAGCCACATCTATTCCGTTTTTTAAAACATTCAAATACATGATCTTGTTCATTCAAACCTATTTTAACGTCTTCTTAAATAGATTTAAAGAATGTAAAAAATCATTCCCAAAATCAGTTAAATACACTAAAATCTGTTTCAGAAGTGTGTCTCTGTTCCGTCCTGGGAATCACAAGACCAACAGGATCTAGGAAACAAAGACACAAACATGCACCTGCATATACAGGTAGACCTGTCTGTCAGTCTCGATATGTATCCAGGCTTGTGTGTTTTGTTAAATATTAATCAAAAGAACATGGCTACTTTGATCAGTTACTGTAAGCAGCTATTCTGACTATATCTCTCTTCCAGACTTTCTCTCTCATTATCTTACATTGCTGTCTCATAGCCTTACCTCTTCTGTTGTTCTGCCCAGTTGAGTGACAGTTAGCTGCTTCATCCAGACTGCTGTATACTGAAATAATTGACCAGAAAGCATTGTTTAGACCAGTCTGCAAAGAAATGAGTGACAGACAGTATAGCAGAGTGCCGTGAACATTTGTGCACATGATATTGGAATGGACAGATGATTATCCAATGATCAAAACAATAGAAGGTAGATACGGGAATGGAGGTGTAGAGCAGTGTATTGAACACTGGCCAGATAAATAAAGTGTACTGGATGAGAGCATGTGCGTGCCAATGAGTCACCATCACCTCGATCAGACCATCCTGCGGAGTGTGAGTCACCTATAGGTATAATGACGACCTGATAAATGCGTATGCGATGAGTAAAAGTGTATGTCAAAAAGGACAGAACTCTGTCAGGTTTATTCAGATAGTTTTCTCTGTCAGGATTCATTTAGGACAGACAAACCTTTAAGGGGGACCTAGTTTTTTTGTTTCTGCTAGAATAGGTTTTCATGCTTAAATGTAAATAAAAACCCTTTATTTCACATATTTTACATTGTTGCAGCACCTCTCTTCCTAGTCTTTTAGTAACACACTGTTTAGTTCTCTATTAAGCTCCTCTTTCAAAAATCGCAATGTGCTCTGATTGGTTGGCTGGACTAGTGTTGTGATCGGTCAACTTTGAGCATGTTTCGGAAATTAGTTTCAACACACTACTAACACAACTTAACTAGGCCTTTGCCCTTTTTTTGATATGCCTTATTTAAATGAGGGATATTGTGACGTTTGTTTCCAGAAGAAAAATGCATGTTTGTGGTTTAATTTCAAAGCATTAATGTGGAGCCAGATTTATTCTGAAATGATGGGCCTTTGAAAATAAAGATCTTGCAAAATCAAAATTTCCAAAATAGTTATTTGAATGACAGCTAGTGGTTGAAATGGGTACTGCAGACCAAATTCAGGACCAAATTTTGTAAGCCACTCCCCCTCCTCCTCAGACTCAACGCTTACGCGAGTTGCCAGTTTGAGGACATGCAACAGGAACGAGTGCAACTGACAATGGAAGGTGTAGAGACTTAAGGCTGATTTATACTTCTGCTTTGTAGCCGCCATGCCGTGAGCTACACGCCGATTTTCATTTATACTTCTGCGTCCTTGTCCGCATCGACGTGCAGTTACACAGGCAGAGGGAGCATGTGAACCCCTTAGGGAGGGGTTCTGGCAGACCAATCACAGCTCTTGCGGTCCGCGTAGAATCGACACATTGTTACATTTTTGGAGAGGTGCACGTCAGGGTACGTCGTAGGCTACGCGCGCAACACACAGCCTGCGACGTAGCTACAGCATACATGCAATGCAGAAGTATACATTGGGCTTTACACACTGTAAGTTAAGAAGTAGATTTATCCGCGTTGTTTCCGTTCATAGAGATTTTCAGATGGCTGCCAAGGCTTTTTAGGTCGGGTTGAAGCTGCAGTCTCTGACCCAGTTTGTTTGCTGACTTCCATGGCAGCAATATGCTGTGTTTTCCGTCAACTGGCAACCCATGGTGTCGAAATACTATTGGGTAAACTAGCAACGTGCTTTATCGCACAGACCAAAACAAAAACAGACATTCCGACATGGAACGTACATTTCCTAAATATCTACAAACATGTCATGGTATTTTCTATGCTTTATTACGGTCAAAAACTTACATACAGCTCCTTTAAAAATATTTCAAATCTGCTTAGACTAAATATCTGTCCTGGGAGTGGAGGGCAAAATGTTTTTGCTGACAAACACAGCCCACACCTCTTCACTCATTCTCTCTCGGACATCATCAAATTTTCCTCATTTAGCTCAAACTGCTACCAAAATGTCCACACTTGGCTAGTTCTTCGAAAACTGGTTCCTTACGGTAGAATTAGTTGACTTAATTGCAATGTCTAAACCCAGCTGGATGGTTTCTGCAGATTTTTCTGTATTCAATATGACTATGTTAACTAAAAGAGGAGTGTTAGGCACAAGCACTCTCCCGAGTGCCTTCTAAGATGTGTGTTCACACTTTGAATGGGATTTTATTTTCAATTTTAGCTTTTTACAGGGTGTGTGATTTAATACTCTTTCACTGTGAAACCTGCATAAGCACAAACACACAGGAAAATGCGATTTAAAGAAATATTCCACTGTTTATGTGTAGATGTTTGTGTTTTTATCACAGCAGTTAAAAGACACATTAGTAAGGAAGCAGTTAGTCAGTTCATCAGTGCATTAGACAGCAAGGTGCCATAAAATAATTAATGATGACATCAAACCTGAAAAACCAGCAGGTATCATAATATGATCTCTCACTTCCCACAAAACATATTTAAGTGTTGAATGTATGACAACATATTCATTTGCAGATTCATTTAAGCACCAAAAATAATCTCAGACTCTTGTTATTTTAAAAGTAGACAAACAAAGTCATCAATCAGAGGAAAGTTTGCACCCTTTTTCTTTTCTCCACCATTTTCTCCACCGTCTTCTCATCTTCTCTCTTTTTCTCTGTCATCACTCTCTCTAACCTAAGAGCTTTACTTCCCCTCTGTCACCTCTGTGTGACTAATCAAATCTGCGGAGGAGGTGTCTCCACAACAGGAGTGAAATCAATAATCAGGCCCATGAGGTGGGGAAGTCAGGGCACCATGTGTGCATGTGTGTGTTTTTGTGTGGGTATATATATTTATGAAACAGTGCTGGGAAAAATAAACATGATTTATATATACAGTGAGGAAAATAAGTATTTTAAAACCCTGCTATTTTGCAAGTTCTCCCACTTAGAAATCATGGAGGGGTCTGAAATTGTCTTTGTAGGTGCGTGTCCATTGTGAGAGACATAATCTAAAAAAAATAATAATCCAGAAATCACAATCTATGATTTTTTAACTATTTATTTGTATGATACATCTGCAAATAAGTATTTGAACACCTGAGAAAATCAATGTTAATATTTGGTACAGTAGCCATTGTTTGCAATTACAGAGGTCAAACGTTTCCTGTAGTTTTTCACCAGGTTTGCACACACTGCATGAGGGATTTTGGCCCACTCCTCCACACAAATCTTCTCTAGATCAGTCAGGTTTCTGGCCTGTTGCTGAGAAACACGGAGTTTGAGCTCCCTCCAAAGATTCTCTATTGGATTTAGGCCTGGAGACTGGCTAGGCCACGCCAGAACCTTGATATGCTTCTTACAGAGCCACTCCTTGGTTATCCTGGCTGTGTGCTTTGGGTCATTGTCATGTTGGAAGACCCAGCCTCGACCCATCTTCAATGCTCTAACTGAGGGAAGGAGGTTGTTCCCCAAAATCTCGCAATACATGGCCCCAGTCATCCTCTCCTTAAGTGCAGTCGCCCTGTCCCATGTGCAGAAAAACACCCCCAAAACATGATGCTACCACCCCCATGCTTCACAGAAGGGATGGTACTCATCATTCTTCTTCCTCCAAACACGTTTAGTGGAACTATGACCAAAAAGTTCTATTTTGGTCTCATCTGACCACATGACTTTCTCCCATGACTCCTCTGGATCATCCAAATGGTCATTGGCAAACTTAAGACAGGCCTGGACATGTGCTGGTTTAAGCAGGGGAACCTTCCATGCCATGCATGATTTCAAACCATGACGTCTTAGTGTATTACCAACAGTAACCTTGGAAACGGTGGTCCCAGTTCTTTTCAGGTCATTGACCAGCTCCTCCTGTGTAGTTCTGGGCTGATTTCTCACCATCATTGAGACCCCACGAGGTGAGATCTTACATGGAGCCCAAGTCCGAGGGAGATTGACAGTCATGTTTAGCTTCATCCATTTTCTAAAGATTGCTCCAACAGTGGACCTTTTTTCACCAAGCTGCTTGGCAATTTCCCCGTAGCCCTTTCCAGCCTTGTGGAGGTGTACAATATTGTCTCTAGTGTCTTTGGACAGCTCTTTGGTCTTGGCCATGTTAGTAGTTGGATTCTTACTGATTGTATGGGGTGGACAGGTGTCTTTATGCAGCTAACGACCTCAAACAGGTGCATCTAATTTAGGATAATAAATGGAGTGGAGGTGGACGTTTTAAAGGCAGACTAACAGGTCTTTGAGGGTCAGAATTCTAGCTGATAGACAGGTGTTCAAATACTTATTTGCAGCTGTATCATACAAATAAATAGTTAAAAAATCATAGATTGTGATTTCTGGATTTTCTGTGATTTCTCCCACAGTGGACATGCACCTACGATGACAATTTCAAACCCCTCCATGATTTCCAAGTGGGAGAACTTACAAAATAGCAGGGTGTTCAAATACTTATTTTCCTCGCTGTATATTGATGCATACACACACACACACACACACACACACGTTTGTTTTTGTGAAATGTGGGGACATTCCATAGGCGTAATGCATTTTATACTGTACAAACCATATTTTCTATCCCCCTACACTGCCCCTGCCCCTAAACCTACCCATCACAGGAGACTGCACAGTTTACTTTCTGTGAAAAAAAACCTCATCCTGTGTGATTTATAAGCATTTTGAAAAGTGAGGACATGGGGAACGTCCTCATATTTCACCCTCTTTTTGTAATACCTATGTCATACCCATGTCATTATACACATTTGTGTCCTGATATTTCACAAAAACATGCCCACACACACACACACACACACACACACACACACACACACACACACACACACACACACACACACACACACACACACACACAGTAGTGGCCAAAAGTGATGTCTGGAGGGGATATTTATTATTAATGACCCTACAAGTTTAATTAAGCCATCAACATACATTTTCAGTATTAAAAAAAATCCCTCATACACTCAGAAAAAAATGTACAAAAGCTGTCACTGGGATGGCACCCTTCAAAAATGTTCTAATATATACCATTTAGGTACTACTTTAGTTACACTTTTGGAACCAGTATGAACCTTTTAGGGACTAATAGGCCTATGCACTATAGGTACAAAGTTGTACCTTTTGAAAAGGTACAACTCTAGTGACAGCATTTGAACCTTTTTTTTCTTAGAGGGTATGAGGGATTTTTAAAAATACTTTACATATAAAAAAAGAACAAAACACTAAACCTGGTTGTAATGAAGTTCGTAGATAAGGGAGAAGAAGGAGGCGGGTACCGACGAACGGCGAAAAAAGACTTTAATCATATAAATAAACAAACTGAAAGTAAACCGCGGGCAGCCCCTAACGGATGGCTGTCGTGCACACACATAACAAAACATAAATAAAACACAACATAAAGTCCAGGCCTGTTCCTCTCTCGTTCTTCACTGGTGTCGCTCGTCCTTATATGCCTCCAAGCTCCCTCATGAGAGGACTCGAGACCTCGGAGGTGACGCTCATTCTCAGTCACGCACCGGTCTCATTCGCTCCTCCCACGTCTCTCGCTCGTCCACCTCGCCACACTGGTTAAGGTATTTATTTGACAAAAAAAGTTTTAGTTTACAATGCAAAATTGTACTATGCTCACAGGAAAAAGAACACAACATGTATATAACATGAATACAGCTACAACACGATCGGTTATTCATATTTAGTTGGTTCTCTCTTGTTTTTGCATGAGTGCTCATAATTTTGTTGTATGATAGCTTGGCCAAAAATTATCCAATATTGTGTCCACACAACTTAGTATCAGAGCACGGTTGCAAACAAGATAAGGTGAGCAAAGTCTATAGATTTTATTAACAAAGATTTCAAACAACATACTCGAGATTCATATATTTTAAACAGGAACAGAGCAACTATGAAAAACATGATGAGAACAGACAATGAACTGAAAGAAACACAGAGCTTAAATACTAATCAATTATCGAAATGAAAGACAGGTGCGACATCTAGAAACCATAAATTAACTAAAACACGGGAAACTGAACTAAAACCGCACCCAAAACGGGAACAAACAGATCATCACCCATAACGTGTTTCATGGCATTCTGTTTTTTCTTTGATTATTTTACGTATTTATTTAATTAGTATTCTTTCGGAATGCTCTGCTCTCTATTGGAGACCATTTCGAGTTTTTCTGTGTTTGGTTCTTTATATAAAATCAAGCTTTTTTTCCTCAGATGTTTCTGTACATGCATGTTGACAGCAGTCTTTATGACTGAAGTCTGTATGCCGACGTCTTAATGGGATCTCAAGCCCTCTTGAGGCCAGTCTCTCTCTCTTTCTTTTAATGAGATTTTACAGCCAGCCTGTGTCACCCTGCCATGCTGCAATAGGGGTCTGATGAGGAACAAAGGAGTCCTCATGGCTGTGAGTACGAGGCACACACCTCCCACTCCTCTCTTTCCCTCTGTTTCCTCTCTCTCTATTTCTCTTTTCCTCTCTCTTTCCCCCCTCACTCTGTTGGTTCCCATCTGGTGAAGGGGTATTGTGAGAGCTGTGTAAATAAAGCCCAGTCTGGCAGCATTGACAAACACACACACACACACACATTCATATCCACCACCACACACAAAGAATGACTCCACTAATTGATCGCTAATTCTCTCCCTCTGTCATTCATTTTTGTAAGTCTGTCATTTATATGAGGAAAAGTTCTCCTGTTATAAATATAACTATTTGCTTTAGTGGGGAAAAACAAGTAAAACATTTGTTGAGCGGTTTTCCAGCTCTTCAAAACATTAAATAATTCCACAAAATGTTTAAAAGCACACACAAGGTATATGGCATTGCATTAAATATAGTCAACTGATATACACTACATGATGCCTATTTCTATGCGCTGTCTCCACTGTGTCTTGCCTCTCTGTGGGACGCATGTCTCATTGTGGACTAGCCAGCTCTGTTTAAAGGTCAGGCTTCTCCCCTGAGTCCCTCAGTCGCTCTCTCTCCTCTCTGTCACTCACTCTGTCATTCAGATGATGGCGAGGAGCGCCGTTGCTTATAGAGATGCACAATGTACCACATCAGTTAATGGCTGATGGAGTTAGAGGGGGAGTTTTTGGTAACGATTGAAATTTGATATTGTGCATGTTCATTTCCCCTATTTGTACATTTAGATTACTGAACATCTGCAGGCAATCACTTAAATTAATCTTTAAAATAGAAATTGTCAAAATGAATATTGATCACGTATATTATATTAATATATTATGATGCCTAAATTCACTTGTAGCATTTAAAACAGATTTTAGTATTTATTTTCGATTTAGTTAGACAAAAATAGTAATAAAAAAGAATAAGAAAGACTGCTCCATAATCAGATTGAGCCATAATTGTAAAATATTTATCATCTTATCATTATTGCCCAGAAAAACCCTATTTTAAATGATTTGATATCCCTAATTTCTTAATTATGTACTTTGCAGTATCGAGTTAATAGAAACAGGATCGTGCTTTCTGTTTTGCTAATGCCCATGCGATGCATTAAAATGATAAAAATTCTGTAACAGAGTTTAACAGATGCATCTGTTGAATTATGCACAGCAGCAGATATTCATGTCCATGATCTGCTGAATTCCTTCAGCAGCTGTAATGGCTTCCCCTTTCTGTATCAAGACTTCCCCCGCCCACAAGATTTCCTCTTCCAGCACCTGAACATGATGTGAATCTTGATCACAGGAAGTACATAAGAGACGTCAGTATGCAGTACTGACGCAAAAACCCACCCAAGGCTATAGACACACACACAAACACACACACACTCCTGCAGTCGGGTGGTTTCTAAAGGGTGGAGCTGAGAGTGAAAAAGCCCAGATTCTCCCTCTGCTTTTTCAAATGAATATGATGAATTGTTTCACTTGTCAATATAGGGTTTGAGATAGTGGTACACATCACCAAATATCACTCGCCACTTCAACAAAAACTACATACAAATTCCTTTCCATTCGCTTATATCCTCCTCTGCTGGAATAAACGAGAATTTAATGACTGTGGAATAATTGATGAGGATACTGAGAGCTGGGCCAGTGGGGGAAGGGACTTATTCGGTTTTAATATGAGATCTCATTCATTAACTGTTTTTCCCCCTCACACATAAGATGGATTACATAGACATCTACCCTCACCTCTCCCTCCTTCTCCCAGAGGAGAACGAAACACTGCATACGCCAGCCAGTCGCCTGCCCCTGTCCATGAGGGGATCAGGGGATATTTATGGGTTGAGGCGAGTCTTCAGGGTCCTCATGCAGGCCCCTGTCATCAAAGAGTGATTCCAGTCTCACTACACCACCCCTCCACGCCCCAAGAGACCACTGCAACACCTGCCCCCAATCGTGGATGCACACCCGCCCCCACCCACCAACAAAAACACATACGCAAGCAAAAACACACTGGTTTATGTTTACAAGTATTTACACGTTAACATTAAGCTATTATGCCTGTATAGTCTGTGAACATTCTCGTATTAGTTCTTAGCGTGACATTAGAACAGAGAAGCTTGAATGAACACTAAGTGAGCAGGGCGTGGACCGCGATCTGTGCTGGACATCCATGACGGTTACGGCTGAGAGAACCAGAGTAAACACGTGTAATAGGGTCACAAGTGATGTCTCATTGTGGTTGTCTAATTAGCAAAAGCAATAGCTCAACATGAAACCTGCTTACAAATGAATTGTCAAGAGGAAGAGTTACTTCATTCTTGGGTATGATTTTTTATTCATATTTAACGTATTATAATTATTCATCTTTAAACATAATTTTTACATATTATAGAAGTATTAAAATAAATGTACATATTATCATAGAAGTTAATCATTATTATTATTATTTAAAAAGTTACTAAATATGAATAATGTGCAATTATTATACTCTCCACCTTGTCAGTTCATTCATTATTCATTTTAAACATAATTTACAAATATTATAGAAGTATTAATATAAATCAGCATATTATCATAGAAGTTAATGATTATTACTATATAAAAAGTTGCTAAATATTACTTATGTGCTAATATTATAGTCTCCACCTTGGAATGTGTGGTTTCCAGAATTGTGTTTCAAATCAATATTTCAGTGAAAATAGTAACCTGTGCATCTTTGTTTGTGGCATTTGAACAAAACCTCACTCAGAGCAATTACACGTCCACACTCAATTGACAAGCTTTCAATTACGTTCACCCGAGTGTGAACGAGTTTCTTCAGTCAATCTGATATTGTAAATCAGTTGCTGAAAGAAAGGTTATCCAATTAGTAACTGACTTACACAATGTAACAGAAAGGGCAAAGCTGGACGTAGTCCAGACTGCGACGGTTTCCACCAGCGGGACTGTAGCTTGACTTTGACTGAATGCACAGGGCCACTCGGCTGTGTTCCAGGTTGTGGAGTCTACAAATATCTGTTGTTGTTTTTTCGTTTGCTGTATACTCCAATATCATGGTCAAATAATTGCGACAAAATGTTTTTTAATAGAGAGACAGATAGACAGATAGACAGATAGACAGATAGATAGATAGATAGATAGATAGATAGATAGATAGATAGATAGATAGATAGATAGATAGATAGATAGATAGATAGATAGATAGATAGATAGATAGATAGATAGATAGATAGATAGATAGATAGATAGATAGATAGATAGATAGATAGACAGAGTGAGTACTGTCAAGGTCACAACCTCTAAAGCTAGTGAGAAGGACATTGTCTGGCCGTCTCTGGCAGTCGAGTGTCTCATTTGCACCTCTCTCACTGTGTGGTGTTTTGTGGATGTGTCTGAATCAGAAGACTTGGGCTTTTCATCTATCTGAAAGTACTGACAGGTTTAAATTGACTTAAACTGTCCATTTCTTTGCTTAAAGGGCATATTGCAGGTTAGAGACGTATAGAAAAAAATAATGTAGGAACTAGATTTTCTTTCAAATATACTTATAAATACGTTAGTAAGGCTTTTGGAGTCGTTTTTGTGAGAAATCTTAGACCATAATCATGCGTAGAGTTACGTTAGTCAAGCTAGCATGAGCTGACTGTCAGCTGATATACGTCTACATATAGAAATATGATCTCTATTTTCACTCTCAGAAAAAAAGGTAGAGTGCTGTCACTGGGGCGGTACCCTAAGATACAAAAGTGACCTAAATGGTACATATTAATACCTTAAAGATACAGACTTGTATCTTAGGGTACCGCCCCAGTGACAGCAATGTACCTTTTTTATGACAGTTCATAATATATATAAGCTCCTTCAGTATTATCAGCAGCTATAATGTTTCTCCAGAGCTCATTTACCCCCTTCATCCCCAGCTCCTCCTCTCATTTGGTATTCTGATTCCCCTTGAGTCAGACTAAATTCCCGAATTATGTTGTACATTAAATATTGACATTAATGATATCTGCAATACATTATGTTGGTTACCCTAAGGTAACCTGCTCTTATCCATGATAGGCTGCATGGATGCGCAGGGACTTCTTGCCCAGAACAGAACTATACCGCCAATGCAAATATACTAATTGTCAATCATCTTTGACGACAGTGATCCTGACAGAACTTTTGTTAAAGATCAAAGCAGGCACTTGATGCTCCAAATGATGAAATTCTAAACTTAATTAATACCATTCAAAATATTCTTTAAAAAATGGTTGCAAATGCTGTTTTATTTGTTTGCTAACGATACACAACACTGTATTTAGGAGAGTAGGTTTCCTACATGGGCGATGCTGATGAGTCTGAGTATGAACACATCATCTAAAGAGCTTCTAAGTGCAGCCCCTCCTTCCTGCCTCCATTAGGAGGTTTGTGCGGTCAATAGGTTTTGCTGATCTCGAGGGGCCCTTCTATTGATTTTACTAGAGCAGGGAAAGGACACAGATGCTATATGGGTGATAGATAACCAATGCTGGGGCTAAAAACTTAGATGTGATTTACCAACATGCAGACATACTACAGGTAGATAAAGTACATTGTGCCGGCAAAGCTTATTGGAATCCCAGTAAAACAAACAACACAGGCGAGTACAATTTTGTTATAATTTTATATAAAAAAGGCTATATAGAGCATTTAAATTCCACATCAACAAACCTCTCCATTTACAGTAACACAGCAAAAGGAAGCCACATATTCACACTTTACTCATAGGCAGAAAACAAGAATAAGGTACCTCAAAATCATCAGGCAAATTACTGTCATTTTTGAAGATATTTGAATACCTTTACACACAATCCTTGTGTCACCGGATATTGCAACAGTAGTGGGAAATGCAAGGAGAAAAGAGGGAAGCAGGGGAGCGCTTCTCTAGCCACAGACAAAACACAGACCAGAAACAATGGGGCAGGACAAAAAGAGAGGATTAACGTAAAAGATACCCGACAACAACATACTCCCAAAAAGCAACCATACAGGACGACTACAGAGGTGCGGCCACCTGCGGAGCTGAGGACCCCGGGACGACTTTCCCCCGGGAAGCAGCTGCAGGTGACACTTAAGAATCATTCTCTTCTGGTGAGTGGGTCCAGCACACAAACTCTTAAAGAGAGTTGCACTGGACTCTTGCTAAATCTAAATATATTTTCATATATATATATATCTATATATATATTTATATACTTTAACAGTAAGTAATTGTTTCATCTTTTCTGTTTTTTTTTTAAATTGTCATCACAAAACATTTAAATCAAAATGATTACAGTTAAATGTGCTAACGTGTTAAATATTTTTGGGTGAAGTGACTGCTAAGTATCTGTTACCATGGCTTTATTGCTTTGTACATTGAATATGGTTATTACCAGCTGCTAGGGCTATATCAGCCCTTAGACAGGTTCTCTCTTGTTTTCCCAAATGGACCCTTTTTCCCCCATCCCAGTTAAAATCCCACACTACAGGTTACCTTTGGTTAATTGTGCAAAGACATTTACACATCAGTAACAGTTCAGTGAAATAAAAGAACATAGTTATAGTAAAATAAAAACATTTATAAAAACAAAACAACATTTTAACCCATGCATAACTAACATTCACAGATGTCAAAATGGCATGGAGTTAAAAGAATGGAATTTAAAGAGTCTGTAGCTTTGACACGCTGTGCTTTTGCTTTTTGTAGCTTTTGCGATAATGCTCCCAGGCATTTCCAATGATCTAAAATCCAAACTTTTCCCAAGTTGAATCTATTACACCAAACACCAAATTTAACAGCACCATTCAATTGAAACAACCTGCTGAGCTTGAGAAACATTTTATTTGTTGCTTTTATGTCATCATCTAAAAAACTGTGCTTCTTTTCTCTGCAGTGTCAAAGACCAAAGTCCTCTTTAATATCTCAGAAACATTACTTATACGATGGGCAAGTTACACACCGTGAGGTATAAACAAACTCACTTTGTTGTGCTGTTAAATGACATTGTACAGCTCCCTTAGTGCAATCAGAAAAAGACAGAGGAAACCAGTTGCTTGGTTGGAATTCTCTACAGCAGTATTTCTCCATTGATGACTCCAGTCAGGTTCATTATCCGAGCCTTAGTTCTGGAAGCCAGTTGCTGACTAACTCTAAAGGCTTCTCAATGTTGCAAAGGCTCAGAATAATGAGGTGAAAAACTTGTGACGCATGATTGCACTCGAAATGAAAGTTACTCTTAATACATAGAACATTTACAGTCCGCCAAATTTTGATATGTCATTTCTCCTTTGTATATTTGACACATTTAAATCCATATTTAAATGTAAGATTTGATCATTTAAATTTGTGCAAACATATAACATTTTTTAAGGTTTTGTACAGGACTCACAGACACTACAAAAATGTACAGTGTGGGCATATATTGTGTATACTGTGCTGTATGTAGAGTGGCTCAAAAAGTATCTGGATGTTTAAGTCATAGTTCAAATCTATAAATGTCATTACATTAGATAACAAAAAAGCTCTTTTTTTAACACTAAACATCTTACAAAAACAAGTTTATTAGGTTTGATGATATAACAATATATCATATACATTATTTATATATAACTACATATATATATTTTTAAAGACACTTCAAATGGACACATCCACGAAAGAAAAGCTGATTTGTTGCAGATTGCATTTGGTTCGATATCTTGTTAATTAATGCAATGGATTTACACGTTTTCAACTGTGACTTGTGTCCTTTTTTTGAATACCTTTTTTGCGCCACTGTATCTTTATGTTTTTGTATGTCTGTGTGTGTGTGTGATAGCGTGTATTTGCAAGGTCTAGGAGTAATCCCCACCCTGCCTGTATCCGTAACCCTCTTCTTCCACACCTTCCTGTACAAACACCTCTCGTTTATCCCATCCTTCTGCCCATCCTCCATTCAATTGCGTGGTGGCACCGTAGGTCTTGGCTGGACCTCCCAGGGCACTGTAGCTCTGGGTGATGTCCCCCGTTTCCTCAGCCAGCTCATCTTCATCAATGAAACCACACTTCTCTTCACTGGTCTGCTCTGGATCTGCCCACGGCTGCTTGTCCCCCGAGGCGAAGATGCCATAGAAGATTACACCGCCATAATGCACCATGGAAGCGATAAGGAACACATACTGCCACTCTTCTCGGGTCTGAAAGGATAAAAGAGTTGTCAGGAATTCATTGACATAAAGAAACTCATCCTGGGAGCTGCAATGAATAACACATGAAATAAACATGCACTTTGGACAATGAATAGGGAGAAAGATCTAAAAACATGTCACACAAAACCTTTTAAAATCACAATATCATGTATATTTCAGGTTTAATAATATAGGAAAGAATCAAGATAACAAATCTTCTGTGCTACTTATACCACATAAGTGTCAAAACTCAAGGCATTATCCATCCAGTACACACTAATACTGAACATCAAGAAAAATCCTGACAATTCAAAGTGTCTTACCTTGTGTTTGGTCATGGCGCCCACGATAAGAGGACACACCATTCCTGACAGAGTTCCCACTCCATTAGAGATTCCCATGAGGATACTGGCATAGCGAGGAGCGATGTCTAAATGATTGACATTAAAACCTGATGGACAATAGAGGTTCAAATTTGATTAACATCTGCCAAAAGTGAAATAACTATGTAAATAATTATATTTTGGCACTGCGTTAATTACACCAAACCAGAGATATTATTGTTCAAACTAAAACCATTTTCATTACATGAAATAAAATGTCATATGAAAAAACCTTATTATTTCAGCTAGTTTCCAACATTTCTCATTTTCGTTAAGTTGAAGAACTAAAAAGCTAAAACTAAGACAATAAAACTATATAGACTTATAAATATACAATTATAATCTAATTCAAAATATGAACAAAAACTACAATAGTATATCAGTGATACTAAAATAACACTGCAACAAACACATTACAGAATGACATTTTCCAACACGCCATTCCTGTTGTATACTGTTTTGAATCAAGAGTGCACATTTTTCAGTATCTCTAACATGATGTTGGAGATACAGACTAAAAATAGAAAGAGCAGCCATCTTCTAGAGCGGAGGAGTCTCTAGCCCCTCCCTCATTGAGTGCTCTGTCTGGATGTGCTGCATATGAGGCTGCTCTCAGGGGACAGTGTGTATGAATTATTAAAAAAGTCCAGCAGAACGACTTATTCCTTCCAAACGACAGTGGAGGAAGAGTGTGTTTAAACGATAAAAGGAGGTATCATGTTACAAATAAGGCATTATTTACAGTGTTCCCTGGCTGTGTATGGCTGCTTTTTATTGCTGCTTTTCCTTGTCATTGTGTATAAACGGCAAGTTTGCGAGGCAACATATTAAATCAGACATTGTTTCCCCAAAGACTTGCCTGATATTGCAAATCCACTGAAGCCGACAGCCAACACAAGGAATGAAATGGCCACCCCTTTACTGTGCGAGTAACCAACAACCAATAATAGAGTGGCCTCCATCCCAAAGCCTGTGAAAGATAAAAATGTGTGGATGATCAATCCACTAAGCTAAATAGACAAATATATGACAATAAAAAATATATTTAGAGGATATGCTGAAAGTGTAAAAGTTAAATATTTAGATTTAGGTTAGACTTCAGATTAGGGTCCAATTCTCACTATTAACTAACAATTAACTGCAACTTTTGCCTCAGTAAACTCCTAATTACTTAAGTTTAGGTATTTGGTAGGATTAAGGGATGTATAATATGGTTATGCAGAATAAGGCATTAATATGTGCTTTATAATTACTAATAAACAGACTATATCTATACAGTATATCCTCATATATAGTATACAATATCTATACAATATACAATAATATACTATATCTATATATAGACAATATCCTCAGACAATAGCATGCTAATAAGCAACTAGTTAACCGTGAGAATTGGACCTTAAACTAAAGTGTTGCCAAATTCTCCTTTAACATTCCTAGTTCACATTGATTTAACCCCAATTCAGCCATGTAGGAGCTGTATGGCTCTGTGTGCGTTCCTGCAATAGGCTCCACTCACCTCCGCAGTTCATGATCTTCCGAACTGTGGTAGTTGACAGGATGTTTTTGCTGCGAAGGTAATCGGCTAACTGTCCCCCAATTGGTACGATAATGGTCATCACCAGATGGGGCAGGGCTGACAGCATGCCAACCTGAATAAGACAGCAGCCATCAGGCTCAGAATCATCTTATTGAATGAAAACCCACTGCAGAATGAAAGACTTAGCCATTGACCAATGTTTTTAGATGTGGTTCTACCACAGAAAAGAGAGAAAATTCCTAATCTATAATCTGACGTAGCAAAGAATACATTTTACTTAAATGTACATTACATGGTCACAACCATTATGAAAGAGTTAATTATATTTTACACAATTACACATACTGTATAAATGTGATAAAAAAAATCAATACATCAACATTACACTTTATTGTAATATGCGAGGCATCATCACCATTAATTAGTATGTTAATTCTATAACTAGATGTAAAGACATGATTGCAGGTTTAACTGTAAGAAGTGAGGAAACAAGAGCAAAATGAGATGCAAACACAGACTTAAATCACCAATAAATGATTAATGAATAATTCATAAGGAACTATTTACAATGAATAATTCATCAAGCTATTTCAGACCTTATGGAATGACAAAGGTCACCCATTTATTGATGCACACTGGAATTATAGACAAAAATCATACTACGGCTAGCCATTTTGACCCAATTGTTAATTTTTTTTAATCAATCATGCAGTTTGTATTAAACACATGCCAATTTAAATACATGTAATATAAAAGGTAAACTGAAAATTACCTTGCTAATCTCAAAGCCAAACACCTCCTCAAAGTATGCAGGCTGGCTGATGAGCAGCAAGTAGAAGGTCCAACTCCTGCAGAAGTTGGCCACAATGATTGCATAGACAGGCATGGACGTGAAAAATTTCTTCCAGGGTGTCTTGAATTTCTGCAGGGGAAATTAGCATTGCAGCATGTGGAGTGAGATGTTAACAATATACCCATACTGCAAATGATCGTATCTGTCATGTCTTGAACATTTTAGATTCTTTGTCAGTACTGATGTTCTCTGGGAGTGCATGGCATTTACACCAAAGTCAAAGAAATCAAAGTAGCTGACTGACATTTAATAGAAACATAGCATCAAAACAACTGATGTGCAAGACTTCTCTGATATGACTTTGTTGGTATTTTAAAATGACAGATTTCATTAGATGGTCCTCATATGGTGACAAAACCACCCTTGTGACATAGTGACACTAAATATATCGGCCTCTACCTCAAAATAAGACGACAATAGATTTACGAAATAAGTTTATACTTAAAATGCATCATTTTTTGGTGTATCCCTCCAGATATATCTCCTCATTGGAGACGTATATCTCTGACTTAAAGTTCCTCTACTGTGCTTTTTCAAACATTACAGTTCATGCAGTGTAATATAGCTGTTTGTGAATGTAAAAGGTCTGCAAAGTTTTAAAGGTCCACTGAAGAGTCTTGAAACACGCAGAATTATTCAGTGTTGACGTAATTTCCACTGAATCAGGAAGACAGAATGGGACAGTTTATATCACAGCTCGACAAAAGCCATTTCTCCTCCTAATCTTCTTCATATCGCTTTAAAATATTATTTATAAAATATTCCGTGCAGAATTCAAATGGGTCCGATACATCTTCTGGTCTGCGCTGACTCACGCATATGATACGCTCTGTGCTATCGTGTCTCTGCACCGGAGCAGACTGTGCGTGTGTTGTGGCGGTTCTTGTGACACTAACGTGAAACCAGAGTTCATTCACCCTGTTGGAAAGCATATTTACACTGTCTGAATCGTTCCCTGTTCCTAGATAGTGCACTTTGAGCCATTTACCATATAGAAAATAGTAAATGTGTGAACAAGTGACCAATTTTAGCCACAGCTTCAGCATCTAATTATAATGCAGGGGGCGGGATGATTTAGATTCTAGAGAGTATTTGATTGGACGGAAAATCTGATGAGAAGCTGAATTGAGGCATGATGTCATCAAAATAATTGATCCATATTGGCGGAAGTGAGAGACTTAAAGTTCTGTATGCTTATATCTTCTAAATACAATTTTTGTTTTATTGTTTCGGAGCACACTAGCTGATAGATAACAGTAATGCTAATATATTCATACTAAAAGACAAAAATATATATATATTTCATGGCAACCTTAAATATCAACAAATAAAGTTAAAGTCTCCTGATAGAAAGATTTGATTCTGACCTGCCGACAGCAATTCCAGTTTCACTTCTGTAACATATGGCATATGGTCTTCATTGCTGCGAAGTGCAAACAATGCCTACTTAGTACTTCGGCCCACCCTCAAAGACTGTAGTTGTAGCTGAGAAGTAACATGTTGTAACAACATGTTGTGTGGTCGACATGTTGATAAAACGCTTTCTTCTGCACTTTGCATGCTTTTCCAAAGGATGAGGACCTGATATGCCATTGCTACTGTTCATACAAGTGCTGAGAAATCCTCTGGAGCTAAATTTCAGATATGGTAATGGAAATTTTGTTTCCGACACTTGCTGTAAGTGGCAGACCAATCAGAGCAGACTAGGCTCTCAGAAAGGAGTGGTTAAGTGAGACTAAATCCTTTATCGAGATGTTTTAAACACTGAAATAAGAGGTAATGTGCAATTTATATAATGAAAAAAAAATAGTCTCATAAAGTGATTTTCGTTTTACCTTGCATGTAAACTTATTGTAAGAAACCTAAAATAGCATTATAGGGGAACTTTAAATAATTATATGGTTTTATTGACCCAAATTGCAAACTACTCTAAAATAAGTTAAATATTTTTAAACTACAGCAATATCACAATTTTCTGCATGAGAGGGGATGTTATTCCATTAGTCCAACCGTCTCTTTTTAAAAGAAATCCCTCAGTCAAGCATTTTGTGCTGTGATATTGTCTTCTGAGTCACCCAACTCCATAATATCCCTGAGATAACGCTGCCTATCCAGCTAGATGTATGGAGTACGATTATGTTTGGGGTTCACTCACTTCTGCAGGACCTAGCAGCTTAGCGCTCTCCCGATACTCTCCTCAATGAAGCAGCGTTCTTCAGCAGAGATGGTGGGATGTACAGCAGGGCTCTCATATGACACCAAGATCCAGAACATATACCAGAACATCCCAAAACACCCTAAAGAGAAAAACTATTCTTAGATGTTGATCTTAAAAGAAAACCTCATACAATTATGTCAGATAAGCAGCAGACAGGAAGATCAGCTGACTGAAAACTCCTCATATAACTAAATGGATTAGTTCATTGCTTTCCAGACAGAGCGTGCTAATTCTTGGCACAGGGACAGGCAGATTCAGTGTCAGCACAGATGATAGACACATAGCAGCATCAGAGGAAAAATCAATACTCAGCATCAGTGAATTAATCCATACTACACTTTTTGAAAATACACTCATCAAGACCATTAAGCACACTCATACAACGACGGTTTACACTATAACAATGGCTCATACAGTGCACAAACAAACCACTCTTACCATAGACATAGAAAACAGACGACCAGCCAGTGTACTGCACCAGGATCCCAGCAAGAGGCATGGCAATAACAGCTCCAGCATAGGAACCTACAGAACGGGAGAGGATGAGGGCCATGTGAGAGCTCGAATGGAACCAAATAAACTCTAGCAGCTTCAAATTCACTTGCTGATTATATGCATTTAAAAACACAGGAAAATACAGATCATGCATAAATAATGCAAATGTAAAAAACAATAAATGTATCTTAAAATTTTAACATGCACACAATAATGAGGCACTAAGATCACAAATCAACAAAATATAATGACACATGGTTTTCTTTATTATCCACTAAACTAAAGAGAATAAAGATGGAAAATTACCACAGAACGAGGTTGTGGCTAGACGGCTTCTTTCCAGTGGAGGGGCCCATTTACTCCAGATCCCATGACAGGCTGGGTAGGTCACACCCTATAGAACAATGATATTACACATCAGTTTTATATCACAAAGAAATGGGCTTAGACAGATTTATAAATAAAAAAAATATTTAAAAAAAAAATTACATCACACAAATCTATTTAAATGCAAATTAATATCCCATTGTTTATGAATTCAAGAAAAATAATAATAATATATACATTGTTGTCATGATGTAAGGAATCTAGTAGTCGGTTTATAGTGCCTCTACAGATCAATCCAGCTGTACTAAAGACAAAGCCTGGGTTATTATATCCTCAGGCCATAACTGATTGTTACAGGACTATGGGCTTTTACAGTAAGAATTCCCACAAATGGCTTTTTGAGAAAAATATCCACGAAAGGTGCCCAAATTTGACATATAAATTCCTATAGAGGGTTATGCTATTAGTTCGTTATTAGCAAAATAGCAATTAGATCAAAATGAGAGAAAATAATACTTACCTCTACAAGCCCTTGTAATATCCTGACGAATATGACGCAACCATAGTGAACACGTGCAGCAGAGGGGATGAACATATTCAGTGTGGACGTGAGGAAAATGGCTGCGCCAAATACCCTGAATAACAGATGGAAACATTGTTCAATTGTATAGCCTACCATTGAATTATATAATGAAAAATATCCTGAATAACAGATGGAAACATGGTTAAATTGTATAGCCTACCATAGGACCATAGAATGAAAAAATAATGTTAAAACATTATTTTATTTTGCCATAGCTATTTATTATTTCTCGTGTTTATGTCTAGCCTATTTCAGCTATCTGCTATTTTGGTTTCTTCGCGTAGCCTACATACTATTTTAAACCAAAACAGCTACAGTTCAAATATTCTTTCTGCGAAGAAAAGACAGGGATAGCCTATTGGTCGCCTACTGCCACAAACTGCCACCTACTGCCACAGAAGAAATACGGGTTTCCATTCATTTCCAATTTTCCTGACGTCTCGTAGAGCTCGAGACCCTCTCTCTCCCACCGGCACTCGCTAATCGGATTGAGGGAGTTCTCCGGCACGAGACTCGCTGATTCTATTAGATCTCAATCATTTCAACCAATAGACGAAATATGAACTGAGAACTGTTAACTGTAGCCTATAATTCCTGCAACGACAATTATGTCAAAGATTTGACGAAGTGAGTTAATAGAACTATAGCCTGCAATCGCACTGCAAAAGGCTATGATTTTTGACAAACAAACGTTTGTTTATCGTTGGCCAACCATCAAACGGATGTTTTAGTGAGAACAAAATGTGTTGTGTTTTCCAAATTTTTCAGCTAGGCTAGCGACATGGTAGTTTTATTTCTGATAAATTGCTGCGTGATATATGAGGCACGGCCAAACCCTCTGGCAACATGTCCGGGGCTGGTTGCCATGCCCCCCTCATTGAGCAGATTAGACACGGTTTCCCCCCGGGATCTCATTAACAGGTGGAGAATGCCCCACAGACCCGCTCCCACAGTCTAATCCTACAACTCACACGACGGGTCAGCGTTCAGTCTGCCACTCACGCAACACTGGAACACAAGCAGGACTGATCAACCATATCAACTCTCTACCACTGCCTGCCTGTCACTCTGAAGCCTTGCTTTATTCGTTTATTTATTTATCCGATTTCCTTTCCTTGAAAACTTTAACAAACATATATATATATATATAGTATTGCTGGTTTATATTATAATAATAAAATTAGAACAGTGAAGTAGGCTATAGCCTATAATATTGACTATATAGCCTTTAAATAAAAAAGTAGCCTAGGCTATGCTAGCACATCGTTATTTTATTAAAACAAGTTCGCGAGCCTAAATTTGAGATCTTTCTCCTTCGTTTTCTGAGAGAAAATGACTCAATATAAACTCTAAATAATGCATAAAGTAAAGTTTCATGATATAACGAAATTCATAATTTCATACGAAATGCGTGTTACGAGTCTTCACACACATAATCAATAAATCAATCGACAGGCCTAATACAAATAGGAGGTTGGGTTGCACTTGTTCTAAATTAGATCCTCCCATCATCCTTCTCTTCCACTGATAGGTACAGATCCAGTAGCCGTTATGAGTAACCAAAGTGCTTTGAATAACACAGCATGCAGTCAGTCATCACTGCTATAGGCTTGGTTACTGTAGCTAGACCTCGAATAAAACAAAGAACGCACCAAGGATGCAGGCCTAGCAATCTTTGCAGCTCGATTTTGCACATGACAATTCAGCTATTGCTTATTTCAAATATTAGGTTTCTAACGTCTTATGACTGAAACCATGTAATAAGCATTTCTCCAATTAGCTACTATATTCAATAATGTTTTTTTTTTTAATCTTCAAATAGCCTACATTTTTAATAGCTTCCGTGTTAGGTAGGCTAGTATTTTCGCCCCGCTTTCGTTTTGGATTGACAAACACCTGGAGATTGCTCCTGTTTTATGCAGAAGCTCTATGCGCGATCCCGCTGGTTTGGAAAACGTGGGCGACACCATAAGTAATGTAGCAATGACGTAAGTTGCAATGATTTTAATGGATCGGTTTGCAACATCATAGGGACAAACATCTGTGAACCGTTATAACTAAATTGCTTATGCAATTTATCAATGAAATTAAGTAGGCTAACCTATTGTTATATAACATTTATTGTTTGTAAAAGTCTTAATAATGAATTATTAATGTTCTTTCGTTACCATTAGGCTTTTAACTAAGTTAGCCAAGGCTACTATGTTCTATTGAAATGTGTAAAATTATATAAATATTTATATAAATATAAATATAAATTATATATGCGACTTTCAGCTTTGAATGCAATTAATAATTAAATTATTGACAAAATAATAATAATAAGTAGAAGAAGAAAAAGAAGAACAATAATAATAATCAGAATGAATTAACAAATAAAAATTAGCCTATATTTCTAAAGCTTTACCTGTTTGCCGCCAGTCTAGAACAAATGTATCCTCCGGGAATTTGTGTCACAATATAACCCCAGAAAAACGAGCCATGAATCATTCCAACTGTTTCCGGGTCCCAGTTGAACTTTGCCTTCTATGGGAGAGAAATAACAGAAGATATCAGGTTGGTAATCCTGTATGTAAAAGGGCGAGAGACAACTAAATATGTGAATATCTCTGAGCTAATATGCGCACGTTTCCATACACACTCTTAAAAATGGTTCTTCTATGGCATCACTATGAAAACCCCCTTTTGGTTCTTACTGTCACATTTACCTCGAATAACAGGTTAAAATATAATAGGCCTATAGCCGATAGCATTCGTTATTTGGGAAATGATTAACTTAAAAAAACATAGAAAACAAAATATGTATTGATTATTGTGCACAAAAATGAAATGACAAGAGCTAAAGATTTCCAGCGGAGAATTCCAGAGTTAATCAATTTGAGGCCTACAACCAAGGTCAATGTTTTTGCATGAGTAGCCTACTTGTTTTCAATATTTTCCAAGCTAGTAGTGGGACATTCATTAAGCCTCTTTCCAACAAACACAAATCATTTCCTTTATTATTTTTTATTTTCCATAAATTGATTTCCGACAGACTCTGCATTCGTGTGTGTGTGCGTGTGTGTGTCTGTGTGTACGCTTGTTGCGAGCTGTTTGTGGGGGTGTCACGAAACTGACGTACATATAAAATCCAAGCGTGCCACGCGCACAAACCTCTTTGATGACGATCTTTCCGTTCAGGTGAATGGTGCTGTTGTTCACCATGCTCACTATTGCCACGCCTAAGTTGCACCGAATACCGAAGGAGATGCAGAAGCCGAGGCCGCTCATTACGGCGATGATGTAGCGGCGCGGAAGTCCAAAGCACGTGCAGTCGCACAAAGGTGGCTTTTTCTCGCTGGTCTGGGCAGGCCGTCCATCCTCGGTCAATTCAATGTTGTCGCCAGGTTTTTGCCTCTTTTCTAGAACTCTGCATATGTCAGAAGAGAGTTGTCAGCTGTAGGACACTAACAGCATAACGGGAAGAACCGTGGTCCGGAAGAACCAATTAATAGGAATTTCATCGTTTTATTATTGATAACAATCATCCTTACAAACTAATCAAAATATAATTTTGGCATTTAATTCAATTGAGACATTTTCACTAGTAGGCCTACTCTAAACTGCGCAGGCAAATTTAGATAATAATATTTAGTTGAAATAGCCTGCAGGAATAGTTTGCATATTTACCCCAGATATTTTTATGTAAACTCCATATAGGCTTCGTGTGCTGCTGTAAAGCGCACTGTACCGCATTGCAGCATTCCCTTCACCTTCACCTTATTTACATTCACAGGCTTATTGTCCACTGATATTCACTGACGCGATATTAATATACCTGAATAGGTATACAAAAAGGGAGTTATTTGCTTAGTTATTTACTATTATTTAATGAAAACACATTGTGTGAAGATACATTCATTAAATGAATGAGCAAAAATGAAGGTAGCCTATATATTTTTAAAATAAATGAAAAAGGTAATTTCGATTCATGCATATGATTTCATTAACAGATGTAAAGGAATTAAATTGATTTTATTTTGTAATATTTTGCACGTGCAAAATGTCAATTCGGTTGTTTAATTTCGGTAGACAAATAAAACACAATGTCCTAGTATTTTGGAAGACACTCAGAGACTACAAAATGCTACAAGTAAACGAAAAAAAAATATATGAGGAGACATAAATTAAAGGTGGTGAAAGGTATTTCAGTTGCTCGTTCATATGGTCGAGGCGGTTGATCTTTTCCCCCATTTTCATACATTACAAAAAGGTTTTTTTTAATAAGACGCACACAAAAATCATTCAATTTCGAGGAGCAACGTTAAATAATGGATAAACCGATTTTCTCATGATTTCAATCGTGCCATTAGTGAATGTTCTCTAAAAAGAAGACATCCTCAAGGGGATCCTCTAATTGAACGATTACTATTCTGTCGTAAATGCATTTTAATCGCCGGGTTACAATGACAACCTTTAAACATAGAAAAACTTGCATGCTTCCATCCCCTCCTCCCAAGATTATGCAGAATTACATAATTTTCTGCACGTCTCCATGAAGCGTGACGCCAAAACCGAGGGGAAACTCGTTATTGAACAGATCAAACTAGCAACAAATTCTTAACAATTTCTGTTCTGTTATAGTTCATATGTATTTGGCGCCACAAAATGCACATATGCAGGCCTATTATTTTAAATCAATTGGATAATGTTAAAATATCTTACTTGTACACGCGTCCCAGTGTCTTCCCCGCCAGTTGCTTCAGCCCCTCTTTGCTGGGCACAAAACCAGGCTCCTTCGGAGTCTCCATGTCCAAATGTGATAATCCCTCGTTTTTTCCCGGTACTGTTAAAGTAGCATGTCACAGTGTAAGATGACAGAGCATACCGGACCGATACCCAGCGGATCAATGATTCAGTCAAACGGATGAGGAAAATTCACGACGGTGTTCACAGAGCGAAGGAAAAAAATCCGCCTACACAAGAGAGAGATCAGAAGTGGTCTGGCTCTGTCCTACTCATAATTATAAACTCATAAACTGCCCTGCGCGCGATAAGGGCACGAGATGCCATCTCAGGTTGGAGTCAACAAATAATGTTCGCTGAAAATGAGTTTTTGAAGGGAAAAAATCAAATAAGAGGGAAAAAAGCAACCCAGATCCTTGTCTCGTACTGTCACTTTTTTTAGGTGTGTAGGAGGTGAATAGCTTTCAGCACCAAGGTCAGCGACAGTCTCGCGTTCAGAGCGGCGCGAGCTCCCGCCGCCACTCCTTTGCCAACTAGCAGTGTGCGCTGTGCGCGAGGCGGAACACTCCCATCACAGTGCCAGCAGCGGTTCACTGCTTTGGGAGGGGTTAGAGAGGGAGGACAGTGTTCACATTCCATTCACATTTTCTTTGATTTTGTCCTCAGATGATCTGAATTATGTTCCACGTGTGGTAAATGATAGTTTTTCTATGCGTAGCCTATAAATATATATGTGAAAGGCAAGTGACGTGACATTCGAAGTTTCTACATTTGTGCTTTTACGCCAATTGCTTGTTTTCCATCAAAGGCCGTGCAAGCCTCCTGGGGGCGGTGCTATGGAAACCGAATCAGGGGTGTTTCCCCCCTCCAAGTGCGTGTGCGAAGGAAATCGTATTAATAATTCATATATACCTCGCAGTCCCCCTCCCTCTCTCTTTTTGCTCTCCACAGCAATAAATAAATAAATAAAATTGCTATTGTGTGTAGGCTACACGTATGTCAAATTCGAAGCCAATACAGATCATTTTGAATTTAAATCTTTTTTTTAATCGTTGGGAATAATGCGGGATATGAATTTTGATGAGTTATCATGATACAATCGTATGTATTATTTTGATATGCTTAAATCACAGAAATCTTCATAGGAAAGTAGCTGCGCTGTTGCGACGCTGCGCGTTCCTGAAATCGGCACACAACAGGTTGATGATGGCGCGCTTAGTGAAGCGCAGGCGCCATCTTGTGCTCATTTCCCGTACTGCAGGCCCAACAAGTGCGAAACACGCGATATACTTCAATCACTTTATTTTGGCACGTTCTCCTAATTGAAATGCAAACAAGAATTTGTTTTAAAAGCTTGATTCATGATTATTCATGATCACGGCTTCCATGCAACTCATTCTGTAAACATTTGTAGGCCAAATAAAAATACACATACATTAGTATCATTGTCAAAGAAAATAATTAAGGCAAAGGCATGGGTGACATGGCCTCATCTGGATACACATAGACAAAAATCCTAAACTAAGTGCTTTTTTTTATTATTATAATTTTTTGTAGATATTTTTAAAATGTCACCCGTCACATTTATTAAATATAATCACATTGGGTACATCGATTATGTTTCCTTTTGAATAAAACTTTGTTTACAAGTATAGCAACACACAATAATCAGAATAATTCTGTAAACTATAATTGCATTACCCATAAAAGATCTATGAAAGAGCATAAATCATTCGACAGGCTAAAAAATATATAGAGATAACTTATAACATTGGTGTGAAGTGAACATGTATGGCTCACAAAATATTGTTAAGACACTTTAAAAACAGAGTCAAACACCTGGGACATAATAGTAGCATGCTTGCTTGTTTTCAAACCGGTCAAGTCCCTGTAGAGGATAGTTCCCGCTGAGTGAATAGTGTTCTTCAACAGTGCTACAGAATGTCTGAAAAGTCGACGGGGCAGCTCAAAATATTTGAAGCAAATCTCTTTGCACCAGGTCAGTAATACATTTCTTCAATTCACTCCAAAATTGTGATGCATTTTCTTTTGCATATATTAACCAACAGGTGTTTTTCTTGGTCTTACATGGGGATCTCTGAAAGCCTGTTTCACTGAATGAATTTGCCCCATCATGCTGTAACATCAAATGCAGTGATCAGGGTGAATATCAAAGTCACTGATGCATGGAGAACTGATTACAAAAATCTGAACAGATCCTGGTAAGTGGATTTGTACAGAAATCAGTTACAGTGAAATAAAATAATAAAAACAAAAGACTAGTGTTCTCCTAGTCACGATTAAAGACGAGAGCTAATGTTCATTAGCCTCAGATATATGATGTGCAAACATTGACAGACTCTTGCAGAATAAGGTGATGCATAATGGCTTGAGTTTGTAGTTTCAGAAGCATCAGAAAATATACAGCAGTTCATTATAGAGCTTAATCTGGCAAAAACGCAATCCTTCCACAATCCATCCCTTCAACCAGATAATAAATCAGTTATATGATTATTCAGAAGCAATAAATACATCTTTGAAAGAGGCTAATAATAATAATAATAACAAAAATGTCATTACATTTTTTATATTACACTAAACAAAATGTGTGGGTTGCAAATCTTCTACAAGGTACAGCATTAATTAAAATAATAACAACAATGAAATTTAAATACTCCGAGAAACATGACAATGCAAACACTACAGAAATGATTATGACATTCTGTGTTTCATAAGGGTAAATTACCACAGTGGTAAAATCCACTGGCCAAAACCAAATATTAACTGTTAAATCTCATAAAAGTTATGAACAATACACAGTCTACATGTACCTCTTTCACAGTCAGACGTACAGGGCAAAACTTGCAGATTACTTCTTCAAAAGAAAAATATAATGGCAAAAAGCTGGACAGACGTACAAGCATTATTGCCTTCTAAAACATTTTCATAAGTCTTAATGGTCATATCTGATTATTCTGAAGTTGCCTTCATAGCAACTTGCTCTTGAGGCAACATGAGGAGCACCAGGCTGCTTTCCAGAGGGTTTGCTGTTTAAATCACTGTGATCCGTCTCCAAGCCTTTCACCTTTGAAAAAGTGCAGTTATATAAGTGCACTCCGGACATGTAAAAGAAACAGAGAAAACTGTATTCTTCTCAGATAAATCGCAAGCAGAAAAAAAAGCTGCAGATTTGTTTCATTGTTAAGTGTGTTGCTCTTAAGTTCTGGCAGTTGTCTGGATGAGGGCAGGCAGTTTTTAGCAATAAATATTTGAAGGGGGTCCCGAAGATTCGATTCCTCCATGCAGTGTACAGTACATTAGAGTAGTCCTGAGGGTTCAGGGATGTTCAAATACATTCAGAGAGCACCTGGTGTTTACTAGGACTAGAGGGCAGCAGTGAGGCCGTTTCGGTGGACAGGCAGAAACTCTGGCTCAGCTGCATCTTGAGTTTCTCAACTTCGTAGTTGTGCAGGTATTCCTGAACCAGAAAGCGTTCCCGCTTTATACGCGCTTTCACATCCGATGGCACATCTGGAATCAGCCATGCCACGAAGAATTTCACCACAAATACAACATGCTGAGAAACAAGGGGAAACAGAGAAACAGTAAACATGTGCACATAGAACCAAATTTAGAGGCCTGGACTTAGACATCAAGCCAGGATTAGGCCTTAGTTCAATCAGGACATTAAAGTAGCTTATATAAACGTGCCTTTAAAATATTGGTGTGCATCTTGAGACAAAAAATGGCACTGGCAAATTTTAAGATATGCTTTCAGTTAAAACAGCTCAAACATGCATTTTAGTCTGGGACTGGCCTTAAGCCTCGTCTGTGAAACCAGGGACAGCTTGTGTGTCAAATGATAACTAATTGCTTAGCAAATATTATTCTTCATTTGTCTTTCTATCATTGTATTGAGCTCACTTCAGTTTCTTTATAGAAATTCAGATACTTAGAACAATGTTCATGTTAAAGATTCACTAAGATCAGAGTACTGCGGTGCTAATATTTAAAGTCAGAAATCATCATGTGCAGTTCTATTGTATATTTCTGCACTAAGTTTCAAGCCATCAAGTTTTTAAACAAACATCAAACCTTTTATTTACTATATACCAGGGTTATTATTAAATTGAAGTTAATTGAAATAAAGCCGAAATAAAATAAAATAAAAATATTAGTTTATATTTTAATATAAAATAATAGTATATAAAATTATATAATAGTTTATAATATAAAACTTAAAACTAAAAGAAAATCAGAGATGTTGGTTCGGCACTAAACTAAAATTATTAACTGGAAATAAATAAAAACTGAAACTAACACCAACTAAAACTCAAATAACATTGCTATATACACTCTCCACTCACATGATCCAGAAATCATTCAAATTTTCTGATTTGGTGTATTTAAAAAAACATTTATTATTATTGTCAACGTTAAAAATGGTTGTGCTACTTCCTATTTTCATGATGCATTTTATCAGGATTCTTTAATGAATATAAAGTTAAAAAGAACAGCATTTATTTGAAACAGAATATATTAGCAACAATGTAAAAGTTTTTACTGTCAGTTTTGATCAATTTAACATTGCTCTTGCTGAATTTACTTCTTTCAAAAAAATCTCACTGACTGAAACCTTTGAATAGCAGAGTAAGCAACTGAACGTCAAGATTGCTTACTTTCCATTACTTTTCTATTTGTTACTTCACCTTCCTGATCATACGCATTATATCATTATTTACAAAGATACAAGTTACTTTAAATTAAACACCTGCATATTCATATAACTCTAGGCTTCCTAAAATTAAATTAAAACTACTTTGGATTATGCAGTTGCTTACTTCCATGATGATGATGAAGGCTAGTTTAGCAGCCAAGATGTGCCAGAACTGCATTGTGTGTGTGTATTGCTTTTCATGGCCAGGTGGGTATCTGTAGTCTCGATACCTGAGAAAAAAATAAATTCATCATGCTGTTAATTTAGATTATATAGATGTGTAGGTCTAATACAGACTATAGTTAACACTAGGCGACCGCAAACCTGCATGTAGTGATGATAGAACTGTTGAACCAGGATGGGTTTTCTCCAGGTTCGGGTAGGTTATCTTCAGGGATCTGAGAGATGTTGTAAAAGGAAAGGCTGTTGGTGATGTAACCGCTCATAGTGGCCTTGCTGCCTTGTTGGTAGGTATACAGATAGACCAGACGAGGAATCATATCTGAGGTGAATGCCATGATGAAGGCCTTAAGTGCAAATGAGAGGAGAAAAGAAACAACAATAGATTTGAAGTATGGTGGAAATAGTGCTTGATTTCACAAAAATGTGCTTTTATTTGCTGATCAGTTAACTTTATTTAGAATGAGCAAGCTAAGCAAGCCACATCCAATTTTACACAAGACCGTAAAATGAGTCAGTCAAATAGAAAGCAGAACAAAACCGTTTGCATTTACATTTGTGACAACGGACAAGATTGCCACCACATTAAGGATCTCTTCCCACGCTCCAATGTTGCGTGCCTTTGCTGCCACTGGCCTTCTGAACTGTGTGGTAAACTTCCAAGCATCGACTCGCACCTCCAGGATGTTGTTGAAGAGGGCAAGAAGAGGGGCCAGTGGAAAAGAGGCTACGAAAAGTGTTATGAAGCCAAACTGGATCACTGTTTAAAACACACAGAAAACAACTGGTTTAATTGAAGATTTGAAGATCCAGATCCTTACTTAAGACTTCTTTTATAGAAACGTTAAGATAACAAATGTATGTAAGTATGTATTAAAATGATGAAGAATTGTATATAAAATATATATTTTTTCCATTTATTAAATACACTACAGCTCAAAAGTTTGGAGTCAGTAAGATTTTGTAATGTTTTCGAAAGAAGTCTCTTATGCTCACCAAGGCTACATTTATTTGATCAGAAATACTGTAAAGCAGTAATAATGGTATATGGACTGCATTTCTAAAGACCCATGGCCACAAAAGCGCTTTACATATTGCCTCACATTCACCCATTCTTTCACTTATTCATACACCGACGGCGGTGTCAGCCATGCAAGCAGTTGGGGTTAGGTGTCTTGCTCATGGACACTTCGACACTTTGGAACCGGGTATAGAACCACCAACCTTTCGGTTTGTAGACAACCTACATGAACCACTGAGCCAATAATGTGAAATATTGATAAAACGTTTTTTTTCATTTTAAAGTGTAATTTATTCCTGTTATGGTAAAGCTGAATTTTCAGCATCATCCCTCAAGTCTTCAGTGTCACATGATCCTTCAGAAATCATTGAAATATGCTGATTTGCTGCTCAAGAAACACTTATTATTATTAACAATGTTGAAACAGTTGTGCTAATTAATATTTTTGAAATAGTAAAAGAAAGTTCAAATGAACAGCATTTATTTGAAAAAGAAAGATTTGTAACAATATAAGTATATACTGTCACTTTTGATCAATGTAATGCCTCCTTGATTAATAAAATCATCTATTTTTTATAAGTGTATTATAAAACATTATTTGATTTAGCACAACTACATAATAGTAGTTCACATATTAATTCACTAGTGTTTTGGTATATTAACACCAAATAACTCCAACACGTGTATGTGAGTAAAATCATACCCATCTCCAGATACTCATAGAAGAGTCCAAACTGGCTAAAGTTCTGCAGATCATGGTCCTGCTCCCATCTACTGTATGTGCTTTCTGGATGACTCCGCCCTTTCCTGCTGCCCCACAAGTTTCTGAGAAGTCTGTGACACAGACACAAGGGACCATTACGTGTTATCTGGGATTTTAAAACTGTCTAGAGGACAACTACATTTTGACCTTCTAAAAATACATATGTGACATTAATATGCAAGTATAAAACAAACACCAAGTCAGTTTTAATGTTCAAAGTTCATAACACATACGGCAGGAGAGCCTCCTGGACGTTCCCAACCATCTGTTTTCCAGCCATGACGATGAGCAGCTGTGTGGTCAGCTCAATCAGACAGCCCCCAGGGGCACACTAAATATTAAAAGGCATGTTTCATGTTATAACAAATTATTTTGAGATCCACCTAAAAAACATTAGCTCCTCTGGAGTACTGATATTTTAGACTGACTCACCTCTTCATTTCTCAGAGAGGTCCACTTTCCAAACATATAACTGTAGTTTCCCGGATGACCCACAAACTTCCCTTTAAAGAAGGCCACATAGAAACAGGAAGAGTAGTAGTTCACAAACTGGAACATAAACATCTTCATGGTCAGCTTGTTCTCATACTCCAGATGGGTCTTGGGGATCTCTGAGAATTAAAAATAGAAGAAGTTCATAAAATATTTTCCATGCAGCTCAGCTGTACAGATGAACAAATATGTAAAGGATAATGTACAGTCAAATGGTAATTATCGGAAAATAAGCACACGCTGTATTGTTATTTTGTGATAATCACAGTTTGACTGCATATTATCCAGCTTAGTACACAGCTCCTCACCAAATAAATAAATAAAAGTAGAAATTCTTTAATTGCAAACTGTATTTATTACATAAACTGTAAATTTGCGATTTTCCAGAGCTTGAGATGCATTGTACATGTCATACAAACTCAATAAATCTTGAAACTGTGAAATGAGGATGCGGTTTTTCGCTCACCCATATCAGTGATCCAGATGGCCACTTGCTCATAGAGGAAGTTGAGGATCAGGATAATGACAAAGTTGATGCAGGAAGCAGTGACAGAGGTGGCAAGTTGAGGGGTGATGAGAGAGCCCACCAGCTGGATCTTACTGGTAGGACTGTCTTTCATGATGCTGGCAAATGCTGCATAAACCGCTAATCTGTAAGCGATCACCCCCATTATACAGGCCACTATCAGAAACGTCTAGCAAAAGAAAGAAAAGGAAGGACTTTTAAACAGATTGAACTTTGTTTAAATTAGCTAGCTAGCACGGTTTAGGAAATTGGTAGCACACACACCCAGAAGAGAACAGTTGCTCCAGACAGGCAGAATCGAGCACACTTGCTGGGGAAAGAAAGATAAGGCTCCATTTCCTGTAAGAATAAAGAGTGTGTCAGTAAGCCAAACGGCACAATTACAGCTACATGTGTTTAAGTACAACTGCAGTCATGGTACAATATGTAAATTACTTAATTTGTGTGTAAAAAATATATATGAGATGATGTATAAATGAACTTGAATCCAACTTTAGAATTCTAAAAAAGTTAAGATGAAATCCAAAATGACCCCTTTTGGTTCTTAAAGGAGTAGTTCACTTTAAAATTAAAAATGAAATTTTCTTACAAAAACCCATTGATTCGCTTCAGAAAGTCTTTATTAACTCCTGGAGCTGTGTGGATTACGTTTATGATGGATGGATGCACTTTTTTGAGCGTCAGACCCCGTCACTGCCATTATAAAGCTTGGAAGCGCCAGGATATTTATTAATATAACTGTGTTCATCAGAAAGAATAAAGTCATACACCTAGGATGGCTTGAGGGTGAGTAAATCATGGGCTAATTTTCATTTTAAAGTGAACTAATCCTTTAAGTTATGTTCTAGGTCGGTGTATTACAGGACTCTTGTACTGCAGACTTCACTTCTAACACACATTGATTTTAAAGTAATTCTAAGCACTGCGATTAGCTTGTTTGGGGTGTTTGCCAAATTCAGCAAAACAATGGCCTTCCCGGACAGGATTTGAAAAGCTCAAAGCTATGTATATGTGGAATTTTTTATGCATTTTAAGGATATTTACACAACAATGGAATTGTTTAAATTTTTTTATGTTATTTTTCTTCAATTAACAAAAAGTTCAAAAGAACAGCATTTATTTTAAGATTATTTGTAGTAATGTAAAAGTCTTTACTGTCACCTTAGATCAATTTAATGCATCCTTGCATAATACAACAAAAAAAAAAATCATAAAAAAAAAAAATCGAATTGATCCCAAACTTTTCATTGGTAATGTAAGTAGCAAATCATGACCAAGACAGCATGTCGAGTTTTGAATGGTTGAGAAACTTAATCTCTGACATAAATTTGAATTTAAATTGAGTTTTTGTGACATGGAACAATAACAAAAATGGCTGATTTCACAGCAGAATGTGAAATTGCTATGTTTATGATTATGTCTGTTAAATGATGTGGCAAAAACCGGTTTGGGCTGAAGAAAAATGCAAATATTGACTTAGATCATTCAAATGATTTAAAAGATATCAGTCACAAATCAACACGTGACAAAGGCTATTACGATAGTGTTATCAGCATGCATTTGAAATCTGAAAAAGCAACATGCTTGAAATGTCCTGTTAACGGAAGTTCTTTAAAGTGTTCAGTTTTCATTCTTCACCCTGCTTTGGATTTTTATGTCTCCTATTGTATTCTCATTCAACCACTTCTACTTCGATGACATGATATTCTACTTAGATTCTGCCTGCCAACCAAAAGGACTTCATTCCTTCCACTTGTTTGTTTTTTTCCATTGTAGATTTCTCAAATATCCTAAATAAAGTGTTTAATGCTTAATGGCTGCATTTATTTGATTAAAAATATAGTAAAACAGTAATATTATAAAATATTACTTCATATTATTAAAAATATACATACAGTAAAAATACATTATTACTACTAATAGATATTGGTGCATTGCTTTAGTTTTCAGGGTCACATGAGCCTCCAGAAATCATTCTAATATTTTACTGAGTAGGTGCTTAAGTAACATTTATTATTATTATGAATAATGTGCTGCTCAGAAAATGCCTCACGGTATCCACATAACAATTTTTTCAGGATTCTTTGATGAATAGAAGGTCAAATCTTACTGACAGAAGACTTATGAACTGTAGTACAGGTTCTGGTTATGATAAGAGTCAGGTGTATGATTGTTTGAAGGGTATGTTGGCTCCAGGACTAACAACGGCTACTGATGCAGGATAATGTTCTTAAATCAGGCTGTAGTGTTTTCAGGTACCTGCGTGAAGCGGTTAAGTCTGCGGCCTGTGCACTTCAACTCATACTCTGGCCTGATCTGTAGCTGCTGCTGTTCCTCCTCAAAGTCCACAAGGTCCCACTCATATTCCAGGCGGGCCTGCCGCCGTTTCCAGAACTCTAGGAACAGGGTCACTGCAAAGCACCCAGAGAAAGAATGAGGAAATCGATTATTTAATAAATGCTCACACTGTATACTATCAATTCTACTTAAATCTAACCAGCTTCATCCATTGTGTCATACAACGTTGTTCCCTATTTATTAAAGTAATTGTACTTAAAGTTAATCTTACAAAAGTTTAGAAACTAAATAACAATAATTTATGAATACACAGTGCACTGGGTGCAGTAATAAATCACACAGTGCTGATTAATCAACTCACTGCATAAGAAAAGCTCATTTTTGAGCCCTGTGCGAAATGAATTCAGTGTTCAGTAATATATAATCAGCATGCACCACTACCCTAAAGTGATTACAGATGCATTTTCAAAAAGCATACACAAACTATGCTCCTTCATTGTAGATTTATTGCGTAAACAAATTGTGTGACCAATTATTTGACAATATGAATACTTTGAAATGCTTCATGCACAGTTACTATTCTCTCATTAGATCCTGAGAATGGCTAGAGATATCCTGCTAACCACTAGATGGAGCAATTAAGCTAGGATTTTAAACAATAGAAGCGCACTCACCCCAAATGCCCATGAATATGGCAAAGAACACAGTCCCCTCGTTATCAAATAGATGGGATTGCTGAGGGGAAAAAATAATTACAAATGAGGACAATCTATCTATGATGAAGGGACAGTGCATCTAAAACTTCCTTTCTCACCCAGGAGGACAGACATGTTGAGTTGAGCTTCCAGTAGCTACACTTTTTATCACAGAGCGGACACATGACAATCCTCCCTCCAATTTCTGGGTCACAGATCTCCTTACTGAAAAGAGGGAGGGGGAGAGAGAGAGATGGGTAGAATATTACTGTAATGCAGACGTGAACAAATCAAAAAAATCTCAGTTTCTCTGTGGCTATTTCGTCAGGGATAGAGGTAATATAAGATGCGATTACCACAACATGTAAAACTTAACAACAAATACAATGTTCAATGAGCATGTTCCACAAACATGTTTAGTTCTGAAAACAAGAAAAACAAAATGTATCGAGCCTCTAGAGTCCCATCCCTTACATTACATTGCAGATTGTACGTGATTGTATTGTATGGCAAGTCGTAAAGGGTTAGTTCACCCAAAAGCGAAAATGCTGTCGTTTATTCACCCTCATATCAGTCCAAACCTGTAAGACCTTCATTAATCTTAGATAGATAGGCCCCCACCCCAGACTAGTAAAGATATTGTTAAAATAGTAGTCCATGTGACTCCAGTAGTTCAACCTTAATATTAAGAAGTGACGAGAATACTTTTTGTGCACAAAAAAGAATGACTATTCAACATTCTCTTCAACATCATTATCCTATGCCTTTGGTTAACTTTATTCAACAATTTATCCTACAGTGGTTCCCAACCACGTTCCTGGAGGCCCACCAACAGTGCACATTTTGCATGTCTCCTCAATCAAACACACCTGATTCAGGTCATCAACTCATTAGTAGTGACTCCAAAATCAATTGTGGGTGTGTCAGACAAAGGAAACATGTAAAATATGCATCTACGTCAGAACGCCGGCTCATCATTGGCCAACACTGTTCACGTGAGCACCACGACCCATGCATGTGATGTTGAAGCAGGAGCAGGCATTCTGACATGCGCTGCACTGTGTTGACTGTGAACAGAGTAGGAGAAATTGTTGAATAAAGTTGTTATTATTTTTTTTATTTTTTTGCGCACAAAAAAGTACTCATCACTTCATTACATTAAGATTGAACCACTGTAGTCACATGAGTTATTTTAATGATGTCTTTACTACCTTGGTCTTAAAAGATGCAATGATGTTGCAGTCTATGTGTGGTTCAGAAACCTCTCGGATTTCATAAAAATATCTTTATTTGTGTTTCGAAGATGAACGAAGGTCTTATGGGTTTGGAAAAACATTGACGGTGAGTAATTAAATGACAGAATTTTAATTTTTGAGTGAACTAACTCAATCTTTTCTCATTTTCAAGTATTGTTGCCGTTTGATAAAACAGTCTTTAATGAGAAACATGTGACTGTTAGTATATGGCCGCTATCAGAGGTTACGGTCTGGAAAAGAATACAGATATCGCATCTCATTCAATATAATATATATTTTTCAACTGCAAAAACCACACTGTACACAATTAAGAAACAAAACAAGCTCCTGAATGCATAGTTTTAACAGTATCAGCCACTATTAGTTACAAATAGAAAAGGGCCATTAAAAATGCATGTAACCACACAGTATGGGACTCAAGAGGCTCAGGTAAAGATGCGTGTTCATATGACCTATATGACCTGCCAGTGCCACGAACCTTGTGACGTTGTCATCGTAACTGAGCACACCATAAACAAAACAGATCACTCCCATGACTGCCGCAAAAAACAGCATTTCTGTGTAAAAGCCCAGCCAGGCAAAGTAGATACCAATCTTCTCACCATAGTACTTCCTATGACAAAATACAAAAAGGAAATGTAACACTTTGGTTTAATATGCTGCACTAGACAAGTGTACTAAATCTGCCAAGTTGTAATCTTGCAGTCAGCAGTCTAATAATAATGCATTCAGAAGTTTTTTCAGATGTCAAGTACTGTATGCATACAGTGTCTGCAGTGCACTTACTTGATCAGATTTAGTGGCTGCTCCTTGTAGAAGCAGAGGAATCGAGCCCAGTGCTTATACAGGTGATATCTTTCACTCTCACACTGCATGTCTTTTGCTTTCTTCCAGTATCGACACTGAGGAACAAACAGCAGATAGATGTTAACCAAAGATATATACATTTAAAGTGGTCATGAACAGCATTTATTTTTTTTATTTTTAAATGTCCTCTAAGGTCTACTCATAATGTTTAACCTAATGTAGAAGTAATAAGCTATTTACTCTCTCGATTTTAAATCTCTATTTAAAATTTAAAGTATATGCGCACTGCTGGTAACAGTTTTGCATGTTGAAATCATTGTCAAAGTCTCTGCCATTACACGTGTGGAATTGTTACGAAAACTTCCGATATAGAAAAATATCTTGTTATGTAGTTTAAACATTTGCCAACCATGTTGAACATTTATACATATTACATAATTCTTGGTTGTGACAAAGTTTAAGAACTTGGAGTCACCACAGTTATAGTTGACAAAGGATGACTTGCTGTGTTTAGTGTAAACAGAATTATGGATAATTGTAACATATCATTCTTATAGGCTATATTCATAGTACATATTCGTATAGGCTATATTGAACATAGTTCATAAGATATATACATTGTCATTTGCAGTGTTATGTTTTAATAAAATGAAACATGTTGTAATGTCTTACTGATGACAAAACAGAAGATGCTCACTGAAGCTTTTATTCAGGATTACAGCGAATGGCTTTGATCAAAACAATAACAACAGCAGCGCTCTCAACATCCTTCACATTCACGCACAGTGGTGTTCTGAAATGAGGAGGCAAATCCTGTTTTTTTTTTTTTAAACTGGTGAAATAAACACTTTACATCACACGAGAAAAAATACAATACTATGTTTATTATTGTTCTATTTATTAAAATAATAACTAAAGTCGGTAACAACCATTTAAACAATACTTTTTATTTGTGAACTGATGTTTAGCTGTCCTTTTTAATAGTCAATTTAATTTCAGATCATCAGTGATGCTTGGTAAACACTTTTGGGGGTGGGGGGTTGGGGGGTAACCACTGACACCAGTCCAGGGATACAATGAACAGCTTGGGAGGCAACACCATGCAGGGCGATGGTGGGAGAATCCAGGCAGGAACACCAGGAACTTGAGGCTTGATGTTCACACTCAGAATTAGCTCTAGTCTTGACTGGCAGGCGGTAGTTGTCTGGATATCAGCAGACCAAGCTCAATTTAAGATTGAACATTGGTCTGGGAAGTCTGCTCAGTATTTTCTACTAAACGAGCATTATTCAAATGACTCTGTATGCAATCGGATAGTCCTTCAACCAATCAGACCACAAGAGGCGTGATCAACAGGCAACGACCCATTAGACCCAGAGCTAAAAAATAAGTCTAGGAAGTAGTGATGTTAACAGTGAAACCAAAGCTCCGAAGCTTGTGTCAAAAAAATGAAAAAAATTTCAGTGAAGCTTTGTATCGATGCTTGATTCGTTCTATCAAAATCACGTGACCTATGACGTCCGAAGCTTCGTTTCACACACACCCACGTAACTGCTTCGTACTCCGATTCAAAAAGCGCGACACGGGTGGTTAGAACTGATTTATCACGATAGTTTATTGTGTGTATGCGCACCTGCATTTATTTAGTCTACTTGCTTTATTCTGTATCAAGTTTTATTTGTTTACAAACAGGAAAAATGTCCACATTCACAATACAAAATTTTGTTTCTAGGAGTATGCAATGTAACAGATTGTTGTCATGTATTTAATATATTGATTGATTCATTCATTTATTCATCTATCCATTAATTCATTTTTGCTTCGAAGACAATGGTTGCAAAACATTTTGCGACACAGCGCTTTCCCTCACTTTCACCAACAGAGGTCCTCGTCAAGCACTGATTTGAAAAGCTTCGAGTAATGAACCTTTTTCTGATTCAATTGTGCTGAAAGCTTCACTTCGCCATCACTACTAGGAAGACTAGACCAAAAATAAAAACAAGAACAAGACTAGAGTTAAAAACTCCGGAACAAAGAAAAACTAGAATTTAAAAAAAGGATATAATCAGACAAGGAAAACAACATTTAGCACTGACTGACGGGGAGCTAGGAAACTGCACACAAACGCAACGAACCAGCCAGGACATGAGGGAATGTGGCACAATATAAAGGTAACACCAAACAAGGAGGCAGGACAAGAGGAACACATGGCAAACACAAAGAAAGACAGAACCATGAGCTAAGACACAACACAAACATAGAAACATTAAAAAAAGACAACACTGAAAGTGTCAGGGTTCTGCCCTGGCAGCCTTGTCTTTCTCAATTACCCCCTAAACCCACTGCATTCTTTAGGGCAGAGGTATTCAATTCTAGTTAATTAAAGAGGTCCGGTTGCTATATTTCCTTCCCAGCTGAGGTCTGGACAATACTTTTTTGGAATAGTTATACATTTCCATGAGGGTAGCAGTAGTACTGTGTAAAAACACTTAAAACACCTAAAATAGTCATCAAAGATGAGAATCCCTGAGAGCCAAAGCAGTGATGTCTAAGAATTTTAACAATATTTACCAAAAAAAAAAAAGGTTAGATCAGATGTTTTATTAGGAAAAAGTAAAAAAAAGAAAAGTATGGACCATTTTTATATCTTGCTCAAAGTAATAAACTACTAAAAGCAAACAATGTACATAATCAAAACTCTCATCATGAGAACAAAAAGTGAATAATATCAAAGGTTTTTGTCTTCCCTAGCTATCTTTTTAAATCATTTTCCAAATTATAACATTGTTTATTATGAAATCCTCTAAATATGCTTATTAATAATGATAAATGTATGTACAAAATATGACTGTTGGAGTCATCTGTATGACAGATAAAAACAATTGTGTTTGCTGCATTCTCGTTTTCTGCAAACATGACTTTTCAGATATTTTTGTAATATTTGTGTGGTTTTATTTTTTTTATAATATGGATTATTTATATAATATGGCACTGCCTCCCTTACCTCCTCTGAGGATAAACCCCTGATTCTTCCATATCTAATAATACAACGCATTAACCCCATAAATATTGGAGTAAAGGAAAGAACAGAAAATCACAACTATTCAGTTTGACTGCGGCACTACAGTAAAAAGACTCTAATACAAACTATCTGTATTAGACAAAGCAATAGTGACACATGGCAATAACACGGTTACTCACACGTGTGTGTTGCGACATTACTGTCGGATCCAATACTGTCATCACAGCATCATCTTTTATTTTCAGTCTGTCTGTAAAGTAGGGCTGGAACAAATGATTATTTTTTATTTTATTTTTTCAATCAATTAATCTATCTATTTTTTTTTTACTTTTTATTATTAATCAATTACTTTAACAATTATTTTCCTCTTCCAGTTAATCTATTGATTTTTTAGTTGATTACTCTTTTGGTTAATTTACAGATAAATAAAATCAATAATTTACCAATAAATAATAATCGTAACTAATCTATGCATGAACTTTTACCTAATGATATTATTTAAATCACAAAAGATAAGGTTTATGCAGCATAGGCCTAGTCTCACGTAGCCAGACCTTCAGTCAGGGCTCCATAGCAGCTTTCATTGGCCAATGACCGCCCAAGTTTGACTGACATGTAAAGCAACCAATCACAGTTTGTTTTGTTTCACATCATATTTAGAGGCGTGTCGATGTCCCTACAATAACAGACCGGTCTGTAAAACTCTTGGAGGTATTTTAAAGAGTCTATCTTCACATACTTCACATACTTTTGAAAAGTTGATCCTGATAAGCGCTCATTGTCACAGTTGTAAACACGACGGCTTTCATGAAGAACACACATCTCACGGACATCCTGTAGAATTCAACCAATCAGAAGATAACTTTGAAAATCTTGAAGTGTTTCCAGTTAATTGTGCCATAAAACGCTCAGCCAGCAGTCCGTGGGCGTGACGTCTGAGGCTGAGGCTAGTGGAGGCCTAATTAGGAAAGGTGTTTATTATGGCTGCATTCACAGTCACGTTTTGGGATTTACAGCAGCAACTCACTGTGAATACTGAAATGTTTTGTTCAGTCAGGAGATTAAAGTAGCTGCTTGAATATGTTCATTCAGATGTATAATCTAACGTCACAACCGAATTCATACCACTCATTCAACCTCAGTGACTACTTCGCTCAGAGAAGCTGTCAATCATAACGTCACACCCCTGTTTTTATAGCATCAAACAACTAAAACCACACTTATTTTAAAAAAAAAACGAACACTTGAACTAACATCAGCATAGTAAAAAAATGACTGAAATGACAGAAAACATCTTTAGAAAAATATTGTTTAGTTTGTCTATGTCCCATTACTTTATGGAGAGGGCGGGGTTTATGAGCTATACTGCATCCAGCCATGTGGGGGCGATCAAAATGCTTTAGCTTCACTTTTCAGGACTTTTTGTGGCAAGCTTGTTTGTAACCGGTTACAGATAGTACATTTTACAGATAGTGACCTCGCAGTCACTGCCACAGCAGCTTGTAAAAAGCAGAATGCTGTATGAAGCACATAATATGAGACTGACAACCGTATTCTACTACAAAAATTTGCTGTAATAGTTTAAAGGGTTACTTCAGCGATTAGCATTAAGCTTTGTATTAGTAGAAACCCAGGAGTATATTCAAATTATTGTACTTTCCCCCCTCATATGACCCTGAGACGAGAGAATTATGTATTTTATTTCTGGAAAAATTCCTCAGATGATGCAAATATCATCATTTTGCATCATCGGAGGAGTTTTTGACCACAGGCTGAAGACTACAGCCAGCAGAGGGCGCTCTTTCCACGTTTTCAACATCACACTCACAGCACTCGGCTCGCGGAGCTGCGGAGATTCATGTAAACGGAGCGGTGGAGAGCAAACTTGGAGAGCGGTGGAGAGTGTTTTAACTTGTAAAATGAACTTCCTATGACAGTTAAGCTTTCAAAGACATGAACTGAACACGCGCCAGACTGTTCACGTGCTATGAATGCAGCCGCAGCCACGAATCCCGCGGTTACCTTAGCTCATGCGATGAATGTAATCCGATTCTGCTGCGTTTGTGCCGTGACGCTCAATCGGTTCACTCGCATTATATCGAACAGACACGTTCAGTTTTTAATTGTAGTGTCTCTAACTGAACTGATTTTCTGAAAATGAACGCGGTGGGAAGTGATCCAGTAATCCAGTAGCCGACTAGCCATGCCTAGAGTAGGGCAGTGAAGCAGTGCGTTCTGGGAATTGTTGTCTTTCATACCCATGAGACAAAAATACATTTTCTGTGTTTTCTCAGTCTAGAAGGCACCAAATTCAAAAATAATTTCACATTTCTACTACATTAATGACCCAGTTTAAATACAGATTCATCTTCCCAGCGCTGAAGTACCCCTTTAAACACTTAGACACGCTGCTGTCTTATCGTTTTGAAGAAGGAGAGCCCCGGGGTGTTTTCTTTCTTTTCAGAAGTTGTGCTGCTGTGGTTTGCCATTTCGGTTTTACAGAGCATGCAGAGCACCATTTTATTTGGTCTCCGTTTACAACATTTCCACACTTTAGATCGAGCTTGAATTTTTGGGAGCCGCCATCATTGGGTAACATAAATAGCACAACGAATCAACACATTCTACACAAATCGACTAATTTATGTAATCGATTACATGGGCTACTGAAAAGCCTGCATCGAACTGTCTTGTTTGAAAACGAACTGACGCGATCTGACGGGAACTTTGCTAAAAATAAAGTACATCCACGCTTTTTTAATGTTAGGATCACAAGGATGGCAATGTGTTTTTCCACAACTTGGCACTTCATAACATCTCTATCGTTATGTTGCTGGAGTAATCATGTGTTTGTTTCTCTCTACTACTGCATGACATTCGTAAATCAGTGGGCGGGGCTGAAGAGGCAATAGACTGGTCGGCATTACTGGGAACGCCTACGAAAATATGCCGTGGGGGAAAATAAGCCATTAGAATGAATGCGGGTAGACCTTGTTAGGCGCTTTATCTTTACTCTAAAACTTAAAGGAACACTGTGTAATATCACTGCGCCGCTGCACCCGTGGGACGGCCGCAAAGTTCCCTGATCATTATGCAGGAATGAGAAAATAGTTCCTTCTCATATCTGTCTAAAAGAATCACAACTTTTCATTTTCCGTTGGTCTTACTACACAATGTCTCTGTAGAAGAGTCAAGTTTTAAATGGGAAAAATATTGAAAGTCTTTGGTCATCATTTTTGAGTGCAATGCTAATGGCCTAATCCGATTCAATGATGTATGCTAAGCTAGCAAATGTTACATGTATGCTAAAAGTGCTACCGCCAGATACAAAGATCGGCTGAATGGATTCAAAAACGGTAAAATTCAACTGTTTAACTTTAAGGGACTTGGAAAATGAGCCTATTTTCAAAAAAAGTGGAGTGTTCCTATAAGATAACTTACTAGAGGTGCAGAACGCCACATGGCAACTTTTCAGGATTGCACCAAGCAAAAATAAATCGTAATTACAGGGTAAAGATCTAACAAAGTCTATGTGCATTCATTCTAATGGATTCTTTTCCCCCACGGCATATGGCGAATATGACGTTTTTGTGGGCGTTCCCCCAGCTATGACACGACGCCGACCAAGTTTATGATGTAGAAGTAGGCGTTGATTTTCTTCTGCAGAGGCGGTTTTGTATTGCACTATGATGTCATAATGAGACAATCCAAAATGAGTTGTTTTGCCAGCTTGGTTTCAATAAAAGCTGTTTTTGGACTTACGAGGAAGTTCTGAAACTTACAGTATATTCAGTACAACGATCTCTCATATGTCAAAAGATCAAGGACAATTTCATATAATATAATACTGTTGTTACTACTACTACTACTACTACTGCTACTACTACTAATAATAATAATATATTTTTATTATTATGAAAGATGTATTCAAAATTTACTGGAATGCACAAACAACTTTGCTATATAACATTAAAATTAATGAAGATCTAGTCTAGCTGGAGCTTTACTAAATTGAAAAAGTCACAGCTCAAAAATGCATAAATCTCACACTTACATCATGAAGGGGATAAGCTGAGGTGTATGTGCCATTGTTCAGCAGTCGTTTAATTCCTGTCTTATCTTTCTCTTTACGGTCTTCTTTGTAGTAAGGGCAGCGAGTCAGGATGTAGTACACAATCCTGTTGCGTGTTGAGGGAGGAAAAAACGTGTCCTTATCATCAATGAGGAAGAAGTCAACCTTGCTCTTGTCAAAAGGTGCAGTAAAGTAGTCCGGCTCTGGCCTCATGATGTTATCTGGCAGCCGGAAAGGGTGAGTGAGCCACTGCAGAGGAACTTCTCGAGCTTTGGGAATATCGCTCGCTTTAAAGGGCACTTTGATCTTTAGCACATCCGCATAGGTGGCCAACACCTCCCATGGTGCATGGATCTTCAGATAATACGTTTTACGATCATCTGACTCCTGAAGGGGAGATCATTTTTTTGAGAGGGGAAGTGTTATATAGATAAAGGTCTCTGTATATATATATATATATATATATATATATATATATATATATATATATATATATATATATATATATATATAGTGGGTAATTAAAAGTATTCGAATTCCCTTTACATTTTTCACTCTTTGTTATATTGCAACCATTTGCTAAATTCATTTAAGTTCATTAATGTACACACATCACCCCAATATTGACAGAAAACATGGAATTGTTGACATTTTTGTAGATTTATTAAAAAAGAAAAACTGAAATATTTGATGGTCCTAAGTATTCAGACCCTTTGCTCAGTATTTAGTAGAAGCACCCTTTTGATCTAATACAGCCAAGAGTCTTTTTGGGAAAGATGCAACAAGTTTTTCACACCTGGATTTGGGGATCCTCTGCCATTCCTCCTTGCAGATCCTCTCCAGTTCTGTCAGGTTGGATGGTAAAGGTTGGTGGACAGCCATTTTCAGGTTTAAATCAGGGCTCTGGCTGAGCCATTCAAGAACAGTCATGGAGTTGTTGTGAAAAGACACTCCTTAGTTATTTTAGCTGTGTGCTTAGGGTCTTTGTCTTGTTGGAAGGTGAACCTTCGGCCCAGTCTGAGGTCTTCAGCACTCTGGAGAAGGTTTTCATCCAGGATATCCCTGTACTTGGCCGCATTCATCTTTCCCTCGATTGCAACCAGTCGTCCTGTCCCTGCAGCTGAAAAACAGCCCCACAGCATGATGCTGCCACCACCGTGCTTCACTGTTGGGACTGTATTGGACAGGTGATGAGCAGTGCCTGGTTCTCCACACATACCACTTAGAATTAAGGCCAAAAAGTTGTATCTTGGTCTCACTAGACCAGAGAATCTTATTTCTCACCATCTTAGCAAACTCCATGTGGGCTTTCATGTGCTTTTCATGTGGGCTTTTCACTGAGGAGAGGTTTCCATCGGGCCACTCTACCATAAAGCCCCGACTGCTGGAGGGCTGCAGTGATGGTTGACTTTCTACAACTTTCTCCCATCTCCTGACTGCATCTCTGGAGCTCAGCCACAGTGATCTTTGGGTTTTTCTTTACCTCTCTCACCAAGACTCATCTCCTCCGATAGCTCAGTTTGGCCAGACGGACAGCTCTAGGAAGGGTTCTGGTCATCCCAAACATCTTCCATTTAAGGATTATGGAGGCCACTGTGCTCTTAGGAACCTTAAGTGCAGCAGAAACTTTTTGTAACCCTGGCCAGATCTGTGCCTTGCCACAATTCTGTCTCTGAGCTCTTCAGGCAGTTCCTTTGACCTCATGGTTCTCATTTGCTCTGAAATGCACTGTGAGCTGTAAGGTCTTATATAGACAGGTTTGTGGCTTTCCTAATAAAGTCCAATCAGTATAATCAAACACAGCTGGACTCAAATGAAGGTGTAGAACCATCTCAAGGATGATCAGAAGAAATGGACAGTTAAATATATGAGTGTCACAGCAAAGGGTCTGAATACTTAGGACAATGGGATATTTCAGTTTTTCTTCTTTAATAAATCTGCAAAAATGTCAACAATTTGTGTTTTTCTGTCAATATGGGGTGCTGTGTGTACATTAATGAGAAAAAAAAAAGAACTTAAATGATTTTAGCAAATAGCTGCAATATAACAGAGTGAAAAATGTAAGAGGGTGAATACTTTTCATACCGACTGTATATAAAATATATATTAATTTGAATATAATGTAATATAAATAAATAAATAAAGATGCATAATAGAAGTGCAACCATGAGGGGGCAACCAAGGACCTCACCGATTTATCTTCAGTCTCCAGCTCAAGACCAGACTTCTCCAGGTTGGCTTCAAACTCTCTTCTCCTCTCCTGGAAGAAAGAACACAAAAAACATCAGTTATTTTCAATTTTATAATTGCACTGTATAATTCATGGTCTTTCTCTTTTTTTATCATTCGTTTTAAGTGACTAATTCATTCAGCTTTGTATATAGGACTATTGTCTATGTGACATTTAAGGCCCTGATGGTTGTAAACAAGCTTTGGACTACATCTTTAGAGAAAACTCGTATTTCCCACAAGCACCAGTGACCTATGGCTACCACATCTTCTCTTATGGAACACCATCTTAAATGGCTGACTCAAGGGATATGACCTTCATTAAGCAGAGAGCCTGACCGTGCATCAACCTCTGAATACAGGAGAAAACAGAGGATCAAACAGGGTCACCAGCAGACCCTTCAGTGTTCTCAGAGATTGAACTGAATGAAGGGTCTGATGAGAGAGAAATGGTTGACCCGCATGTTTGCTCTCGTTTTATGCAATCACTGTTCGGCATTCAGTTTATTGTGCAACAGCTTCAGTCTGACTCTGACTCACTGTTTCTCACAGTGCCTTATGACCCAGCAGACCCATGGCCCATCTCACCACCAATGCACGCCTACGTACAGGTCCCTAATCACACTATTTTTGTACGCAGTGAGCAATATTAAGCATCAGTCATTGTTTGACTGCTTAACAAGGACAAGCACAGAACATTTTTGGAGAGAACGCATACTAATTAGAAATCCTGCATCAATAGTAATTACAGATGATGAAAAAATAAAATGCATGACAGATCAGGACTATGGAAAACAAACAATTAATGAGAGGAACAGAAAATGTGTCAGTGTACATGAAAAAGTATGGTTTTTAAAAATGTTTAATGAAATAACATTAAATTAACATACATGAGTGTAAACATCACTATTTTCAATAATGTTCTTAAAAAAAAAAAAAAAAAAATTATATATATATCACTAATTATTATTCATTGATATTTGTTTTTGGGGATTTGAGGCACATTTTGCAACCTTATTTCTGCATTAAAACATGATCATATAGGAGATAATGTCACTGTATGTGTGAGTTGCATTTAAAATTGTATCTTTGAATAAATTAACAGATAGGACAAATAACGTCTTATGTGTTAATAATATTACAAAGAATGTCCTTTATATTAGTGTCATACCGCTTTTTTGTCTCCATCCTTGTCGTCAACGTAGGACAGGACGAAGTCGATGCGCCGTACACCATCCTTGAAGTACACGGAGTCCCTGTTCTGCTCAAACTTGTCTATCTACAAAAGAAACATTCAGAAGATTCAAATCAACAACATGAATTCCCACTCTCATACACAACTACATGACCATACAGAGATTTGTCTTTTGTCACAATAAACAAATGTTACATGACGCATGTGACTTATGTGCTTGTTTTTTTTAGTTGACAAAACCCAGACAGATCCATTACATCAGTGGAGGTGATGATCATGAAACATACTGCATAAATCTCTTTAGCGCTCATGGTAGAGAGAGCAGGAATTCACTGCCGAATAAAACATCATCCCACTAACACAGCATAAATAGTATCATGACAGCATGAGAGGCTTCAGGAAGAGCTGCAGAGATGTGCAGAGAAAACCACAGGTACAGTATGAAGAGAGCAGTTACTTCTGCAGACCTAGAGTGTGAGATCAACACACACACACACATGTCTGGTTTGCTATCTTTGTGGGGACTCTCCATAGCCGTAATTGTTTTTATACTTATACTTAATGTACAACAAGACATTTCAAACAACTCTAAGGTTTTTAAATCGAGACATGTCCATAAAAATATGCTAATATTATGGTATCTTTTTGTAAATGTTGAGTAAAAAAAAAAAATCTTAGGAATTTATATAGAGTATTTTCCGCACTATAAGGCGCACCTTCAATGAATGGCCTTTTTTGGAACTGTTTTCATATACAGGGCGCACCGGATTATAAGGCGCAAAGAATAGAAGATACTGCAGTCAAACGTTTGCGTTATGCATCCACTAGATGGAGCTCTGTGCTAAAGGAATGTCAACAAAACAGTCAGATAAAGTCTTTATTAAACTTTATTAAGCGTTCCGACAACTCCGTTCACTCCCATGGTAACGTTGTTCAAACATTGATGTGCATATAAACAACATCTCCCAGGCTTGCTAACTTTTCTCCCAAACGTGGAGGGGAACTTTTCCATAATTCAGTAAACACGTATCCTAGCAAAAGAAACAGTCGGATACCACTAAATCAAACGTTAGTGCATATCTCCACATTGTTCAGTTACGTATAACACGTAAAAGCTCACTTTTTCAGTTCATTCCCAGTCCACGTAACCCTCGAAATTCTTCTTCTTCAGTGTTGGGTGACTAGGCATCCAACAGTTGGGTGACTAGGCATCCAACCTGCCCGGCTCCTCTCGTCATTATCCGAAAGCACAGTAACGGTGTTTACTGACTACGGTAGCCGTAATGCTGCAAGCGGTGCGGCTTTGTAGTTTAACAGTCGTACTGAAACATTTTATTATTATTAAATTGTTTTTATTGGTTTTTCATACTGAAACATTTTGACAGAGCCTTGATCCATATATAAGGCGCTCCGGAGTATAAGGCGCACTGTCGTTTTTTGAAAAAATGAAAGGCTTTTAAGTGCGCCTTATAGTGCGGAAAATACGGTATATTGCAAAAACAAACCCATTCCAGACACAAAACCCAAAAAAACACCAATACCAAAACCACTGACAGTAGCCTAATACAATTATGCAAAGTGAGTATAACAAAACCTCATGAGATTCACATTACATCCGACGTCATGCTTGTGCAAACATGCCTTTGAGGTATGCCTGCATTCTGCAAGACCTGCATTTACTATTGTGAAACATACACACTGTATACTCTATCCTCTACAACATCACGCATAAAAATCCCACAGGCACGGAGGATGAGAAAATACCAGCTGTACCTATATATGCTGCTCCAGACAGTAAAACAAGCCAAAACAGAGCAGTCACAAAAAATGGTTGCTTTCTTGGCACGTCTGTCTAAAAAAAAAGGCCATTCAGAGACCGAACCAGGGAAAGTCATCAAACTAATAAAGTGAAGGCAATGTGCCATATGTGAAGGCATTTTATTGCAGACCACTAATTAAATGTGAGAGAGCTGACAGGAGCACTTCAAACATGTACTTTGTTAATCAGCACTAGTGGTCAGATGGGACCTTTGTACACTGCTCCTTTAGGAGAGGACATGGAGGGTTATTGATCACTATTGATGTCAAAATGACAACCAAAGGCTTCCAAGCAATCTATAAAAGCAACAACAAATCACCAAAATCATTTAAACTCCAGGAATTCTCAAGGACATCTATGGAGTTTCACATTATCTAATATCTGCACTCATGCAAATTAATTTCTACTAAGCTGAATAATTTAAGCACTAGACATTGGGTGCTCATAACAAGGCCAAGTAGATGAGAAAGCACTAGCCCCGTTGGTCCCAACAGAGCTGTTGAAGTGTTAAAACAGAGTGATAAAGCATTGCTTGTGTTAAAGACAGATACTAAAGGTCCACCCTTCCTGTTATGGCTCACCTCTCTTTCAAGAAATCACACTTAAAGTGAAACAATCTAAATAAAATATAAAATGTTGTTGTGGTCCAGTCTCAATCTCAATGTGTTCATGAAAACTACAGCTATTAATATACACTAAATACAAAATATACACTGTTCATTTAAACATTACACAGACATTTTGCATATTTGATATAGAAATAGAATACATGTGATTTAAAGATTTGTTGTGAAGAATAAAGCACTATTCATGTAGCAGTCAGTGCAGTTTAATTTAATGAAATGCTCAACCCTAAAAAAAATTAACAAATCATAAAAAAAAAAAAGCTCTACTGAAGTAAGCAACAGCCTCTTCTAGGTCCTGAACATGAACACCATCCATACCTCAGTTCGAGCCCTCATTATTTTTATAAAGTGCGCCAGTGGTGGTAGGTCACAGAGAGTGCTAGCAAATGCTAACAGTGCACACTTTCACACAGAGACATCTGATAAGAGTGGTCACTCCCCTTTACTTCAGAGAACTGGGGGAACATGGCATGGCCTGGAGACTCGTCTGTGACAAACTGACTTATACTGTTCTGGGACTAAGATCACAATCACATGCTCATTTTAATACTGCATTATTTACTAAAAAGCAGAGCTACAGTTTCAACTCTGGATGCCCCCTCACAAAAACTTTATCACAACAAGGGTGAGTAATTCCATAACCTTGCAGGGTTTTTATTTTTTCATCAGTATCTAGGTTTAGTGAGATATTAAGACAAAAATGTACCATTGCACATGGCTTGCCAAAATACTTGCTGACTGCAGTAAGATGAGGAAAGCATCATTAGCAAAGTGCACCAGCAAGAGATCCTTGATGCTTGCTTACATAGCTTCATGTAAAAAATGCAAAAAAATCAATGCTTAAGAAAGGGAGTACATTTATATTTATAATGCAGTGGAAAAATATACTAAAAGGTCCAATGTCCATCTCAGGAACAACCAGCATCTTTTCCTCTATAATAAACAAATATCTAAATGTTTGAGAATTTGAATATATTCAGGGTTACTTCAGTCATGGAAATACCAGGACATTTTAAAAATGTGTTATTGAGATTAAATTAATGCAATCTTAAAAATCAGATAAAATTCACGGACATGTCAAGTGACTAACTTTGAGTCTAAATATTCCTTATATAGAGTAAAACCCATTTTGCATGCCATAATAAAGTTTTTGTGGGCAACATATTCTTTTGAATTGGCTCTTTTCAAAAGTCTTTAAAAATCCTTAAATCATTGATCACAAATGTCATTTATTGCTCACAAATTCACTTTCAAAAAGAGTGTGAATCTTTGTTGCGTTTGGTGGACATTATAAATGTGTATTAATGGGAGAAACCCCAAATCCCTTTGACCGGTTTTCTAGAGCTATACTTAGACATTTACAAGTTCAAACTGGACCAACATTAATGTTTAAAACAGAGATGTGAGTATTTTCCACAGCAGTTGAGAGACCTCGTGTTGTGAGCACATTCACAACCTCAAAATGTGACCCATTTACCGCATTTACAAAATACCACTCACAGCAGTAATCTGTTGCTTTTTCAAACATGGTAGAGCTGAACCATAAACTATGACAAGATAGCTGAATAAGATGAAAATATCTGATATTTTACCTCCCGGTGACCAGGCAGCTGTGTCCCTCGGTCAGAGATGGAGTTAATGCTGCCATTATTACCTGCAAAAGACACAGGGGGAAATGACATCAATATACAGTCAGTATATCAGACACACAAATGCTATATACGTAGTCTTATTGGAAACAGCATATGCCAACCTAGATTAATTCCTGCTCCTCTACATGTTTTCCCTTTAAAGAGATAGTTCACCCAAAATTAAAATTCTGTCATCAATTATCCTCATGTTGTCCAAACCAGTAAGTATAACGATGACAGAATTTTCAGTTCTGTCAGGACCACTATCATCAAAGATGATTGACAATTAGCATGTAGTTTGGATCGGCGGTATAGTTCTGTTATGGGCAAGAACTCCCTGCGCATCCATGCAGCTTACATGGATAAGAGCAGGGAGAGCAGAGCAGCGATAACTCCCCTTAGGGTAAACAGAACAGAACCAACAAACTGTATTGCAGATAACATTAATGTCAATATTTAAATGTACAAAATAATTCGGGAATTTAGTCTGACACAAGGGGAATCGGAATACCAATCCTGACTGGACGGGAGGAGGAGCTGGGGATGGAGGAGGGTAAATAAGCTCTGGAGAAACGTGATAGCAGCTGACAATACTGAAGAAGCTATGTATGCTGTGATAGACATCGTATTCCTATAGGTAGACGTAATCGGCTGACAGTCAGCTCATGCAAGCTTGACTAACGTGAGCTGCCAGAACTGATGCTACGCTGGATTTTTGGGTGAACTAACCCATTTTGGATACTGCTAAAAAAAAAAAATTTAAGACAAAAAAAGGAAATATTTGGTTACATAAAAATAGAGCTTTTTCAGTACAGTAGATCGCAGACCAAAAGTGGACAGTATTAAACATGCAGTAAGCGATTTCTGAAAAATTGCTGTTGGATTGGACCGAGAACCACAATAAACTTGTAGTCAATCAGCAGTAGGGGGTGTGTCTACTCATGAGGGGGGAGGACAGAGAGTAAGAGGGAGAGACGGCTAAAATATATAACAAACGAGAAAAGGTCAAATTAATACAATCACTGGAAAAATCAAGGATTATGATCAGACAAGAGCTTTAAGTTCTGCGTTAATTTTATATTCTAAAATCAAAAATCAGATTTAAAAAAAATCACATGACATTGCATGTTCACACATTTTTTGGGGCGGAGCAAAGAAGGGAGGGGTATGTTTGTTTGGGTTGATTTCAAATATCAACAGTGTTCAACAATGATTCTCAAAAAATTGCTTACTGAACCTTTAATGTAAACCACAGAATAGGGATATTTAAATTACATTCATTCCACAATGTTTCAAGAGACATTACATTTTTTAGAATATTTTATTAAATTTTCCTTTGCTGAACAGCAGCTCAAACTTAAATATAGTGTTATACAGCGCATTTGATTATAGCTGCTGAAGTGAAATGTCACATAGCACATCATTTGACAAAAAGGTTTAGTTGTATGTGTTATTTCTGTCTTTGCTGTCCTTTTGCTCTCTCCCCCACTTACATATAGCAGAAATTCCATTGGTTAGTCAGCCAATGACTTAAATGCTGAGCAGCCGACTTTGTGGGATAAAAGCACTTCCTGTGGGGAACAGTCAGGCATAATGTTCTCTTTTTGTACCAGGATGCAAAACGCACAATGCCTGGCTAGTGCATGATATCACAAATAGTAAGACCAATATTATTGCCACTCAATCATATTACAGATAGTTAACACTGGAAAATTAGTGCAAGTAATATGTTCCACCATGGACAGATTACATTACAGTCTCAGAGTGATTGTTCTGTTAATTCAATTGTGCCTTATTCAATTTTGAATTGTCAGTTGTGCTGCCTTCATTTTTTTAATTATTTCCAAACAACACTGCTATCAATATGTACAACAAAAACACAAAGCTACAAAACATAAAAGTAGCTTTAAACATACACTCATATCCAGCCTTAAAGCACAGGCACGAACCATAACAAGTTGACAAATGTTCCAGCTATGAGGCCACGGAATGAAAGGTCAGTCGTTTGGAGCGAGGTTTACATCCCCAAATACTGTGTGTGGTACCACAGACAAGCACATTTGTCACAATATGGTTTCTGAGATGCTGATGAAGCATAATAAAATAATAATGAGAGGAAATGAAAAATGAAGCAGAAAAGTAGCAGGGGATGAGAAAATGTCAGAGTGGGAGACGGACAGACACGCGGCACACGTAGCTCTGTCCGTACCTGCCTGAAAGGTCCTCCGGTAGCCCGTCAGAACGGCACAGCCATCTTAACCCAAAAGACGGTTAGGGGTGTAAAGATTGAAATTACATTTTAAATCCACACAATTAACTCTTTCTACGTACATTTCTTTATAAGACATGTGTGAGCTAACATTTAAAACATGTACATTACTAAAATCGCAAAAACCTGCATTTGTAAATAGGAATATGTCTGGTCTGTATCGTTCTATGAGAAGACCAATATTTGCTCTGAGCAGAGCCAACAGGTGCTGTGGTCTCACAGGCGTCCTCTGATCGTGTTATTATGGGTGATGATTAGGCCTACTGGGAAAAAAATGGCTTTGATAATGGCACCTTTGTGTAATACTTTGAAGCAGAGAGGGAAAAAGCAGCAGCAGTGTTGATAAAACCTGTCTGCATACAAACCTGTGGCCCCCACAGTCATTTCCTAGTAAACAAATCAACAGTTTAACTGAATCTGTGTGCTCGAGCATAAATGTTCTGTTCAGCAGATAGACAGAGATGGGCTCAGCTTGTTCAGCAGATGGGCTGAAAATATATTCACAATTCTGATTCACCCTCACGTGTCACATGACTTGCTATAGTAATATAAAGTGAACTGAATTTATCGGCTGAATGAATCAAGCTTACATCATTGCACTCTTAATGCATGACAAACCATATAACTCTCAACAGGAAAAGTGTGCCAGGAAACACTATAGAATCAGATCACAGAACATTCACTGAATAGCTATTTCACATTAAATAGCTAGCAATAGTCATAACTATCTTGTGTCTATGGCAAAGTCTTTGAAAAAGCTGCACAATAACACAGGAACTGTGTCTTTATCAACAGGATGCAATGTGTCTCTGATGAATTGTGTATCTTAAATAGTAAAGCAAATAACTATACTGTGAGGTCAGGAGAAGGACTGTTTATAGATATACAGATAATATTCATAATTCAAATTAGATGGATACAAACACCCCTGAGTCACGTACACAAACAACTGCATAAATATTAATACAGATACTGAACTGCTGAAGGATAGCCCCTTATCTTGCTTTTAAAAATATAAATACAGTATATTAAATATGTTTATTATCACTGTTGATGTTTAAGGGCCATTATCATATATCATATCATATATTATATCATATCATATATCATATCATATCAGCTCCCCAAGTGCATCAATGAGCCTTGGTCAACTATGACCCAGTCGCCGGTTCACCACTGTTCCTTTCTTTGGCCCACTTTTGATAGAGACTGATAAAGATCGGGAACACCCCACAAGAGCTGCAGTTTTGGAGATGCTCTGACCCAGTCGTCTAGACATCACAATTTGGCCCTTGTCAAACTCGCCCAAACTCGCCCCTTGTCTATTTTTCCTGCTTCTAAGACATCAACTTTGAGGACAAAATGTTCACTTGCTGCCTAATATAATACCACCCACTAACAGATGAAGAGATAATCAAGTGTTATTCACGTCACCTGTCAGTGGTCATAATGCTATGCCTGATCAGTGTATATACAGGTCCTTCTAAAAAAATTGCATATTGTGATAAAAGTTCATTATTTTCCATAATGTAATGATAAAAATTTAACTTTCATATATTTTAGATTCATTGCACACCAACTGAAATATTTCAGGTCTTTTATTGTTTTAATACTGATGATTTTGATATACAGCTCATTAAAACCCAAAATTCAAAAAATCTCAAAAAATTAGCATATTTCATCCGACCAATAAAAGAAAAGTGTTTTTAATACAAAAAATGTCAACCTTCAAATAATTATGTTCAGTTATGCACTCAATACTTGGCCGGGAATCCTTTTGCAGAAATGACTGCTTCAATGCGGCGTGGCATGGAGGCAATCAGCCTGTGGCACTGCTGAGGTGTTATGGAGGCCCAGGATGCTTCGATAGCGGCCTTAAGCTCATCCAGAGTGTTGGGTCTTGTGTCTCTCAACTTTCTCTTCACAATATCCCACAGATTCTCTATGGGGTTCAGGTCAGGAGAGTTGGCAGGCCAGTTGAGCACAGTAATACCATGGTCAGTAAACCATTTACCAGTGGTTTTGGCACTGTGAGCAGGTGCCAGGTCGTGCTGAAAAACGAAATCTTCATCTCCATAAAGCTTTTCAGCAGATGGAAGCATGAAGTGCTCCAAAATCTCCTGATAGCTAGCTGCATTGACCCTGCCCTTGATAAAACACAGTGGACCAACACCAGCAGCTGACATGGCACCCCAGACCATCACTGACTGTGGGTACTTGACACTGGACTTCAGGCATTTTGGCATTTCCTTCTCCCCAGTCTTCCTCCAGACTCTGGCACCTTGATTTCCGAATGACATGCAAAATTTTCTTTCATCCGAATAAAGTACTTTGGACCACTGAGCAACAGTCCAGTGCTGCTTCTCTGTAGCCCAGGTCAGGCGCTTCTGCCGCTGTTTCTGGTTCAAAAGTGGCGTGACCTGGGGAATGCGGCACCTGTAGCCCATTTCCTGCACACGCCTGTGCACGGTGGCTCTGGATGTTTCTACTCCAGACTCAGTCCACTGCTTCCGCAGGTCCCTCAAGGCCTGGAATCGGTCCTTCTCCACAATCTTCCTCAGGGTCCGGTCACCTCTTCTCGTTGTGCAGTGTTTTTTGTCCACACTTTTTCCTTCCCACAGACTTCCCACTGAGGTGCCTTGATACAGCACTCTGAGAACAGCCTATTCGTTCAGAAATTTCTTTCTGTGTCTTACCCTCTCGCTTGAGGGTGTCAATGATGGCCTTCTGGACAGCAGTCAGGTCGGCAGTCTTACCCATGATTGAGGTTTTGAGTAATGAACCAGGCGGGTAGTTTTTAAAAGCCTCAGGAATCTTTTGCAGGTGAATAGAGTTAATTAGTTGATTCAGATGATTAGGTTAATAGCTCGTTTTGAGAACCTTTTCATGATATGCTTATTTTTTGAGATAGGAATTTGGGGTTTTCATGAGCTGTATGCCAAAAAATCATCAGTATTAAAACAATAAAAGACCTGAAATATTTCAGTTGGTGTGCAATGAATCTAAAATATATGAAAGTTTAATTTTTATCATTACATTATGGAAAATAATAAACTTTTATCACAATATGCTAATTTTTTGAGAAGCACCTGTATATAATCCTTAAAACAGAGTGATCCCTTTAAAAGCTTATTTATGACATTTACTGGGTCAACTACTTATTCATACAGTATGTCTAATCAAAGAGAAAACTAAATTAAACTGCCTGTTGCTATAGCAACAACTCTCGCTTTCTTTTTCACTTTCTACTGGTTACTAACAAGCATAGCCTCACTTGTTGGCTGTTGCCTGCAAGTGGTGACAATTAGATGGTTTTAATTCAGTTGTGCTCTTTTGAAGAAGAAAAAAAAAATCACAATTTCAATTTATGCTATTTGAATAATGAAACATTTTACTAGAGTAACTCTGTAGCTAAATTAATTTCTGTATTATCTTTATAACATGACAGGGAGGGTTTGGAAATCTATTCAGGGTCCACATGGGTGTCTAGGTCACATTCTCTAAAGAGGATACCATGAGGTCGGCCCTGATAAGAGACTCTGTCTTCTGTGTGACAGCCCAGGATGACAATGCACTGGTAAACACTAAAGAGACAGCGGGACCATTCACACTGTCAGACACTATACAGTTTATTATACAATTCCTTTGGGTAAGCAAAAGAGTCAATAAACGTTTTTCCACAGGACAGAAATAACAACACTTCGCACTGACTATATTACATTCTGATGACGAGAGCTCAAAATGGTAAACCTTAAAATAGTATTTTAACAATGGAATTTCTATGATCCATTTGGACTATTATTATTAACAATTGTAATGTGAGAATCCTGCTGTGAAAAATATGAGTTTAAGATTCCATTGATTACGGAGTCCCAAAGCCCCTGGTGGTCACCAGCCCCCTGGTTAAGAACCAGTTTTTACATCTCATTGACAAACATAAGATATTTTATGTCAAACATAAACAATGACTGTAAAATACTTTTTGTTTTATCATATGTTATGCTTTTATTACATTTCACAAAACATAGAAATTATGCTTTTCCCCAGATTTTAACTAGCCCTAGTTACAGTACCAAACTCAACATTTTTACAGCAGAATGCTACCACAGAGGAGTTACATTTGTGAAAATTCAGGATAAAAAATAAAGCAATAATAAAAATAAAATAGGATTTCACATTTTAGCAAATAGGGGTTAAGACCGGAATACCTAAAAGTGGATCTTTGAGCAATATTGATCATAAAATTTGGAGTCAAGAACAATACTGTAAAAAAATGAATTGTGCAATTCAGTGTTTGACAAAAATTTTTACGGCAGTTTTGACAAGTAAAAAAATCCCACGGCACACCACTAAGCACTAAAATATCAAGATTGCGCAAACATGCATTGCTTCAAATGGCATAACTGGATTGAATATCAATAGTATTCACATTTAATGTAGAACCTGATCTTAAGTTTAATGAAAGAAGGTATGTCTCTATAAAATTGATTGTTTTTTTCTCTATCAATTTAAGCCATTCGGCATTACAATATAATTAAAAGCAATCCATTTTTACATTTGTTAGGCTTTAAAAATGCACATAAAGTTATTGTTTTCATTGTAAACAGAGAAGCCAGTGTAACCTTGTAATCAGTGCTTTAAAATTTTCAGGTAGGTCTAACAGGTAGAATATATGAATAAAGTTAACAGACACTTCATGTGATCATCTATTTAAACATTATAACTGTTCTGTGTTTGGCTGTAATAATAAACTACTGGCATCTGAGCCACTGAGGATGCAGTGAATACATTTCATTTGTGAAGGGAATGTGCCCAAGTAATTCAATTCGTATGTGTTTGTGTGAATTATTGTACACTGGGCTGCTTTGCAAAGGAGGGTCAGTAAAATTCAGGATTTGCACAAAAGTTGCTTCTCAAAGATAGATCAATAACAACTCTGTGTTTCAACTTCATATCCAGAAATACTGCACTTTATAATGTGTGTTTGCAATAGCCTTTCTGAATGTGCTAATGTGGCTAAAGTTACCATTGTACCACTCTTACTGTGTTCAGAGACTAGAGCTTGTTATTTTTAACCCAAAATTGCTCACTGCCTGTACAATTCAGAAGTGCCCTTAAGTCATCCTAGGTGTACATGACATTCTTCTTTCAAACTAATAAAAACTAATAAAAAGTTATATTAAAAAGGTCAATAACTCAAGCCCCTCTTCTCTTGTATCAAAATCCTCCGCCAATTCCCTAAAAGACTCTAATTCCTTGTTCCTTGACTCCCTGTTTTAGACTCTAATTCATGACAAGGGTTTTGTTTTGCTCTATCCTCTGCGCTTCTGCATTCATCAATATGCGTGCATCAAGGGGTCAAGGGTTACTCTTTCGCCATAAATCCGACGATAGTTATTTTAGTCTTTAAAGTATTAAATATGGATATTTTTCTTACACAAACGCGCCACTTCACTTCAGAAGGGCTTGATTTGAGTGTGTAGCAAAAGAGTATAGGCAAGCTTTGAGTCATACTATATGTGTTTTGTCCATCACTGGAGCATCTGATGCAGTAATTGCATCGCATTACATTTTCATCAACTTACAGGTTATAAAGTGTATTGAAGTTATATGGGCACTCAGTTTTTCTTTTTGAATACATTTGGACAAAATCTCATGATATAAAAGATGAAGCGCTATGCACAGGATATTTAAAACAGTATATTTTTTGGCTATAACTACACAGCAAATACAAGACTAAGACTTTTCTGCACTCTTCAAATACAAAAAACATTAGCCTTTATAGAAATACTGTTTCTTGAGTAAAGAATATGCTGTACTTACGCAAATATCAGTTCTTAATTTACCTTTGCATTACAAACAAGCAGAGATCTCCAAACTGTGTGCGACACTTGGAGTTATGAGGTTTGACTGAAAGTTTAAAGGGTTACTTCAGCGATTAGCATTAAGCTTTGTATCAGTAGAAACCCAGGAGTATATTCAAATTATCATACTTTCCCCCCTCATATGACCCTGAGACGAGAGAATTATGTAATTTATTTCTGGAAAAATTCCTCCGATGACGCAAATATCATCATTTTGCATCATCGGAGGAGTTTTTGGCCAGAGGCTAAAGACTACACCCAGCAGAGGGCGCTATTTCCACATGTTTTCAACATCACACTCACAGCACTCGGCTCGCGGAGCTGCGGAGATTCATGTAAACGGAGCGGTGGAGACCAAAGTGAGTGTTTCAACTTTTCAAATGAACGTCCTATGAAAGTAAAGCTTCCAAAGACATGAACTGAACACGCGCCAGACTGATCACGCGCTGTGAATGCAGCCGCAGCGACGAATCCCGCGATTACCTCAGCCAATGTGATGAATGTAATCCGATCCTGCTGCGTTTGTGCCGTGACGCTCAATCGGCTCACTCACATTATATCGAACAGACACGTTCAGTTTTTAATTGTAGTGTCTCTAACTGAACTGAATTTCTGAAAATGAACGTGGTGGGCAAGTGATCCAGTAATCCAGTAGCCGACTAGCCGTGCCTAGAGTTGGGCAGTGAAGCAGTGCGTTCTGGGAATTGTTGTCTTTCATCCCCATGAGACAAAAATACATTTTCTGGGTTTTCTCAGTCTAGAAGGCACCAAGATCTTTTCAATTCTTTTCACTGGTTAAATATTTGTAAAACTTACGCATAAAGGGTGACCAATATCATTGATTTTTAAACAAAATAAAACAAAACAAAAATGACTAAATATAAAAGACACATGGTTTCCGCCTGAGAGCGAAATATATTCTTATTTCTAGCATTTATTTTGGCATTTGGTTGGGAAACACTTTTCTAGAGATCAGTTTCTGTTCCAGGGAGCTCAGACCATCCTGCGCTGAGATATTGAGGCTTCTGTAAACATCTGTATAGCCAAAATTTGTTGTGGACCATGGAATAAAGAAGTGATTAAACCAAGCAAAATATAAATTAAAAAAATGGTTGTACAATACTAATTGCAATAATGAAAAATTAGAGGTAGTCATGCAAACAAAAAACAAAAAATGGTCAAGCAACCTCGACTGTATTTGGAGTGGACCACTTGAGATCGATTAACCAAGTCCAACTCAATGTTTACAAAAAAGTAATTGGATTGAATTATTTTAGCATATCTAAGAAGTGTAATTTATATAAAAGAACATTTTAAAAGAGCCATCTAAAACTAAACTAAACTGATTCCCAGTCATGAAAATACTCTATTGCTATTGCTGCAATTATGATGATGGTGATGATAAAAAGCAATACATTACCATGCTTCAACTACTGCAGCAATATGAGGCTTTATAGCTCAAATGAAAAACTGTGATATGGAAGTTATGCTATGCAGATTTAATGAGCTGGCCATTAGCTGTGGGTTCTGAGTTGATTCTCTGTTTTAGAGCTGCTTAAAAAATTGCCTTCTTTCAAGCTCTGCTGCACTTTTAAATGTTGCTGTGAATTAGGCACCTATGAATCAAAAGTATATTAAACTCATAAATCTTGTAGCGAACTTGTTGGCGCTAAGCATCTGGCCAATATAGAATGTATAAAAATGAATTAACTTTGAGGTTTAATGCATTTCAGTGTGAAATATTTCCATATGTTAATTAATTGAATATTGTGAAAAGGTTCAGTATTGTAGGCTTAAAGTGTCACTTTTCCCTTCCACTTAACTTTCTATTAATGTGCTTTGAGCACTTTGAGAACATCCGACTTTCCCTCCTTGTGGAGGGTGTCAATGATGGTTTTCTGTCAGGTCAGCAGTCTTCACCCTTAATTTTGAATTCTTCCTGAATCAGTCTGAGAGAACATTTAAAGGCTCAGGAACCCTTTGCAGGCATTTTAGATTAATTAGCTGATTGTAATGTGACACTTTGTGCCTACAATACTGAACCTTTTCATAATATTATCTAAAATTCAATTGCCTGCAGATCGAATTTTAGCAGCAATAACTTTAAGTAATAATTTTCTGCATGATTTATCAGTCTCTCACATCTTTCTGGAGGAATTATGGTCCATTTTTTACAACTTTGCTTTAGTTTGTTGACGTTTGTGGACATTTGTTTATGCACAGCTCTTGTCAAAGCATTTAAGTCAGGTTGAGGTCTGGGGTCCGATCTTTGAACGTCTCTAACTCAGTTAGTTGGATTTGTTTGTTGAGGATTTGGCATTATCGCTGATTGTTTGGTTCTTTGAAGCTCATCCTAGACTTGCTTTCATAGCAACAGGTCCGTAAGCTTAAACCTGCTTGGGAGCAGGCTTATTTCATGTAAACAGGATTAGATTGCAACTTGAGGTGATACTTAAAATCTGTCCCAGCCACTGCTACTTTATTACAAGAGTTTATTACTGAACCAGGGACAATAATAATTTTAAATAATAATAATAATTATATAAAAATGTATTTTAAAATATAATAATGTGTATTATATAATTATATAAAATATAATTATGTGTAAAATACTACAGACACAGCCACCTGATTGAGAGATTTAATTGTGATGGAATAATTTTATTGGAGGTTTACACACGTACAGTTAATCTGAGCCGTGCATTAAAGGTGTCATGAACTGGCTTTTTTTATACTGTTGTCTGAGGTCTTGAAAAAGAAGACTGAAGACTTGGAAAGAAACGCCCATGGCTAGGATTGGATAAGATTTGCATATTTAATGAGCTTCTGCTCCCCTGTCAGTTCACGTGAGAGATTGTTTTGAAAGCGGCAACCGGAAAGATTCTGACAGGGCTCTCAAACCGTATTTATCAAACAAACACAATGATTTCTCTCTCATCCACCCGTGATTGATTGGAATTTTTTTTTTATTACTTGGCCTGCCAGATCGGTAGATAAGCGCAAATCGCACACACACAAATATCAAGTCAAGAGAGTGAACAACGCAGATCAAGAAAGGAATGTTATTTCACTATTAAAAATGCACCGGCCTGCCGATGGGCTTACGTTTTGGTAGCCCGTCTGGAAAACACATAGCCCCGGAACGTTGGGCTTTCCAAGCCCTGGCCCATAACATAATATGTCTGTGTCTGATCCCGAATCGCAATGAACCAACAAATAAAGGATTCTCCAGCCTGTGACAGCGCACTAAGGTATGTTCTGTTAGACACGTACACATAATCATAACGATCTGTAACAATGCAATACGATCTCATATAAAAACATGTTTTACTCACATAAGTGATGCACCATTCCTGCCGGATCCAATATAGAAGGCACAGCATTGTGTTTTAATCTCAATATGTCTGCAAATTCAGTGTCGACCTGTGTCTTGTTTACAAACGATTCCGCAGTGAAATGAAGCCAACAGACATGCAATATCTTATGCACGTGAACTGGAACTTTATTAAAAATAAAGTTGAACCACTCATATTAGAATCCAAAGGAAGCTTCTGCAGGGACTGTGTTCTTCCACAACCAGGCACAGCACAATATTTTGCTATCTCCGGCATGTTTATTGCTCTGTAGCGCAATCAGTTTAGCTCCATGAGTTAGTGGGCGGGGCTACAGAAGCAGGCGTACACATTTATCTGTAGAGACGCCGTTTCCCCTTCCTATGATGTCATTGATCAGTATATATTTGAGAGCTCTCGTTTTCTGGGCCTGGTGTCTATAAAAGCTTTTTTTTGACTAACAAGGAAGTTTTCAGTGAAACTTTTTCATATTTCCTTTTATATATATCAAAGGCTCAAGGGAAAGTTCATCACCCCTTTAATATGAGTGATGACGGATATTATAGGAGTGGCTTGATGCGGCACAGGAGATGCAGATAGCTTGACCTTGACCCTTAAGAAACTAATTAATACTGTCACGTAACAAATCTGCTTCAAATTGAGTTTAAAATTAAATTACAACTTTGAAATAAAAATGTAAAGAGAGTACAAATACTATAAAATTGTGAATATAAATAATTGGGAATCATGTTCATCAAAATAGTGCACATTTAATTGATCTATTATAACTTTTATGTTGGTTTGGTCGTTTGGCTGCTTCCTGATAAAGGTCCAGAAATTCATGTGTTTTCTTTTTTTAGTTTGTCAAGTTTATTGCCAGGTGTTTTTTTTAATTATATGATGTCATTACGTTGCTGTCTTGACGCCAGCCAATCGCTGTTTTACTGATCGTGGTTTCGAGTATCGATGCATCTGCCCTCGCCGGTGAATAAAAGAATGCGCAGAAATCTTAGATAACTTAATCCAGAATTTTTAATCCAATCTGCAAATTTGTTTGAAAAACCAAATTAGCCAGAGATCAGTTATCACGATGAAAAGATCTGGGATCTGTCAAATCATCTCAGATGTATTAAGCAAGGAACGACGGACGGACCCCTGGACTTTCACTTGGCCATTGCAAAACATCATTCTTTTCTTTTTCAGCCATTCTGTTGTATTGCTGGTGATCTTTGGAACATTGTCTGGTTGCATGACCCAATTTTAGCCAAGCTTTAGCTGTCAGACAGATGGTCTCACATTTGACTATAGAATACTTTGGTTTACAGAGGAGTTCATGGGCAACTCAATGATTGTAAAATGCCCAGGTCCTGTGACTGAAAAACAATTCCCAAATCATCACCCCTCCATCAGCGTGCTTGACTTTTCGTATGAGGTGTTTGTGCTGATATGCTCTTTTTTCACCTAACTTGGTGCGGTGCATTATGGCAACAAAAAAAACCCACTTTGGTCTTGTCTGCACAAAGGACATTGTTCTAGAAGACTTATGGTTTGTTCAGGTGCAACTGAGGCCTGTAGAGTGTGAGGTGTAGTTATTGGGTTGTCTGGAATTTTTCTGAGCATTCCACAGTCTGATCTTGGGGTGAATTTGCTGGGATGTCCACTCATGGGAAGATTCATGCCTGTAGAATGTAGAATGATGGACTTCAAATTGTTTGGAAATAGCCTTCGCAGATTGATGGCAGCAACAATTGCTTCTCTAAGATCGTTCTGATGTCTTTAATCCTTGGCATTGTGTTAACACACACCTGAATGCTCCAGACCAGAAAACTGCCAGAACTTCAGCTTTTATAGAGGTGATCAGTTAATCAAAGGCATTTGATTAGCAGTGCCTGACCATTACTTACCCTCTTAATTCCTATATTAACAGTGAGGGTGTCCTAACTTTGTCACCCACTGCTTTTCCATTTTGGATTTATTTTTGCTAAATAAATAATGACACAGTAAGTTGTTGTTCATCTGAGGGTTTATTTTCCAAATCTTACTTGCACTGTATTTCATATAGTCACAAAATTCAGAGTCACTGTAAATCCCTCTGTTTTTTAATCAAATTGCAGACATAATATGAGCAATGGCCTTGCCACAGTCCTGGTCGAGAAGCATAATCAAATCACTATCCAGTGAATCACCTATGATCATGTAGTACATGGATTTAATAGTTGCAGTAAAAGGCACAGCAGAGGGGAACAGAGAGAATAGACTGGGGTTCCCCTGAAGTATAATTTTTCCAACCAAAATGCCACTTCCCTTATACTCTACGTTTTCTCTTTCCTCTCAACCACTCCCTCTTACAAAACACACACTCAGGACACAAGCAAACCTCGGCATCAGTCAGAAGAACTGCAGAGCAAATAATAATAACGATAATAATAATAAGTCACTTGGGCATACAAACCCACACACCTATGTGAACAAAAGTCGTGGACATAAACATACTCCTACACACACCACACACTTAATAAGTCTCCCTCTAGCCTTAATGTATTGCTTTAGCAACATTTACCCAACCTGTGCAACAAAAAGGGTGGCAGGAGCTAAGCATCAGACCCTGTACTGATTCATTTCAGCTCCGCTCAGCTCAATAATTCATTTCACATTATTAAAAAACAAGCCGAGTGATATCAAATGTGGGATCAAACTACACTGCTGCATGACACATCTGTCACATCCCTGAGCTAAATCATAAGCACAGGATATTCTGTTTAGATAATACCGTATAGACTATTTAGCTGTCAGAGAGGAGAAACCAGGACTAGGTCCCCTGTCAAAGGTGGGCCACTATGGTCCTCTATGGTAAAGCCTATTCATTTGGGTATCATCTTGTATAAAATAATGACTTTGCTCTTTGTTTGGTGCAATAAAACCGAGTAACAATACACTACACTTTTCAATACTACACTAATACAAAGACCATTAACTCTACTTCTGTCTTCATATCCCATTCTTAGTGTTATTCTTGTTCTTAGTATTTTCTAGTCTAAAAATGTCCTGTGTGCAGGGGAACTGAACGAACTCAGAACGTGAGTCACAACGACACCAGACGTTTAACTAATTCAACACAGCGACTGTTTGATTCCCAAGTCAAACTGGGACTGAGGCCAAGCCATGTGGCTTGGCGGAGTAACGTGAATTAAAAGGGGTGGTCCATAGACTAGGCTAATGCTTTAAAACTACAATTCATACTATGATACGTACTAATGAATATCACGTTTCTTTGTTCTTTTTCAAAATCCCAAACTCACGTACATATATGATCATCACCAGGACTGTTTTTGTGGATTTAAACCATGTTCAAAACACGCTTTCATAATGCAGGATATAGCGGTGCCAGGTAACAACAGTCTTTGGGTGTAGACCGCAACTTTTCCATGCCTTTGCCATTTCAGGAACTTAGCCTATTTTAGTTTCAGATTAGAACCGCTTATTTGAATACATTAACGGTGTATACGGTTTTATTTGGTTAGGGGGACCTGACGGTTTTTTTTTTTTCGTTCTTTGTCTTTGAAGTGTCAGCTGATTTAACGCAGCGGTCACATTCATTTATCTTTTCATTTACGTTGACAACTCCCCAGACACCGACCTTCTCGTGATTTTGAACATTGGGTAAAAGGTTTACATAACTGTTGAAGCAGTTTCCTTACCTTCAATCTGAGAATCCAGAGTGTTGGACATTTCTATTAAAGTAGCTTCTTTCGTCTTCCCCGTTATCCTCTTCATGTCAAGTTCGTGCGTTTCTTTTCTCCCACGGGACAATGAAAAAAAATCTGTGAATCAGTCTGAACTGTCTGCCTTTCTGGCCTGAGTAAGATGCCGAAGGAGATTTCCGCTTTCAAGATTTGACGCGTTGGTATGGAGAATGTAGTGGCTAAGCTGTGAATCCCTCGCTCGCTTTCTTCTCCATAACATCAGTTACTACAGCGAGCCGAGGAGATGTGGTGGTGATGATGATGTCTTAAAGGGGAGTGGCTTTCCGTCGTCATACTGACATAAAATTACTGAAAAGTATAAAACGGGGTCTACAATGTTGTCGCATTCTTTATTTATTATGTGTTCAGTCACATTACCACATTTTTTTATTGAATCCAAGATAAATCTGTAAAATTATATATGTGTATTTATTATTTTTATCCTGCACTGTTACAAGGGTGTTATGCTTCTTACTATATGCTCTTCTACATATCCATTACCTCAATTAATTTTTAATGAAAGCACACTGAGATCACACATGCTTCTATCTTAGAGCACTTGCGCCCTCTGCTGGTAATTGGACGGACAGACAGACAGACTTTGGGTGCGTTCCAATCCTCCATAGTGCCCTGACCTGTGATGTGGACTTAAAAAGGTATTCAGCAATTCAAAGGTATTTAGATATGTTGCGTTCACGGCATGTCGAAATTACCGTAACTAAAGTTGACGACACGGTAACGGTTCGCTTCCTGGAATTCGGATACTTTTCTCGTGCACTATTAATTTTAAAATAAATCTGTAGTGGTCGTGTGGTACAGCGGTTACGTGGTACAAGCATGGTACAAGTCGTAGCGCAGAAATGATCACGTAAATGGTGATTACGACAGTGGCGTGAACGCACATATATCGTACTAGGGAGCAAGCAGGACAAACAGAGTAGCCATAAAAAAATAAAATACAAATAAAACTTTTCTGAGACATATTTGTGAAATTAATTAATTAAAGCGAAATTAAATCACACCATTAATTCATCACTAAATGTAGTGGTTTAAATTACGATTAATTATAAAATGTATATAAATATAATATCTTATATTAACTCACAGATATACTAAACTGACATTATATTATATGAATTCACCCCTTGCTTTGCATATTGGGAGCTGTGAACACTGACCATATGTAAGAACTAGAACGCACAACGCAGTTGTTTTCTTTCTTGCAGAAAAACGACATTACCCACAATGCATCTCTTCGTTGATTATGCGCGCTCACTGCAGCTAAAGGTATGCTACTGCTTATAGCTAGTACTAGATATGAGTCAAATAATAAAGTAACTTTTAAATGATGGTGGTTGTATTTAAATCGGTGTGTTACCGTTAATGTCTTAGGTTTTATGGGAATTTTGAGACATTGTGATTACGTTTATAATCTCAGCTAGGCGGGATAGCTGCGTTAGCTGGTTTAACGTGTGATCAGAATATAGTGTTTTGCTCACTGACATTACATTAATGCAGTGATTTAGTTTTAAAATGCCTGTTATTTTTGCAAATTTCTTTATCTTGATTTAATAAGTAGACATATACAGATATGCTGATTTCGTTTTATGTACGCTTACATAGGAAGAAGAGGACAACCTTAAGACTAAACGCTATGGCCATAACTTCGATCAATACTCTGGAATCAATGATTTTAGCTAAACTGACCAGCTTGCAGTACCTGTGAGTCTTCAATCGCAGTAAGATACCTCCATGCACCCAAGCATTGTTCCAGCTGTATAATACATGTTTTATTTTCTTCAGATTAGTGTCATTATGTAACAAAATCTTAAAGATCCACAGCATCACAATATCTGTAAATAAATAAATAAATATGGATTTTAATAAATTAAATGCATCCTTAAGTATAATCAGACCATTGTATAATGCTGTTATGTAATTGTATATTTACTGAGTGAAGATCTCACTGCTTGTTTCTCATTCTGGTTCTTATAGGTGTCTCAAGAACCTTTTGGTGAGCGAGTAGTTCCTCATATATGCTTTTCTTTCTATAGATCATGTCAGTTGGTTTGTTATGAGTTTGTAACTAGTTGTATGTGCTGACAATGCCTTACCTATTTACTTTTTGTAACTCTTTAAAGAAACTGTCAGGAGATTCTGGTTTAATGCATCACTAATACAAGTATTTCTTCATGTCTTTCTTTAGATTTTTCACACAGCATCTCATCATAAATATTCAGCTTCTAATCATATCCCTTGACCTAACCCCAGAGTTGCAGTAGCACAATGAGTGACCCAAACTGCAAAGAAAAGGATGCTCCCAACAGTCTGTCTAATAGAGACACGATTGAACTTCCAGATGATCTCTCCCTGAGTGACTCTGACTCTGATGAGCCCACAGAGCATTTCGGCAGAAAGGTTGAGGACTTGTCATCGTCCTCAGAGGATGAAGGTGAGACTCGGCAGCATGTCCAGTCTGTTCCTCAAGAAAATCCCACCTTCAAACTGATAGGTGGGAGCTCTGGTTTCTGTGATCGGAGTAAGGACATCTTTGCCCAGTTGGATAGTGCTGCAAAGCTCACATCTAAGGATCTAGGTGAAGACAACATTCTTGATGGCATGTTTGCTCGTCCTGCTCCGCCGTCACCTCCACAGGCAGCTCAAAGCCAGGAGACAACCAAAAAACAACCTCCAGGTAAAAAACTCCCAGACTACCTTGCAAACCCAGAGCGCTGGACCCGCTACAGTCTCGAAGATATCGCTGAAACCAGTGATAAAAAGAATAGTCAGGTCGCTCATCAGTACATTCAGGGGCTTCAAGACAGCCGGAGGTCTCAGAAAGAAGTGCTGGAGACTTTCACTCCAACTTTCAACCAGGATCGCAGCAGTGAGAATAAGATTGTGTTCACTAAACCCAAAAGCAAAGATCAAAGTGGGAGCAAACTTGACCATGCTAAGAAGGAAGCAGTTGGCCTTCAACACTTGGATGATCACCACATTTCATTGGGGAATGAAGAGAAAAAAAGAAAGTGGGGGACTGTGAAAGAGGAAGAAGACAAAACGGCATCCAGTGTGGTCTTCAACAGTAGCAAGAAAGTAAATCGCAAACACTTCCGTAAAACACTGGAAGGTGATGGTGGCACAGAGTGAGCACTTTGCACTTAAATACTTAAAACTGCTTAATGTTTTAATGTTTATGTACTTTAAACGTAACATTGTTTTGTATAAAGTGGTTTGACTATCCATTGTATCCAATTATCTGGGTTTTGACTGTATAATTCATTAAAAAAGCTCTTGCTGTCATACTGTACAGGCTGTTTCTCAAAGCATAGCATAACAAAATAACTCGCATATCTATAGATTGATATCCTGTATGCAGTGGTTAAGTGTGTATAACAATTTTCTCTGGTCATTTTTATGACCACTTTTCATGAATAAATTTGACTCAGCTGTGTACTTTGAGATCCTATTAAATAAGTGTGCTTTGTCTTTTTAATGTCAGTGGAAGTGGTCGCTCAATGTTTTGCATGGTTATGTGGTGATTGATGATGAGCAATGCAAATTAGGAGATTTAAGTCCAATTCTGGTACAGCACAAAGCCAAGGATATCTCCATTTCCCCCCTCCTCTGTAGAGCATGTGTGTGTTTTAGGAAATTATTACAGTTCAAAGTCTTAAGGATGAAACCAAATGTTTGGTGGTTCGAACATGACAACTTTCTCCTTAGTTTATTTTTTTATGACCTGTCCTGACGGTCCTGGTAAACCTGGCAAAATCAAGGTATTGCAAAGCTATAATTTGCGGGTCTAAAAAAAAGTAAATTAAATTGATAAAGTCTGTATAAATTTTAGTAGATATACTAAAGTATTTATTGGATTAAAATGTATTTTTTGTGTGTATGTGTGAACGCAATCTCTGTTTTGTAGTCATTTTGCAACTACAACGTTGTGTTGCCTTCATTTTCATATTTTTTCTTTAATGTTTATTAGGCACTAAACATCATAAAGACGTGTAAAAACTATGATTCCAAAATATTTTTTGCTGCATTCCAGAAGGTTAAAGTAGCAAGTATTTGCATGTAAAGAAAAGTTTGATATCAGTGACAACCGTGCCCAACTTTGCTGCAAATTCTAATTCTAAATTCTGTGACTTTAATAACACATTCAGACCTGAATGACTGTTGCCACTGCAGTAAGGTCTGAGTTTCGATCTGAAGTTGTCAATAGTATTGGTGTATGCGTTTCGAGAGTAAGCAAGCATCAGCCCCGCCCTTCAACAGAAAGAGATGACGTCTGTGCTCTCACCTGTAAAGGTAAATGTCACGATAATACCGTCGCGCTCGCGCTCGTCTGTCATAAATCTGAGATGGGAAAGGCGGAAGTGTAGGCAACACTGCTTTCGATCGGTCTCTAGTCAGTTTGAATTTCTATCATTAGTTAAAGCTTGTCTTCGGCTATGTGAGGATAAGAAAAGAGAGACTGACGTCGGTCTGCCTGAACTGAACTGCTTGGATAAATTGGATCTGAGAATGTTCTTCACAGATCAAGAGGTACAGCTCTATTTGAGAGAGAGAGTGTGCGTGTGTGTGTGTGTGTGTGTGTGTGTCTTCCAGGTTTCGCAGGTGCTCAGGTTTTAACTGGCCAGTGTGAGAGCTCATACGAAGAGAAAAAGACAATTTGTTTTCTTAGTATTTAGTTACAACTGTTTAGTAATATTAAATGTGCAGTTTATATCTTTTAAAAATATAATAGACTATTTAGTAGGCTACAGTAGACGGTGAAGTAGTTTCTGTGTTGTGTTCACATTGACCTAAACATCATAACACACATTCTAATATTACTGTAACTACATATCCTATGGCATACAGTAGAGAGGCAAATTACAGTAACAGTATATCCCATAACACTTTAAAATAGTGAGGTGCATCCTTTTTTATTAACTATTATATTTCTCCTTAGTGAATGACTTTGTCTTTGGATGAATACTGTCTCATTTATTATTATTATTATTATTATTATTATTATTATTATTATTATTATTATTATTAAAATGTGTGTATTAAAGTTGTTTCAGACGGATTGAACTGCACTATTTAGGAGGTATTAATGTTCTCAGTAAAGGACAAACTATTCTGAAGAACACTCACCTGACCTGAACATCTTGTTGCTGAGATCTTTTTAGGTGTATGCTTCAGAAGAAAGTCTTTGCTGTGAGCGTAAACATGTAAATGTTGATGTACAACTCGTTTTACTCAGACAATGGATAATACAAAATCTTTATTAGGGATTAGTTTGTTAGTTTTTTTAGACTCATTATTGATTAATCTGTTTTGGTAGAGTAAAATGACCAGGTACGTGTTCATATTACGTAAATGTGTGCAAAACCGAATGAATAATGGTTCTTTTGTGGTTAAACAGGTTATCTGAGACTGTGCTGCTTATTTACATGACATAGACAAGAGCAAGTCTATTTGAATTACTATGACTTAATGATTAGGCAGTTAATGATTAGGCTATGTGAGGCAGGGGTGAGGAATTATAATCCGTGTTCTTAGTGATTCCTTAGTCTTTCTGTCTTTCTAACACCCACAAACACACACTCGGCTAACACTCGTTCTATAAAATGTTACCCAAAGGCATGTCTTGACCTGCCATCATACCAACAGGAGTTGCTGCTGTCAAAGTGAAAGCCAAAGAAAGTAAAAGAGAAAGAAAGCTTTTATATATATATGATACATAAAAGTTGTCATAAAAAATACTTAAATCCTTTAGTGGCAACAGTGTTTTAAAATATATGTTTGATATTAATAATAATAATAATACAATTTCCATCCGACTGGCTTTAATTACTACAAAACACAGGTTTCATATGGATATGTTTTCTGAAAGACTGTAACTGAGCTCCACTGAAGTCCTTGTTACACTTAAAGGGGTCCAAAAATCTGACACAACTGGTAAAAAGGCTTCTGTTTTGCTTTTTTATATAGTATAATTACAAATTATACAATCAACATAATGTGAGTGAAAAACTTAAAAAATACATTTGGATTCTGCTGTATTTGGTCAGTATGCTTTATATAAAGCAGGTTAGTCATGTATTAATGGCCAGCTGGCACTGTAGTGGCTTGCATGAAGACAGATTAGAAATTTGCGTTTGAATTGAGATACAGTTTGACATCACAAATAAACGTCAGTTTGCATTTAAAGGGTGATACGGGGTTGATTTATTGTAAGTACAAAGATTATAGGTCTTATGCTGTCCTCAATACATGAATGACAGTGGCAGTAGATGAAGATGTAAAAAAATTGTATACCAAATTATAGTTCTCTGTTATTTTTATGTTGCAGGATGATGTGGCTCTATATGAGCTGGACAATGCAAATGAGACTTTACTTACATCACAGGTAGGAAAAAAGACCAGACTTGTGTGTTTTTGTGCATTTGTTGACCAACTGGATTCAATACCACAGTCACATTTCCAGAGCACATGTTCAGTTATGATAACTACACATGCAAAGCACATGATGATGTTATATCTTACCCACACTATGGTCATAATGTCACATTCACATCACTTCTTACCCTGCATGACCTAAACTTCTGTAAAAAAAAACCTCACATACTTAAACAAGATCATCCCACAAAACCAAGAGTCAGCAGTAATACAGTCTGATAATTATTTAAGTTTATTTCTGTCTTGGTAATTTCTGAATTTGTTTCATTCAGCGTAACTCTTACCTTCCTCGATTATATGACTATGTCTTGGTGGCTGATAAAATGGAGGACATGGAGGACCAGACCTTCAAGAAGCAGGATGCCTTTATCGGTGAACTGAAAAAGAAGAACATTAAAGTGACTGTATGTTGTCACCGTCGCACACACTGGTCTTGTGTCTTTCAGTAAAATGTGACCGCCTTACTCAAGTCCCTCATTACTGTTGAACAGAGAATTGAAAAGGCTGAAAAGGTGTTCTTCGGTATCTGTGCACCTGAGGAGATGTTTGCAAAGTACAAATACTTGCTGAAGGTGTCTGATGCCTGCAACTGGAGCGGAGAGCAAAAGTGCGAAACGACTGTGTCATTCTGCACCAGGTGAGGCTCACAGAAAGCATCTTCACACTGCTTAATTCATTTGAAATCTGCCACATATGAAGTTATTTTCATAGTTTTTGTAATGAGTTTTATATTCCTTTGTTTCCTAGAATCAGGATTGTCCACTTTGTCTTGAACAATACGTTTATAGGATCAGGAGGTACACTTTTTCTCTTCCAGATCTCCCACTCTCTGTCTTTCCTTTCCACTTCATCTGAAACTAAAACCTTACCCTACTGTTAAAGTTTTTTTATGCTCACCAAGGCTGCATTTATTTGATAAAAATACATTAAAAGCAGTATACTTTGGTGAAATTTTAATATAATTTAAAATGTAACTTATTCCTGTGATTTTTCTGCATCATTACTCCAGTCTTCAGGGTCACATGATCCTTCAGAATCATTCTAACATGCTGATTTGATGCTCAAGAAACAGTTATATAAACAGAAACAGCTGTGTTGCTTAATATTTTTGTGAAAACTGATGGATTAGATAGATAAATACATTTGAAATAGATTTTTTTGAAGCATTATAAATGTATTCCTTTCAATTTTGATTCATTTAGTGCATCTTATCTAAATATAAATATTAATTAATTAATTACTTGCCCCAAAACCTTTACCCAAAACCAAAACCTTTACCTTATTTGCCCCAAAACGCCAGTGTAATTTGATTAACGTTCAAACACTTTGTCTACAAAAAATACACATAAAATATATACATAAAATGTAATGTGAAACCTCATCGATTCAGATGTAAATAACAGAGACATCATGTAAAAAAAAAGAAAAAAAGACAATGTTTAAGAAATATTGAATGGACTGATCTTCTGTAATATTATCAACGTTTCTATTTTCTGTTGTAAGAGAGCCTTGAAGAGCTGCTGTGTCAAGGTGCTTTTGAGTCCGTCTTCTGTCTGCATGAGGTAAAAGCCCTTATTTGTTAAGAGTATATTCATATACTTTTGCCAAGGAAATCATAAAATAAATATCTGAGCGTTTTCATTCTAAAAGAACATGTTACACATTGTTGACTTGTCTCTTCAGAAAAAAGAGCAGAAAAAACTAAGGAAGAAGTGGGCAAGCTGGCTTTCAGTAATGAAGCTTTTTAAACAGCCTGTCTCTGATGTCAGGTAAGTTCTACTGGTTTTATCTAGTTCTCTTTTCTTTGAAAATCATCAGGGTTTTTTTATAACACTCTATGTTCACATATGTCATTTTTAGGGACTATTTTGGGGAGAAAGTGGCTCTGTATTACCTGTGGCTGGGCTGGTACACACGGATGCTCGTCCCTGCAGCTGTTATTGGTATTGTTGTGTTCTTGTACGGCCTTGCCTTCTTCAATACCAGTCCACTCATGTGAGTATATTTAGAGCAAACAAATTCATGTGAGTGTTGAGGTGTAGAGGCAGATGACAGATCAGATGCAAACAGACTAATCTGATTTTAATTGACTCCCAATTATCTGTAAGTCATGGTGTCTGGGTGTTCTTACAGTCATGAAGTCTGTGACTCCAACACCATCATGTGTCCAAGATGTGACATAAGGTGCAACGTGTGGAACCTGTCAGACACCTGTACATACGCCAAGGTCAGTAAATAACTGTGAGGTCACTTTAATTATGATTGAGCATTTCTCAACACCATCCATTAATTATTGTAAATTGTACACTACTTTTCAAAAGTTTGGGGTTGAGAATCTCTTATGCTCAAAAAGGTGGCATTTATTTAATAAAAAATACAGCGAAACAGTAATATTGTGAAATATTGTTACAATATTATATACCTATTACAAACAAATTAAAAAATATATTTTAAATTGTAATTTATTCCTGTGATGGTTAAGCTGAATTTTCAGCATCATTACTTCAGCCTTCAGTGTCACATGATCCTTCAGGAATCATTCTAATATACTGATGCTCAAGAAACAATTTTATTTATTATTATTTCATTTTAACATTTTATTACTATTATCAATGTTAAAAACAGTGATTTTGTGGCGTGATGCATTTTTTTCAGGATTTTTGGATTAATAGAAAGTTGAAAATTGGAGAACAGCATTTATTTCAAATAAATGAAATCTTTTGTAACATTACAAATTTCTTTCCTTTTACATTTGATCAATGTAATACATCCTTGCTGAATGAATTTCAAAAAGAAACTGACGCAAACTTTTGAGTTGTAGTGTATATTCAAAATAAATGAGGACTGAATGCCACACTATTTTCTGCCTGTGCTTCTCTGTGTCATCTTGACTAGTTGTGTTAACAGTTCATGTTTATAAACAGGTGAGCCAACTATTTGACAATGAAGGGACGGTGGCTTTTGCCATGTTCATGGCGATTTGGGGTGAGTTTTTGCCCTTTAGTTAAAGCAAAGCACATATTTCTATGTCATATGACAAATGCTAAGATACTGTTATGTGTTTGACTAGCAACCCTATTCTTAGAGGTATGGAAGAGACATCGATCTTTGTATGTGTCAAAGTGGAAAGTGTATGACTGGTGCGAAGAAGAGGTAAGCTCATTACTTTCTCACATAATTTTTTTAGGCATATTTAATGTGCATCTTCTGATGGAACTGCATGACTATTGTCCACAGGAAGAATTGATTTTGGAGATTGTAAATAACCCTCAGTGTAAGCCCAAAGAGTTCAGACATTCCTACCTGCGCAGCATCGTGGTGCTTCTGTTGGTCACGTTAGTGGTGAGAAACACATTTTCACATTGTACTTATACATTTCATATATATACACTATATTGCCAAAAGTACTGGTACACCTTTCCAAATAATTGAATTCAGGTGTTCCAATCACTTCCATGGCCAAAGATGTATCAAATCAAGCACCTAGGCATGTAGACTGCTTCTACAAACCTTTGTGATAGAATGGGTCGCTCTCAGGAGCTCAGTCAATTCAAGCGTGGTACCGTGATAGGTTGCCATCTGTGCTATAAATCCTTCGTGAAGTCTCCTCACTACTAAATATTCCACCGTCAACTGTTAGTGGTATTATAACAAAGTGGAAGCAATTGGGAACAGCAGCAACTTAGCCACAAAGTGGTAGGCCACGTAAAATCACGGAGTGGGGTCAGCGCATGCTGAGGTGCACAGTGCGCAGAAGTCAATAGCTACAGACCTCCAAACTTCCTGTGGCCTTCAGATTAGCTCAAGATATATTCAGTAGCATTATTATTACTTCAAAAGTTATGATATACACTTATAAACATATTATATAATACAACTGTATCTTCCTTGTTCTCAGCTGGTGGTGATCATTGGTCTGACCCATGCTTTGGTGATCTGCCGTGTTTTAACGGCAATATTGATGTCCCGAAGCAACTGGCACTTTCTGCGCGATCATGCCGCCACAATAGCCATGATGACCGGGGCAGTGCTACACTACATTACTATTCAGGTTATGACTCGGGTAAGAACTGAAAGATAAATTCTAATAGGCATAAAACATCTGCTTGTTAAAAAAAAAACATAATAAAAATAAAACATAGCACCTTTCTAATTAATATAATTACTTTCAGGTCAACAAAATTGTGGCCTTCAAACTGTGTGACTTTGGTGGGTAATAAATGTACTAATAATAACAATAATAATAATGATAATAATTGTTTGCATGTTATATCAGTAAACAGGCTAAATATTTAAAATATCTCTGTTGTTTATTTGTAGAGAAGACCCGTTCCTTTGCAGCCACAGAGAAGCGCTTCACAGTGAAGATGTTCACATTTCAATTCTTTACTCTCTTCTCATCACTATTTTATGTGGCGTTCTTTCTGGGAAGGTAATTGTGTGCGTCTGTGTGAGTGTGTGCTTATCTAGTAATTTACAGTCTATTCAAAGTGTCTCTTTATGCTGTGCTTAGGATCAATGGCTATCCAGGAAACTATGTTCGAATTGCAGGGGAATGGAGACTAGAAGAGGTACGATTCATGTAGGAATCATTGTACATTACATTTATATTTACAAATGCATATGTACATGTATGCATTTGTCAGACGTTTGTATCTTCAAATAGAATTGTAAACCAAGATTTCTCTTTCTGATTTAGTGTCATCCAAGCGGCTGCCTTACAGATCTCTTCATCCAGATGGCTGTTATTCTGGTGCTCAAACAAACGATCAACAACATATTTGAGTTCACAGTGCCGTAAGTGTTGTCAGAAATGTACACTAAAACCCAATAAAACATTCTTTCACTGTTAGCTCTTTTCATTGTTCAAAAAAAAGAAAAGAAAGAGAAGCCAGTGCTTACTGGACTACTTGAGTTTTTCTCTCACTTTCTCTCTCTGGCTATGTCGTTTCTCTGCAGCTGGTTAAAGCTTTGTTTTAAGCGCAGAAAAGCTAAGACAATACGCAGAAAGTGTGGTAACTGTTACCAGAAGGCATGTCGAGAGGAGGGTAACGTGTTCCCATGTGAACGCTGCAACCTTCGTAATTGGCTGGAAAACTACGAACTGAATGATGTTAATTCTTTCAGCTTGTTTAATGAGTTTTTGGAAATAGGTTTGTATCTCCTTTTGTCTTAAGCACAAAGTAATTTTACAGTTTTGCTGAATTGTATAACATCTACTTTTTTATTGTAATAAATTTGGATTGTAAAGATGTATTTGATATATTTTGACATTTGTTGGAGTGATGTTTAGTGCAAATAAAACGAGTGTGGCTGTGACAGTGATGTTGCTACGCTGAAATATTGTACACTAACACATGCTGTTCTTACCTTTTTTATTAGTTCTTCAGTTCAGTTTCACCACCATCTTTGTGGCTGCATTCCCCCTGGCTCCTTTATTGGCTCTCATCAATAACATATTTGAGATCAGGCTGGATGCCATCAAGATGGTCAGCCTTGAGCGCCGCCTAGTGCCCAAAAAGACAAATGACATTGGTGAATAGCTGCTGTATTTACTTTATTTGTGTAGTGGCAATGTGTCAGTTATCATCACGGAGTAAACCATTGCATGACGTGCCGTGTGTCCTCCTGTGGCAGGTGTGTGGACTGCTATATTGGAAGCTGTTGGGGTGATGGCTGTCATTGCTAATGGCCTTGTGATTGGGATTTCTTCTGACTTCATACCCCGTCTGGTGTATCGATACCATTATGGACCCTGTGCTGTCAGCAATAATACAAACCTGGAGTGAGTATCTGAGCTACAAACCACCAAATAAGCTATTTTTGTTATTTTAGTTTTCTCTCACCACATTGTCATACCCCAAAAAAAGTGTCATATACAAAATCATATAATAGTAGATTACTGCTGTAATGAGTGCATTTATTTTGTCTGATAGCTGTATGACAGGGTATATCAACAACACTCTGGCAACAGCGTTCATGTCCAATAAGAGAGTGCAAGACGACTTCAAGCAATTGATCACAGACGACGGATATAATGTCACACAATGCAGGTCACGACTTTACTACAACTAAAAAGGATGAATTTGATTGGTTGGTTCATACGGGCTAGTGAGGAAATGTTTCATGTGACACAGTGTCATTGCATTGAATGTGTATTGTGTGTTCTACAGTTACAAAGACTACCGCAGTGATGAAGACCAGAGTCTCACCTCTCAGTTTTGGCTCATTCTGGCACTCCGCTTTGCCTTTGTTATTCTGTTCGAGGTATTTTATTTTATTTTATTCTTAACAGGCATTAATATGTTATGTTAAATATCATCTGAGATCTTTTGTTCTTCTCTCCGCTCAGCATGTGGTGGTGATGTGCAAATTTATCGCTGCCTGGTTTATACCTGACAATCCCATCAGAGTAAAGAATGACAGGCTAAATGACAAACTGAAAAGACTGAAAAAGGAACTTCAGTAAGTATTTTCACACGTGCCTGACCTATAACTTTTCACTGCTTTGCATTCATGTTGTAGATTTATATTCAAATGTTTAGGAGCATAATTTCAAGCCTGATTCTCTGACTTTAACAGGGCAGCAAATGCAAACTACGACAGCAGATCTACTGAGGTGTGAACGATGAAGGTTCAAGCCATGTTCTTTCATGTGAGAGATTTGAAAACCTTCTGTGTGCAAACAAGACTTGACACAAGGAAGATTTCTGTATTTGACTGTGATTATTATCTCTCCTGCATCCGCACGTCGGACAGGTCGTCTTCACTTCACTACTTCCAGAGCCTTCAGTTTCTTGCTGGAGCTTTGCTCTCTTTGCAGTTTACAGTTTTCTCTCAAGATGAGTCATATTTGGTCTGCTTCAGAGAGATACACCATACGTCTCTTTGCTTGCATTATAAATTAATTATATTTCTGAGCAATGAAAGAAAAGTGTACTTTTTTTTTTTTTTAAAGAAAAAAATGTGAAAATACCAAATGGGACTGTTGATGCCTATTATTTTATTTAGTGTGTGTGCTTCAAAGATAAACTCCTACAAGGCTCAAATTATCCATTAATTTTGTTGCCAAAAACATTTTATGATTTATGTGCCCTATATTTATGTGTTTTAATGTTTACTCTTAATATAAGTAAAAAACTTTATATTTGGCTTTACACTGAAAAATAGTTTCATGAGGATTTTTACTTAAATGTGAAGACCTGAATATGACAAAGGAATTGAGCCAATGTGTGTTATGCTCTTTACTATGCTGTCCATGACAACTGTCTTTCTCAATAGTCTACATATGTATTTTGATATTGTATTTTTGATATTGTCCTATTGATGAACTCGTTTTAAAATCAGTGTTCCAGGAATGAAGTAATAGGGTGAAATAAATGTTAAAGGTGAAATAAAACCGTCACCCTTTTGTCCTCCACAAGATGTCAGTAGAAATGCACGTCTACACTGCTGAGTTGCTTCAGACAAAGAATACTGGAGTTCCACAAGAAGATTCCATTGGTACTTTTGGACAATGTGTGTTGTCTAATTCTGTCAGTTGCTTAAGACTTCTATTGTGTTGCTGTCAATGGGTTATTCATAAGCTGATATTTATATTTGAATAATAATAATGTTTATAGTAAATGCAATGTGAAGGATTTGTTCTTTCCTTGTTTGCTGGAATCGGAGGGTAATATCTGCAGAAGTCATTCCCAGCCCATTGACACAAAGCTGCATTGGTTTATCTTCCCTTTTTATGTATCTTCTAATAATAGCCCTTGAACCCTATAGTGAAAAAATGTATTTAAAATACATTTATTTTATTGTTTATTGGAGTACTTCTTTATTGCACATTTCTGAATATTAGGCCTAAAATGTGTTTAAATACCACTATTAGTAAAGATAGTATGATCACGGTCTTTAAATGCAAGATATTTAATGTGCACCTAAAGTGTACTTGCAATAGTTCCATTTAAGCACAATCAAATATACTTAAGTATATCTTTAGTTGGACCTAAGCACTACTTCCGTGTTACTAAAGTGCATTAAGTACAAAAGTTGTTCGATTTTACAGATTTTAAGTATATCAATTTAGTATACCAAATTGCAGGGTTATTTATATTAAGTACATAAATATGAAAATGTATTTATTTCAAATACATTTTGGTATATTTATTTTTCACTATAGGGAAGGTTAACAGTAATGTTGAATTTTGAGATTAGGCAGCTGTGAATCTTGTGTTAGAGAGTGTGTGCAATCACATTTTTTTCTATGAAACAGCAACGTTTTATTTGCATTTTTTAAAGAAATGATAGTCTTATTCAGCTTCCACTATAGTGGTGCTGGGCCACATATGGGGAACTGAGTCATTTCATGTGTGCATATTTCTGTGGCTGCGTTGAGCTTTTCCATTCAGCCAAACATACTTGGCTCATACCACGCAAACCAGATATGCATAAAATGTGGAGTGCCTTTGTAATTTGGAAACATTAAAAGGTCTTAATCTTCCTTTTTAATTACCATTTTCTCTTGCGGATAAACTGTGTTGGACTTTTCTTCTATATTTTTAAATATTTGCTTTTTCTTTAGTGTTTAGAGAGTAAACAGCTAGAAACCCACTTCTCTAGCCAGAAGATTTCTTACACTGCACACTTGTTTCTCTCCCTCTCTTCTTCCAGTTCGGCCTACGCGCTTTGTCAGCGTTTTACAATTCCGTCTTTATATTGAAGAGAGAGCTGTTTTTGGTTTTGGTCAGTGGTTGCTCAAGATGTTCCCATGCACTCAACTAAAGGCCACAGCAATTGAACACTGACCCATAATGCATTCTAACCTTTCAGGCATTAGCCTCAAGAAACCTACCCCCAAAAAAGAAAAAGAGCTGAGTATGCAATCACAAGGCTTTTTGTGGAGAGGCTTTTTTTTCCTTTTCTGGAGAGTGTATACTGTTCAATATTCATAAACATCTTTATTAATAATAACCATCAGAACCATTTTGATAAACAGCATAAAGATTATATGAATATGCTTTGATGCACAAATTAATTCAAAAGTGATGAAAGAGGGAGAGAGGGAAGGAGATGAAGTACATTAAATCACACAAATCATGGTGATAATAATAATAAAATATAAATCTGGGTGATAATACATTTGAAAAAAAATGGGTAAAAATTATGTTTTCAAGATATTATATCAAAATTATTGTTTTTTTTTTATTTTGTTGAATCTTTAAATGTGGCACACAAATTCTTTTGTTATACAATCCTCTCGAAATGGCTTGTATATAACATGTTCAAATATTAATTTCTATCTGTTTCCAAAGGCAATGGGTGTGTAATATGTGTGCTTTCAGAGTAAGGCTTTAACAAAATACTTCGCTTCAAAGGTTTATTTCAGGTGCAATGTCATTTGTAAGCTCATTTGCACTCAAAATCCAAGGCTATTATTGCTGTAACAACCACAAAAAGCCTGCAGCAATGTTACATGAAAAGCAAAAATCGCAAATATTTATTGCAAAACCAGCAAATCTGTTTCTTTAGTTGTAAACAACTACAACATTTTAGTTCACAGTCCACTTCAGTCTCTCTTTCTCTAAAGGTCATGATTTTTGCCTATGAACTGTGAATCTCTGCGTGCAAAAAAAGTGCAAAAAAAAAAAAAAAAAGTATGTTTAGGATAAGACGGAGAGGCTAGACAGGCTTAAACTTCGAATCTATGTAAAAGAAGCAGGTCTGGTGAAAATGATTTAGTCTTTGATGTGTTGCAGAAGGTAGTATGTAATGGAACAAATGGGTGTTAATGTCTTCTGGTTTAGGACACACACACACACGCATCTCAGCCTGTCTGTTAGACTAAGTGCTCTGCAGGCATTCCTCTATATGTTGTAATACTTTAAGGGTGCTGTTAACTAAAATTTATACTCTAGTAAAATCTTTAGAATTCACTATTTCCGCTACAGGTCAAGATATGTGTGTGTTTGAGAAAAACAGGCTGGTCGCATTCCCTTTGGTGGTAAAGTGAAATCCATTGATGTCAGACGCCATCTTCTCCACTGAGTTTGGCATCTCAGATTAGACTCAGATTAGATGGTCGCATCAGTGAAATCTCGTCTTGTGAACCCTTTCTGTAACATTGAAAGCAGAAAAAGATAAATGAATTCTAAATTAGTACTATATAATAGTCTAAATATAAAAGGTAATAGTCATGTACTGAAGAAATAGATTGGTATATTATATATTTGATCAAAAAGGAACTTCCTGCATTCCAATGTCACATTCCACATGGACCACTGATCTGACCAATGGCATTTTGAACACTACAGACAACAAACTTTAACTAGTCTCAGCCCCGGACGGTAAGTCTATGGACCACCCAGAGTCCATTTACTGACCATTTGATGGCCTCAAACAATGAGTGCTTCTAAAGAAGAATAAATCACTGGATTGCACATTCTGTGAGGTACTTGGTATTCAAAAGTTAAGTTTGGCACCGCTATATATCTATTCTACATCTTGTATATCTGCTAGATATATCTATTGTACATTTTGTACATCTGCTAGATATCTATTGTACATAACTCTACATCTTGCTTTGTTGTCTGCGTTACATGTTTCAAAAAATCTGTACTTGTATTCTGATCACAGTTGACACAAACTGAATGTTTTTTTTCTGTACATTAATTCACCGGTTTCCCTTATGAAAAACAAGTAAAGTTAGAGTATATTTTCAAGTAGTCTATACTATATGTGTACTATAAGTGGACAGTATTAAACTTTTAGTGCACAACTAGTTCACAACTAAGTCTCTCATTTATATTGCACAAGTGAACTTATAAGTATACTACTACTTGTAGTAATTTTTTTAGTTTATGAAAGTACACTTGAAGTTCCGATGCAAAAGCCTATAAAAGCCACTTCGGTCAAGAATGAGATAACGATACTGAGTGAAGGCTCTCCGCATAAGTTCATAACCGGTACTTAGGTAGAAACCTATACATAGGAGCCTGACAAAAATGCTTATTTTAAAACATCAGAAGGACTTAGAGGCTTTTGCATCTGAATTCTTCACTCTGAAGTATACTCTAGGTAAACTACTAGTTCAATAGTTTTACACTGCAAGTATACTTACTTAAGTTTTCTTTAAGTAAACATATCATAGTTATAGATTAGTATATGTATTATTTTTGTACCTTAAGTATATACTACTTTGCTCCTATTTAGGTATTTATATTTGAAATATACTTTTAACTGTACTTTAACTCTTTATATTTTACAAAAATGTTATACATCATCTTCTTCATGTGTTTTGATCCAGAGATTCTACTAGAAGATGGGTAATAGCGCCCCCCTATTCCGTATAACACTCAAAACATTGATAGCCGGAAAATTCCGTTAGTGGCGGGAAAGAGTAAAGTAGATTTGAAGTAAATTCCTATGCACACTACCAGAGGTATAGCCTACACTGTAAAAATTTAACTTATGTTTTGTATGACAAATTCAGCTTTTAAAGTTTATTTAACTATTTAACATGAAAAAAGTTGATATAACTCAAACAAATAAGTTGTGAAAACTCACAAATGTTCTACAGCTGGTCGCCTTAAACTTTTAAGTTTTCTCAACTTTCTTTTTTTACAGTGTACACAAATTCAGATACTCAGAATTAGGAACATATCTGTTTTCTTCATGAATCAATATTTTCATACAATGTATGTTTATAAGACTGTATGTAAAACTATGTGAAAAAAAGTATTTAATTGGCTACTCAATCAAAATAATAAATACAACTACAAGCCAAGTATACTTAGAACACTTGATTACACTTTCAAGTATATCTCGATCAAAAGATTGAATGCAAGTATAGGCCAAATATACTTAGACTTTTCGGTCAGTATAAGTCAAGTATACTTAAGTGCAATTTTAAGTATATTTCTGAGAAGTACATAAAGTATATTTATGTTACATTAAATAAAAAGTAGACTGAATGTATACTTTATTATTTTTTAGTTTAAAAGACGTATACTAATAGCACACTTGAATAAACCTCTTTTTCGTAAGAGTTATTATTGTTAAATTAATGTACAAGAAGGTACAGTTGGTCAGTCACATATAAGTCAGACAGCCTTTTCCTGTGTAATTGTGAGGCTAGGCTTTAACTATTTAATACAATAGAACCTCTTTGAGGGAAAAACCTTTAAGTGAGTTCAAATGTATCTTGTGTTGATGCCAGAGAAACAATAACTTGACAGATACGGCCTTCAGCTCGAGTGTTAAATAGTTGCTTTTGTCAGCAGTTTTTGGTAGTGTGCTTGCCATCCTTTGCCGAGTAAACCCTTTTATTGTAAATATGCAGCAATATAATTTAAGACATGAGAAAAGAAAAGTCATTTAAACAGTAAAACCACAAAAGACACAATATGTTTGCTTTAATTTGAGTCAAGTCTGGTAATCAGTAATGGGTTGTGGGTAAATATTTTTCCAGTTTAGTTATATAACTGACTATCATAGCAGATATCACATAGGAGAGCACATTAATGGGCAATTGGACAGCTTTACAGTATACTTAAGGAGCTATTCACACACTGTAACCGCCCATATTTATTGACTTGACATAATAAAATAGCTGACCATTGGCCAAGCATGCTGATCCTTGGTAAGCAAATGCACACAATACCCATCAGTGCAAAGTCTGTATACAGTAAGGTATCCATTTTCATATCAGATTACAGAGAACAGGCCTTTTGTCACATGCCTACTACTAGCAACTCTGAACAGTACCACATTCATTTGTGCTTTTAGCTGGGTTTTATACAGAGACTTACCTGTTTGTAGTCTCTGTGAAGTTTGCTGTACTGAAACATGTTGGACAGAACCGTGGAGGCGGCCCTAGCTGCTTTCAGCTTCCCAGGACTGAGATAGAATAAGAAGGGAGAAACATGAGAAGCAATGCTGGGACATTGTGCTCTTGATTAAACAGCTAAATAATGAAACAGTATGTAGGCTATATTACAACAGTAGTGCTATGAGAGCTGGTAGGAGAGGTCCAACATTTAGAGTGCCTGAAATAAAAAATTCTCAACATATCAGTTATCAGAAATGATGGTTTCTAAATTTAGCTCTAAAGTAATGGGTCAAGATACTGAATATGCAATTAGTGATGTTTCATGACAAACCTTAAGCTTAATTCTAAAATGCCACAATTATTTCAACCCGTCACAGTACATTTACAAATCATAAAGTGTAGCTTGTTTTATATGACACATTTTAGCTGGAAGATCATTTGAATGTTTTCATTCTCAATAACATTATTTTCATGTTATTTATATTACAGATTAACAGTACAGAGTTACAGTAAAAAAATTAGGTTTATGAAAGAATTATCTTATGCTCAACATAACTGCAAATGCAAAACTGTATTATTGTGAAATATTATTACAATTGAAAGTAAATGTATTTCTGTAATGCAAAGCTGAATCAGCCACCAGTCTTCAGTGTCAGATGATCTTTCAGAAATCATTCTAATATGCTGTTTTGCTTGCTGCTCAAGAAACATTTTTATTATTTGCAATGTTGCTTAATATTTTTGTGAAAACTTGGGACATATTTTGTTTAAGATTCTTTGATAAATAGAAAGATCAAAAGAATTATTGAAATATAAATCTTTTGTAACATTTTTAATGCATTTATTACCACATTAAATCAATTTAAAGCATCCTTACTGAATAAAACTATTCATTTCTTCCGAACCAAAACTTTTGAATGCTAGTGTATGTTTATTTTATTTAGGTTTTTTTTTTTTCAGAATCTTTAGAGGTCATTTTTGGCCTTATTTTTATGACATCCACCATTTAAATTATTATATATTTTAAGGTTTGATGTAGAGATATATACTTATAACAAATCAAATGTCAATACTTTTATCATTAAAGAGGCAGAAACTTTCACTGTTTCATTGTAGTGTCAAAACCAGCTTTGAGAAATTATAATGTTTTCAGCTCTGAAACATTGACAATATTAAAGCATGAAGTAAAGCTTTCGTAAATAGCATTGCAGCTGTTTTACCTGTTGTCATGAGAAGTCTTAATGCTGACCAGCTTGGGTAGTCCATCAAAGTAAGTGATATCTCTTGCAGCTAGAGAGCTTCCTGTAACCAGGTTGTTGAGAACCCCACAGATGTTGACCACCACATCACTAGAAGGTTCTTTCTGATGCCCATCACTGGGGAGTTTGTTCACCAGAATATTCACCACTTTGGTAGCTATGAATAGGAAGCAAAAACAAATTTAGCTGGAATTTCACAAACAAAAAGAGTGAAAGAGCGAATTATATATGTTTGGTTAGATGAAGGAGGCGCCCTGTGGCCGTGGCCCAGTGGGGGTGGATTATAGTGAAGTAGAGAGCTGAGGTCAGGGTGAGGACGAATTGGCGGCAGTTTAGCGGATATTGGGAATGTTACAAGTATGAGTCTGATGGGAAATGAAAAGAATGTGTGGGAGTAAAAATGTGTAAGAAATCCGTCTAAAGGGGAATGGCGAACAATGGGCAGTGAGAAGAGAAATATAGTATTTATCAGTGTGTTTGTTATAGTTATCGGCTTGCGCAATAACTTTAAGTAGGTTTTTACTGATCTAGACATTTTCTTTGCCAGAATGTTGAAATCTTGGCTGGGGTGTTTTACACATTAAAATGTGATTAAAGACAGAGAGCTGGGGAAGAAAGTCATCCACTAACCCATATCAGCTTTGTTTTTGCAGTGTCGAGAGAGGTTCCTCAGCAGACCCGTGAGAGAGCGGAGCTCGGCATCCGTGGGGCTTCGCAACAGGTCAAGAATCACCGGCAACATCCGCTCCTGCTCAAGAGCCACACGACTCAACACAGAGGCCCACTAAGAGAGAACAAAGGAAAATGGCGAGTGAAGGAAAACAAGAGAAAGACAGCAATTAGTTAGACATCCTGCCAGATGAAACACAAAGAAACACACAGTAAGGGAATAGTGAGACATTAAAGCAATGGAAAAACAAAGATTGGGCTCATACAGATGGAAAAAGTAAGAGAGTTGAAGAACACACTGAACTTAACAATTAACGGTAAAAGTGTTAAAAGTGACAGATGCAGCTACAATTGAGATTTTGATATTGAATATGATCCGTATCTCACCCTGCTGTCGCCCGCTGTGATGTTCTGCAGGGCTCCCGCTGCTGCCTCACGTGTGGCTGTGCTTGTCTCGCAGCTCTGCAGGATGCGGTTGTACAGACCGACTATCTGAGGGTGCCACAGCCACTCTGCTCCTTTGGGGACTCTTGCCACTTCAGAGAAGGTGGACAGCTCTTGATTCCTCTAAAGGAACACATTATATACTCATTAAAGACAGACAGCAGGGAGTCTACTGACAGATGAACTATAATAGGCACACTTTTAGCACACTGCTAAACTAAAATACTAAAATAATGTTCAAAAGTTTGGGGTCAGTAAGATTTTTCTTTCTTTTTTAAAGAAATTAATACTTTTATTCAGTAAGGATGCATTAAATTGATCAACAGTGACAGTAGAGACTTTTACATTGAAACAAAAATGTGTTTGAACTTTCTAATCTTGAAAAAATGCTACTGATCAAAGAATCCTGAAATATTATTATCATATTAGAATGATTTCTGAAGAATCATGTGACACTGAAGACCGTAATGGCAGATTTGCTTTCAGAAAAATACATTATATATACATTACATTATATATATATATATATATATATATATATATATATATATATATATATATATATATATATATATATATATATATATATATATATATATATATATATAATTTTTTTATTAAAATAAAAAACTGTAATTTTACATAGACATATTTCACAATATTACTATTTTTGCAGTATTTCTGTAAGAGCATGAGTGAGCATGAGAGACTTCTTTCAAAAACAAAAAATCCCAAACCCTACACTTTTGAACAATAGTATGTATTACCACTTTACTGTATATTCAAAGAAATATGAATAATATCAAATACATAATTTGTGAAAGGTGAGTAAGCACAATAATATTGCTGCCTATCCAAATAAAAGACTGACATCTTTTGCTTTCTTGCTCTGTGGTGTGAAGCAGCCGATGGGGTCATTGTGTCGCACGTTCTGTGCTCGAGTGGGCCCTTCCAAACGCATCTGAACGGAAGCAGGGATCTCAGAGTACAGCTGGTACGACAGGTTGCGCAGGACACAAACACAGTTTTCTACACCCTAGAGGCACAGAAGTACAGAATTAGGTTTTCAGACGGTTTTGGAAATGATGTAGATTTCAGCAGCTGAGGTAAATGAAAATGGTTATCACTTTGTAAATAATGCCACACTCGCACAGGCTCAAGGCTAGCATAATAGCAAGCACAACACTTGAAAGTCGATTCTCAGGTCTGACCTTGTCCTCGCCTTTTCCCTCCTGTTGGGAGTTTTCGATGTAAGCGACTAGAGAGTCTACCAGGCCCCGAGTTTCCCGCATCTGCTGCCTAGTTCTTTCATTCACTGAGCTCAGGTTCCTTTCAATACATATAAATGGGTGATGTTAACATGTCATGATATTTTTTTATTTTTATGCATTTACAGCGGGTTAATCTTTGTGTGTCTATAAATATTTCCAGCTGGAAAACTGATACATTGAATACTCCGTGTCTGGTGTGGTGTCTTTTACAAACTTGCAAATTACAAACACAACCATAAACATTCATATTTGTGATTGTTACCCATTTGTCAAAAAGGAACTCTTTTGATTTTTATGTGCAATATTTCTGGTACTTTTTAATACAAGTACCTGACATAATGGACAATATCAGGTCTAGCCCTATAATGTGATATTATGAAATATGCAATGAAGAATTTAATGTAATGTTATTTTTATGTAAAAAAAAACAATGATTATAGATACATTTTAGACCCCCACATTTTAAATATCTTGGGCTTGTTACTACATACGTTGGCATTTTTGAGCCATGCTCTGTACATTTTTCACCATGCTGTGAATGCATGTGGTGCAGGTATTAGAACATGAATGTATTTAAATGCAGGCATGTATATGTGATGGCTGTACCTGAGGCAGCCTGTGGTGTTGTAGAATATATCAGCCTCAGACGCGCTCTGTTGAATGACACCAACATCCCCTCCTCCAGATAGAGGCACCAGCACTCTCTCCGTCAGCTCGGACAAACTCTCTCTAGCCAGCCTTTCCTTCAGACTGTCTTTAGAAGACAGGTTCCACAAAATGCCTACAGAAGAGACACTCACAATTTAGTCCTCTTTAGCTTTTTACTTATAAATATTCATTTGCACATGCTGATGGAGTATAACAACTAATATGTTATATTTTAGTTATATCAAATTTTTTCACTAAAGCATACTTTGTATGAACTCACATATGTGTTGCATCCCAAAAAAACAAATTTGAATTCAAATTTTCCCAGAGCGACAATACAAGGTTCTACCTGCCAGTCAGTGTATGTATTTACATACACCCGCGCACGGACATCACACGTCATCAGCACGTCTCATGCTATGCAGAGTTAGACAGACGTCAGTCACTGAGCAGAGCACCGCAACCGAAACAGCAGCCACTTTTTACAGTTCCTCCGGAACCAAAACAACGAGCTTATGCTGCGTTCATGCCATAACACCGTGTCTACACCGGCTACAAAGCCGGTCTACACTGGACGCGTCAAAGTGCACGTTGCAAAGAATTTGTCCTTCGTGTCAGTACGTCATTAATAGAACTGTCAGAGATTTGTCGCGTCGCATCCAGTATAGACAACGTCACTGGTTATAATGGGTTCTAACTACCAATTTTATGCCTACCCTACCTTTAACACATGACTGCCTAGTCATGGTGAAGCAATCAAGCATTAAAAAATCTGATGTTACAAAATTTTTTGTAGTCTGGTAGAAATAGTAATGCAATTATTTTGAAAAACAAAACAAAAACACATCAAGTCTAAAGTTCTCAAATCTGTAAAACTGCCCATTGGGGATGTTTAGTACAGAGATCGCTAAGCTACTGGTGTCTTGTGGGGTTTTAAACATCACAGATAAGAGTGCAAGTCATAAAATGTCACTAAGAGACCTGGCAACCCTGAGTCCAGCAGGAAAGAATGTCAAGGATTGTTTACTAAGTGAGTGTGAGTGTGTGAGGGGGTGGGGGTGATAGCAGATCTCACAAAGCACAAAGGCCTCTGGGAGTCTACTTCCCACTGCATCTGAGACTTGGAGTGATTCCAGGTCACAGCCAGACAACTTTTTCCTTTTCTGCTCTCTCTGTTTCTCTGAATATGCTCGGTGACTAACTTAACTCTCCACCTGTCTACACAGACAAATCTGCTCCAAGTTGACATCTAAACAATCACTGACCTTACTGATGTGGTTGACTTTTGTACTGAATCAATATTAATATACTACTACATGTACTTGACTTCTAACTAAGATATGAGCGCTATTTATTTCCAACGTTCATAGTGCAAAACATTTGCCCTGCTCAAGAAAGAAAAAGAAAAAAGATACCTTAAATATGTACCTGTGATATTTTTGCGTAGTTCATCATCTGGTTCTCTTAAAGCGCCAACTAGTTTACTAATGCCACCGGCTTCGATAAGTGCTGACTTGTTGTCCATATTCTCATAGATGAGGTTGCGTGTAGCACCTGTCGCATAGCGCTGCACCTCCTGGTTCTCACTGCTGAACAGCTGTACTAATGCTGAAATGCCCTTCAAACTGCGCACCTGAGCAAGAATAAAAACATCTAGTTTAGTTCGGAGAGCAAGAAAAATATTTTTAATCAGTTCATTAATTATTGATTTCTTAATGATCCCATGTCTCTGAATCCCATTTCTGTGCTTCACACTTAGCCAACAAAAGTCGTTGATCTATTGAACAAGCCTTTTTTCAGCCCAACATGGCAACCTGCTCAGACATCTGTCTATGTTTTCCCAGGCGGAATGTTCTGCTCCCTGAGGTTGAGGATAAAGATTAAGGGCAGGGTGAAGGTATTCTCTCCATCTGGCTTGAGTATAAAATATAACAATAGGGAAGAAAAATAAGCTTAGCCTAGAGCTTGACCATGCTCAATCAGCTATGCAAATAAATATTTTGCTGACATCTAAGAGGGCCAGTAGATTATTTTAACAAAATTTAACACAATTTTTATTGTAAAGCTCTCTCATTGACATTTTTTTCCCGTGAACATGGTTTATTTTTATAGACTTTAAACAGGATTTTAGTCATTTTTTATGTAATGTGACGTTTTGACTTCTTTTTCTCTGAATTATGATTTATAATATTGGAATTGCAAGAAATAATGTCAGAATTGTGAGATATAAACTCACAATTGCAATTCCGATTTTATTTCTTACAGTTGCGTTTATATCTCACATTGTGAGTTATAATTTTGTAATTGCGAGAAATAATCAAAATTTTAAAATAAAATAAAAAGTCACAATTAACTTTTTATTTGTATTCTGTGGTGGAAACAAGCTTCTGTAATTTTGTCTACTTGACCACTCAGACAATTCATCCAGCCACTCGGGAGGAGTTTTTTTTTTTTAATGACTGGTTATTGTACTTATGTATCAGTCTTTGGTCACTGACCATGTCTGTTTCTTCAGTGTCTCATGGCATGAGCTTTGCAATTTTAAAGACAGAAAATAAAGTTAAAAAGAGTTAGACTTTAAAAACATGTTACTGGACCCCAGCATACTGTTCCTGTCGGATACACTTCATCTGGTTGTTTTTGAAAGGAAGAACACATCCTGTGTGTACGCCCTGATAATCCTGTCCAAACAGAGCACTGATGCTGCTCTGAACTGAGAGTCACCATTTACAACACAAGAAAATTCTGCCCTGAATGGACCCCAAGGTACCAGAAAATATGACACAGTAAATAATCACAAAATTAAAAAAAATGTCACTTTTGGATTGTGGACTTCTATTCCAAGATTTTCCTTAGTTCTACTATCATATGTGGTAATTCCATTGTTTCAAATGTTGCTGAATTAATATAATGTTTTGTTTTGTTTTTACCATGGTCTTGGCTTCATTGCTGTGGTAACACTGATGCTGAATGTAGGCTGCTCCCAACATCTGCATGGCAACATCAGCAGAAGAGAGATAACTGACTGCCGTGGTCATGTCCAAGTTATGGATTCTGCTCATTCACACAAACAAAATGGAAAGTGTTAAAAAAATAAGTTATACATTAATTTGTTTAAACAAAAATATTATATTTAATTTATAAGTCTAATACACTTAAGATTGTTTTTTTTTCTTATTTAAAAAAAAAACACTCTTATTCAGCAAGGATGCATTAAGCTGATCAAAATTGACAGTAGGCTAATCTTACATTTCTAGGCTATTTGAAATAAATACTGTTATTTCTATTCTAACTTTCTATTCTCCTAAAAATATAAATACTGTTCTTGTGAACTTTCTGTTCATCAAAAGATCCTGAAAAAATCTATCACAGCTCCCACAAAAATATTTAAGGGATAGTTCACCCAAAAAATAATTTACTCACCCTCATGTTGTTCCAAACCTGTATGAGTTTCTTTCTTCTGTTGAACACAAAAGAAGATATTTTAAAGAATGCTGGTAACCAGACAGCTGACGGCACCCATTGACTTCCATAGTAGGAAAAATAGTAATTAAATTATGCAAAATTACATGCAACTAACCCAACAACAAAAAATCCTATAGTATATACATGTAGTTACTTAATATTACTCAGTATTTGTAATGTATAATTACAGATTACAGTGTAACAAAGACACCTTAAAATAAAGTGTAATTGATTTAATTTCAAAAATACTATGGAAGTCAATGGGTGCTGTCAATTCAACATTCTTTAAAATATCATACAGGTTTGGAAAACATGAGGGTGAGTAAATTATGAAAACATTTTTGGGTGAACTATCCCTTTAAGTGGCGCTGTTTACTGTTAACTGTTTTCGACATTGATAATAAAATGTTGAAATGTATCTTGAGCACCAAATCAGCATATAAGAATAATTTCTGAAGGATCATGTGACACTGAAGACTGGAGTAATGATGCTGAAAATGCAGCTTTACAGTCACAGTAATACATTACATTTTAAACTATATTCAAATAGAAAACAGATGTTAAATTGTAGTAATATTTCACAATATTACAGTTTTATCTGTATTTTAAAGGGTTCGTTTGCGCAAAAATGAAAATTCTGTCATTAAATACTCATTCATTTTGTTCCAAACCCATAAGACTTTCGTTCATCTTCGGAGCATCTTTCTGTCCCTCCATTGACCGCTACGCAAATGACACTTTGACGCTTCATAAACTCATTCAAACCATGAATTGAGCGGTTTATCCAAAATCTTCTGAAGAGACTCGATCGCTTTATATGATGAACAGATATAATTTAGGCTTTTATTCACACATAAACATTCATCAACACACATCAGTTGTGGTAAACGGAAGCGCAAGCATGTTGGCTTGACGTGCGAGAACCAACGCGGTTCATTCTCGTGTTACGCAGCAGGTTTGAGCTTCCACAAGATGTTTGTTCTCATGAGTCAAACAGGCTTCTGTTTATGTTTGCTGATCAGGTTTATATGAAAATAAAAGCCTAAATTATATCTGTTCATCATATAAATCATCATACAATTTGGACTAAACCACTCAATTCATATGGATTCCTGTCATGAAGGGACATAAAGCTCTTTATCTTAATTTTGAAACGACATGAGGATGAGTTTTTAATGACAAAAAAAATCATTTTTGGATGAACATCCCTTTAATTCAAATAGATGCAGCCTTGGTGAACATACTAGATTTTTTCAAAGAATCATAAAGATCCCAAACTTTTGAATGGCAGTGTTTGTGTTTAAGATTTGCTAATAATTGATGATCTATCAAGTGTTAAACAAACGTTGTTATCGTGTACACTGCATTGTATAAATGCTTCTATGTTGTATACATATTAAACTTGAGTCCTTAATGGCCAAATATATAAATAATTTTGTAGACATGGCATGAGAACAATGCTAAATGGAGACAATTGACATCTTTTTTGTAGTGTATTAAAAAATAATTTTACATTACCCGCCCAGAGCATCCGTGGTTTCATCGGCAAATCCATCATAAACGTCCACACCACGACCGACACTCTTCATACTATGCACAGACCCTGCTCTCTTCATGGTACCTTGGTAATGCCCAGCACCCACCAGACTGGCTCCCCCAGTGGACATCTGTTGCCACTGCATTGAGTTGCCGCTCAACCTTTGCTGCTGTTGCTGCTGGATCTGACGATTATTTATGCGGCTGATGGTCCGGTGGGAAGGGCCTTTAAATGAATATTGATTAGCCAATTCTGCCTCCCTCCATCCTGTGTTGAAACCCTCCCGTGCCAGGGTCCCACTGAGGGTGCGTTGCCTGTGCACCGCGTTGGGTGAAGGGCTGTGGGTATACGACGGCATCCAATTCGCCACAGGAGATGGCTGCCGTTGCAACGTGAGCCCGGCCATTGCTCCCACCTCCTGCTCAGTCCGATTCAGTGTCCTCGATTCTGATGTTTGCATCTGGTTGTAAGAGCCACTCAGATGTGAATCATCATGGTACATGTACGGGCGGCCCACTACGGCGGGCATGGGCACGCCATGGCTGATTCTGTGCCGTGTGCCCACTTCTACTGCAGAGCGAGAGGAAAAATCCCCTGCGTACTGAGACAGTCGGGGTGTCTGTGTAAAAGCAAGTCATAGAGTCATATGAATATCAAAATTATACCAAAGCAACATTTTGTGTCTGATATGAGATATGAACTCCTCTTGCAGGCTCACTGCTATCTCACAGAAGGGGTAACGTGGCCTCCGGTCCACCGTTTGGCACATGAGGTCTTGAGTTAGGAATGTTTCAGATGCACATTGGGCTCTGAGCTCAATTCCACAGCTTGCTATAACTGCACTTCACTTTCTAAACACAGCTCCCACAGGAGAACGCAAAATACCACATCATTGTGTGTGCAGGGTGCAGCCACACAGAGTGTCATTGTCATGGGATTGTGGACTTTACAAATTAATCCAATACAAAAATCATTCATAGTAGGTTCTGACCTGATTTTAAGAGTGTTATCAATGCAAAATTATGTCAAATAAAATATTTTTTACTTAGTAGATAGCATAAAACTAGAAAAACTTGATTTAATTTAAAATTAACAACATGATTTCTTAAAGGGTTAGTTCACTCAAAAATGAAACGTCTGTCATTAATTACTCACCCTCATGCCGTTCTAAACCCATAAGCCCTTTGTTCATCTTCAGAACTCAAATTAAGGTATTTTTGATGAAACCCAAGAGCTTTCTTACTTCTCAAAAAAATGCCATGTGACTACAGTGGTTCAACCTTATGAAGCATTGAGAATACTTTCTGTGTGCAAAAAAACAAACGAAAATAACGACTTTATTCAACTATTTATTTTCTTCTGTGAATATTTTCTTCAGTCTCCTACGCTGTTTGCATTGTAACCGCAGTGCAGCGCTTCCGGGTTCTATGTCAGAATGCCGGCTCATTATTGGCCAACTCCTGCGTCAGCATCACACGCATGCATTGCGGTGCTCACATGAACAGCATCGGCCAATACAGAGCCGGCGTTCTAACGTAGAACCTGGAAGCGCTTCACTGCGGTTTACATAGAAGAGTCAGAGAGCTCTCAGATTTCATCAAAATTATCTTAATTTGTGTTCCCAAGATGAACAAATATGTTATGGGTTTGGAACGAAATGAGGGTGAGTAATTAATTTTAAAACAGAATTTTCATATTGGGGTGAACTAACCCTACAAAGGTTTTAACTCTATTAAAATTGGACCTTGAAATTATAAATGGAAGTGTTACCGCAGGGTCTTAAAGGGAAATGTTGCAAGGTAAAAATTACAAAATTACTAAAACAAGCTTTTGTATTTAAAATTATTGTTTCAAAATGCTGTGAATGTAGTCACACTTACCGCCATTGTTCTGTTGCCATTGTAGATAAGAGACTTGGAACTGAATCCAGGGCTTTTGGATTGGAATCTCACAGTGGATGAGTGGCCGTTAAATTCTGGAAAGAGGACCATTAAGTAAAATGTAAAAACAATGTATTTGTTTATGAGCATTGTGTCTAACTTACTTGTATATTACGTATATACTTTCCCTTTAACCAAAAACTTTTTTTGACTTTTCTTCTCAAGAACAGAAAATGACCATACAGTGAAAGTCAGTGGGATTCAATACAATATTGAGACATTTGTTCAAAATATCTTCTTGTGTGTTCCACAGAAAAATATTTTTTGCTATTTTGCCATCCAGATATACTTTCAGAGAAACAAGAACTACTCAGGAAAATCTCTCTCCCAGGTGGCTTTCGTTTTGATGGGATTTCTTCCAAAGCATTACATTGGTCAACAGTGACACAAGACCCAGCTGTGTCACCTGATCTTTGTTTGGTATTCAGCTCTCTGACTTTGTGCTTCGGCAAATTTAAAAGATCAGGTTTCTATCAGTGCTTGGCTTCTTAACCCAGTCTGTTGCAAACAGTGCTGATTAGTCGTTCACATCTAATATATTTGTGAAATTACATTAGGTTTAAGTCTCCAAAACATGCTCAAAGGAAGTTATTTCATGGATGAGAAGGGAAGTCTGCTATAGCAATCACACCATAAAAGAATGAAAAAGAGGGAAAAGAGGATGACATCATAGGGTGGTCCTTTGTCTTATTTTCAATGTTTTTTTGAAGTACTCTACAGTGCTCTTTTCTCTTTATTCTGTGTTCTTTATTGTCTTATCGTCTATCCTTTTCTTTTCTCTTTCTTTCCTCTGTACACTGACTTTTGTAGACAAACAAAAAACAACTTGAGTTGTTGATCCCTGAAAGAAAACCTCATGATAAAGTAATGGGACAGTAAGAAACAGAAATTGTCTACATTTAACAAACCTAAGCAACAAACCCAGGCTGGGTTGAGGGGAGTAGGATAGGTTCAGTTTGTGTAATGACTGAAAGATGCGGTCAACCACATATTGCTCCTCCCAGAGGAGAGATGAATTTCAGCTAGAGCTCCATATAAATGTGACAGGATGTTGCTCAATAGATACAAAGAGTAGAGTGACTTTGGCAAATCTTTACAATGTTTTTCTGAAGAAGTAAAATACTGAACGTATTAAACTATAGAGCAGGGGTCCCCAAACTTTTTTCTGTGAGGGCCACATTATTGTTATTTTCTTTAATGGGGGCCGGGTCGGTTACAGAAAATTACATGGGCCAGAGTGACTATTATTGTGGAGTTTTTATTATGATTTTAAATGTATTTATTATGCCTCCTAATGCTTTGTTTATTATTTTATGCACCATACAGACAAAAGAGAATTACTTTAAAAAAGCATTATCCAATTGTCTTGTAGTTCTAGTCATTTCTTGCTGGCTCGCGCGCACTTGCTCGATCACAATGAAACGTTCATTGAATGTGCGATTCTATTGGTGGGTGAATCTAACAAATAGTTAAGCTAAGCTATGTTAATATTTTAGTTAATTACTAAGGGAAATTGTAAAAGTAAAAAAAAAATAAGGGACATTTTAGTTTAAAAGGCAACCTTTATAATCAAATACAGATATGAATATAATTTTAAAATTACATTTTTTAAAAATTTGTCTCTGGCATTGTTCAAAGGGCCGGTCCAAATGTAGGGCGGGCGTATCCGGCCCAGCGGGCCGTAGTTTGGGGACCCCTGCTATAGAGTGTTAACCATCCATCTTAATATTTGTATTCAGTTCTGCAATTTAATTAAAGCATTATGTAAGACATAATGTTGCACATGATTATTGCACTGTAAAAAAATTCAGGCCTCCAATTTAAAGTTTTTTAGTTGACTGGTCGCATCTAAATTTTTCAGTTGGCCAAATTTAATTTTTGTGAATTGATCACATTTAATTCACAGAAATTCACTTTGGCCAACTAAAAAATGCGACCAGTCAACTAAAAACTTTAAATTGGAGACCTGAATTTTTTACAGTGCAATAATCATGTAGCAAATGCTGTTATAATGCAATCTGCATTTCCATAATCATTTAAAATGATTTAAAATTCTTCAATTGCTTCATTATCCCACCCATCTCCTCCTCTTATTGTAAAACATTTTCCCACTCAAATTTCTAGCTAATTCCGGTTTCAACTAAAGTTTCTAATCTGTCCGTGGGAGTCTGACAGGAAGCACAAATGTCCAAATTAAAGTCTTGGCAAGAATGTCTAAATGTTCAAGACCTGTCCAAAGCTGTCTTTATCTTGATTAACTGTGACTATAATTTTTAAAAATCAGCATTTCCTTGAACTGGCACGATTTCAGACCTTTGAAGTGCACTGTATTAAGATGGTTCCCTGGTAGCCACTATACAGAAGTTCATTAAACGTTAAATTCCTTTATATTGGGTGGATAAGAGAGTTCAGGGAAGATCACTTCTAAAATTGAAACATCTGTTTTGTTTCAGAGATCCTTGGCGTGACATGCATGTCTTTGCTCATCTCCTTCTGTTTTTCAGTAGACATTCCACCTTAATTAATGCCTTAATGCAACTGATTCGCAGGCTGTATTGATATATATATATATATATATATATATATATATATATATATATATATATATATATATATATATATATATATATATATATATATATATACAGTATACTTCAATGATGATGATGCTTTGAAATACATATATTATTAGACTACAGAATTTGTTTTATTGTTTTGTTTTCTGCATGTAAAAATGAAAATATTAAATAAAAATAAATAAATAAAAACAATACACTATTACAAAAAGCATACATGCCCCGGCGTGACCACAATGTTTACGAGGGATGTGGCTGGACTGTCTAAAAATGTTCCATTATAAACCCAAGTGCAATAACAACACAGCACATACTAAACTTGTTGCTGCTGGAATTGATAAAGTGTGAGATTCTTATTGCACAGATGCTCAATAAATCACCAAAATGAGTCTGAGGATGATTAAAACCCATGCAATCCCTGACGACTTGGTTACAAAATCTGAGTAACAGAGCATACATCTTGATGATAATTCAATAGCAGGCTGTGTGCAACATATTTTTAGGATAATTGCAAAGCAGCAGATGTCTGTTGCATGGGAATGAATGCGCCTTAAAAACAAGACTGTTTTTCCACGGTCATTCTTCTCTGAAACCTTCTCTTGACCATCACACATCCTCCCATTCAAGTCTCCCATAAGCTAAAATAGAACTGCCCTATACTGATAAAACACTCAAATGGCAGGAAACTCTTCTGCAAAGGACGTGGAAGTGTGACCAAGTGTGTGACAGACCAGGTCAAACTGAGCTCATGTGTATGCTGACTATACAATCAAACAAACGAAAAAATGCATTGCATTTAAAAAATTTAAATATAAAAAAAATGCAGCTAAAATATGATTTAAAATATACTTTAAAATGATTTATTCTGTTGTAGTTCGTTCTGTATTTGGAAAAATCATTCAACTCGAGAACGCCAGCTTGGTCATTTCGTGTTCTTTTCAAAGGGTCACGTCCAAATTCATTTTTAACATAGGCCAGACAGGAGCTCTCTAAATCACTGGCTGTGATTAGGCTCAACAATATAGGGTCAAAGTTTAAATGCCTAACATTCCTCTTGCAAACAGGCATCCCAAAGACTAGAGTTTCTTCCAGATTTTATTTAGTGTTACTGTTAGCAACGTCATTTCTGTTCATATTAATCAGACGTCACAATTTTAGTCAAGTATTAAGAAATGGACTTTGCTATAATTTGAGTGAGATCTGTATACTTCAACTCTAAATCTTATATACTATACTATATAATAGCTTATCCCCTTAGGTTCCTGTTCCTGTTAATTTGTGATTTGTAATGTAATGTTTGACCTAATGCTTCTGTCAAGGATTAGTTCAGTTATATTTCACCTCCACCTTCTTGACAGGAGAAAGTTTCACTTCTACAGGGCAATGGGGGTGGGGTGTTGGGGAGGTGGAACGTGAGGTTTGCCCTAATTTCTACCTGCCTTTCTAAGCCAGAGAAGAAAGCGATACCTTTCCCACGGGTTGTCTACACTCCTCCTCCTCCTCCTTCACAAACATCCACACACTGCTCTCAATGGCTTACATCTCTAAATCACATGTGCTGAGTGATCCATTTTACACATTTGCATTTGAAAGCCTCTATATATCTTGTCAAGGTTTCATTGTAGAACAATGGGCCGATTTTCCATTCATACAAGCTTATGTAACGTTTACAAGATTCCATTCTGAGGGCCAACTGACCGTCTAGTTTTCAGGAAAATGTCAGGATATCAGTTATTCCAAAGTATAATATCCTGTTTTTAGGGGGTTCCCAGCAGCCAAACTCAAACTCAAGCCAAATGCAAAACAAAATGAATGAAAAATGACCACTCACAAAAGTCAGTGTTTTGTCTCTTATTATCCAAGATACAAAGCAACACAAACAAGCACGCTGGAGAAACAGTGTGTGCACCTGCAGGAAATGTGACCAACTGTGACCAACAAATGAAGACCAAACAGATATTTGCATACCAATGCAAAACAAATCCTATCAGTGTCACCCAGAGTCTATGCAGAGCTATTGTGTTCACAAGTTCATTTATTGTATATGTTGTAAAGTTTTGCTTAGTACATTTCTGAAGGATTGTTTTCTTAAACTTCACAATATATAATTATTCATATGATAGTATTCATGTTATAGCTATTTACATAACTAGGCTACTGGTTTGATAAGTTATTTAGAATTTTTTTTAAAAGACACATTTGTCTTTAGAATCAACCAGGGAGAAACAAAACTCCCTTCTTCCTGTACTATTTTGAGGAGCTTCTATATTAGCCTACACTGTTACTACAGTAACCAGAAATATGTTTAAAATTGTACATTGTATGTTTTTTAAATGTCATATTTGCACATTCCATGGGTTTTATGTGGTATCAGAGTAGTGAAGAGCACAGCACCCGACAAACGGATCATCGGCAGGTTTTACTCACCTGTGGAGGCGTTGAGTCGGGATGAGGATGAGGATTTCTCCGCCATGCGCTGCTGGACCTGCTGCTGGACGCGTCTGGCTTTCGATAGGTGATCCTTCCTTGGATGGTCATCGGTCGGGATCGCATATGTTGTGACCGAGGTGCAGGGCTGTAAGGCGGAGAAGAACAGGCCCTCGGTGGCCACAACAGCACTCATTGTAAAGTCCGAAAGCTCACTCCAATAATGATACAATCCAAACTAGTTTTTATTTGCGCGTTGAAAATGACTTTCCGAGATAAGTATTTTGAGGGAAACTATATATTTTTTTGTTTTTTAAGAATTCCAATATCGGATTAAAGTAATTTGCCCGGAGCGCAAGTCAAATGAAAAGCGCCCCGTACACTTGATCTGTCCAGCTCTACGTAGGCAGCTGCGCTCTACTGTCGCCAATAGATACAGAGAGAGAGAGAGAGAGAGAGAGAGAGAGAGAGAGAGAGAGAGAGTAGACGGGCGGGGGCGTGGCCTCCTCATTCACTATGCTCTCAGCACTGAGATATGCATTTATCAGGCAGTTTAGAGTTACATTGGTAATATGCGATCCCCTGTGTAGTCTGCCTAGCTCACCCCTCTTCTAAAAGTAGTATTACCATGCTTTGAAATGGTACATGGACATATCATGGTTTTCTCTATTACAATGGAATTTGAACATGCTGAACATTCAGGATCATGGTACCTACAACCACATAACTTTTTTGAGTGTGATGGTATTCATTTTAATAAAGTGAACAAGTTATTTTAGGCATTGATAGTTTTATGAATAAATATATTGCTTACAAAAAGTGCCATCATACATATGTTTTTCTCTCTAAGTAACAAATATATAAATAAACACGACACAAATGATCACTCACCTTCAATACAGCAGACTCTGGTTTCATTGTATGAAATGTTCCTCCTTATTTATTTTTCTTTTGTTGGTTTTTGAGAACACAGCCTCACAATGTCCTTTCATAAGCCCTTTTCTCTCCTTCTTCTCTTGTCTTTAACTATTCTGTTTAAAGAGGAGTATCTTAAAATGTGTGTTACCCACCCAAATACTGACCTTACATCATCCCTCCTCCCAGGAACTTTAGTTAATCCTTGAAAAAAAAAAAAAAAAAAATTGGAGGAGAAATGCAGGGTTACGAAAAATCCCACTTTAAGGCGGACAGGATAAGCAAACTGTTTAGTCAACAGGCTGAGTGAGATATCAGGGTTTTTTCAGTTCAGTTGGGTTAGATGTGATTATATTCTGTGTATACTAGAACCAACTCATATAGTAATGAATGCATTATTTTGTCTGATTGCTTTATCCCCTAGTGAAATGGCCATTGCCGTTTGTTTTAAACAAAGGAAGGCCCCATAGTTCATTAGGACACACCCAATGCAGCAATCCAGCAACTGACCAGGGTTGTCACTATATCCCGAAACACTGGAATGGAGAAACTGCTACTTAAAATCACAGCTTTGGTGTCTGTGTCTCTATCTTAATTTGAGTTTTTCTGTCATTTTTTTTTTCTTTTTTTTTCTCTCTCCCCTGCAATGCAGATTCTTAGATTAGGATCTTTAAATGTGAATGGGCTGAGGGATGGGGGAAAAAGAGTTTTACTTTCTGAGTTTCTTAGGCTTAAAGTTTCAGAAGTAATGTTTTTACAAGAAACACATAGTGATATAAAAAAAATAATCTGAGTTAAACTTCTGGTGGGAAGGAAAGCTTTGTTTAAGCCATGGCACAAATGTTATTGTTGGCACAAATGTTATGGATTTTATTTTCAAATCACAATGTCAATATTTGATAAGAAATGGAAATAGAGAGAGGACATATTTTGATGGTGAAAGATAAAGTTGTGAATCAGGTATTATTTTGTATAAATACTTATGCTCCAAATAAATGGTCAGATAGAATCATCATGTTTAGAAAATTAGGAGAGTTTTCAAGAAGTTTACTTTGTATGGGATATAATCGTTGGTGGGGACTGGAATTGTTCTCTCAATTTTGTTTTAGACAGGAGTAATGAGGGATCACATCCTGTATCAGCTTCTTTTTTTAAAAAAGCATTACAGTTCAAAATGATTTGGTAAATATGGAGAGTTAAGAATAAAGAGATGAAGCAATATACATGGACAAATGATAAGCGCAGCAAGACTTGACAGGTTTTATGTCAAGCGTGCTGAAAATAATAAAATAATAGGGTAATATTTTTCCCTGTAGTCTATCAGATCACCATTTTATTACAGTCACTATTGTTTTGACACAATCAAAATGTAAATGTCAGTATTGGACATTTAATGTTGCATTGTTGAAAGAAAAATATTTTTATGAGAAATTAGAATTGTTTTGGAATGTATGGGGTTCTAAGAAAAGTGAATTTGATAATTTGACACAGTGTTGGGAAATAGGAAAGACACAAATACAAATATTTTGTCAGCAGTATACAAAAAATAACAGAACAAGAGACTTTACATATCATGTTGTATGATTCAGATTTCTAGATGATCTTCAGATGGCATTTAATGTGAAAAGAAAAGAGATCTAGAATATTTGTTGCAAGTGCGAGTTAAAGGTGCCTGGATAAGATCTCGTACATGAGATCGATGCTCCCACTGCTTATTTTTTTTTAATTAAGTGAAAGTGTCAAAACAACTAAATTAAATGTATTGTTTGACAACACCTGGTGGACGAAAGACTTTTGATGCAAGAGAAATGAGTAAGATTGCAGTGGACTTTTATTCAAACTTGTATAGAAAAGTAAAAACTGATACTGAATGTGTGTCACAGCTACTGCAGCAATTGCCTTCCCTTACTAAAACGCAGAGTGAGAATCATTAAAGGGTTAGTTCACCCAAAAATGAAAATTCTGTCATTAATGACTCACCCTAATGTCGTTCCAGACCCGTAAGACCTCCGTTCATCTCCGGAACACAGTTTAAGATATTTTAGATTTAGTCCGAGAGCCTTCTGTCCTTCAATTGAAAGTGTATGCAGTATACAGTCCCGTGTCCAGAAAGGTAAGAAGAAAGGAATGAAAAACATCATCAAAGTAATCCATGTGACATCAGTGGGTTAGTTAGACCCTTTGAAGCATCGACAATACATTTTGGTCCAAAAATAACAAAAACTACGACTTTATCCAGCATTGTATTCTCTTCCGCGTTTGTTTGAATCACGCTGCTGATTTAAGACACTGCTGATGCGTTATCTGGCGTCCATGTAGTCTGAGGAGACGCATGCGGCGCCTTACGCCAGCAGCCACGTCACTGTGGACTCGTGAATGCAGATTCAAACAAACGCGGAAGAGAATACAATGCTGGATAAAGTCGTAATTTGTTATTTTTGGACAAAAATGTATTGTCGATGATGTCTCATGGACTACTTTGATGATGTTTTTCATACCTTTTTGGACACGGACTGTAGAGTGGGCATTCACTTTCAATTGAAGGACAGAAAAGGCTCTCTGACCAAATCTAAAATATCTTAAACTGTGTTCCGGAGATCTTACGGGTTTGGAACGAAACCCGTAAGACCTCTGATGCCGTTAAACAGATGAAGCCTGGCAGAGCACTAAGAATTTATGGACTAACAGTGGACTTTTATAAAGATGTGTGGAACTACATCTTTTATGAGGTGATCCAAGAAGAACTTTGATAAAGAATCAAACTTTTATATATGAACGCCTCGTTTTCTAAAAAAAAAAACGGTTGTGGGTTAAAGGGGTGATGAATTGAGAACTCAACTTTCCCTTGAGCCTTTGATATAAAAAAGGTCATGGTAATATAAGAATATCCTGTAAATTTAAGAGCTGAAAGCTTCCTTGTTAGTCGAAGAAAATTTTAATCAAGTAAAAAAGTACTGTATCTGTAAGGACAGAGACAGAGGAATCTTATGCAAGTAAAAGTTTATTAAAATAATCAGCGAGACAGAGAGTCGAAATCCAATAAGGTTCTCCGAACTAGATGTAGATGCACAATCCAGAACGGTCTCTGGAACTCAGATGTAGATGCACTCCAGAACGAATCTCAGGAACTCAAATGTTGATGCACAATCCAGAACGGTCTCAGAATCTCAGATGTTGATGCATACTCCCTCTCAGGAACTCAGAACAGCGAGGAGCGCCGTACACGCCCAACGGATCTCGTCTAAAAACGAGACACACCGAAGAGCAGGGGAAAACATAATGTTCACAGATGTGTACAGTACCGAGTTCAAGGAGTTGTCAGCCCCAGTCTAAAAACAAGACTCGTTGGCAGATGATGAATCCAACTAGTCCGTAAGGAAATAATCCACAAGGAAGCGTCACACTGTGTACTCACGATAATGCCAGGAGAAGGAGCTGAAGTCGATACAAGCATAATTCCCCACTAAGTCCTGGAAACAAAACATAGTGGAAAACACGATCAAAGACCAACAAAAGTCACACACGGCATAGCAGCGAACACCCGGGAGAAACACAACGAACGCGCACAGAACACAGCACACCTGGACCTAAAATAGAAGGAACAATTACACAACAGCTGTGGAAAACAATCAGGGATAACGAGGAGGGAGGAGACAGAGAGTGCACACATGGAACACACAAGGTAAACAAACAAAAAGAGCAACCGATCACACCGGAATCCTGACAGTATCTGCCGTTAAGTGAAGGAGGCCTTATGGACAATAAGTCCAAAGTAGCTGCGTTTAGACTGCACAAAGACTCCTTTATTATCAGTCTTAGAACTGGACAGAAATAGCGTGTCCCTTACTAAAAAGAGTGGGGCGGATGAACTTGGATAGACATGGATTTTAATTGACTCTCTTCTTTTTATGCATCAGTGTTAAATGTGTGGCAAATATTTATTGTTAAAAGAAAGCTCTCTGATCTAATTCATGAGTGGGTTCTTGAAGAACCTTTACTTTTTAACCCTCTTTTATCTAGTGTGATGTTAAAATCTAAAGGTGTCTGCACAAGCCTGGTTAAAGCAGGAATGTAAAATCTGTCATATGGTTAACGGACCGATGGAGAATATTTGGCCATGAGAATTGGTATTCATTCTGTTCGGATTGTTGAAAAATGACTAAGATGCAGGAGTCTTTTCCTGAAATACTATTGAAAGCAGAGATGGTTATGAATTTATTCCCCAGCATCAGTGTGGTTGCAAATGTAGGAGATTGGCAGGAGAGTTATGGAAGATTACTTTCTTTTACAACCCCTGAAATTGGTCTCTTTGACACTGCAGGGAGTGCAGAATTATTAGGCAAGTTATATTTTTGAGGATTCATTTTATTATTGAACAACAACCATGTTCTCAATGAACTCAAAAAACTCATTAATATCAAAGCTGAATATTTTTGTAGTTTATTAGTAAGTAGTTTTTAGTTTTAGCTATTTTAGGGGGATATCTGTGTGTGCAGGTGACTATTACTGTGCATAATTATTAGGCAACTTAACAAAAAACAAATTTATACCCATTTCAATTATTTATTTTTTCCAGTGAAACCAATATAACATCTCAACATTCACAAATATACATTTCTGACATTCAAAAACCAAACAAAAACAAATCAGTGACCAATATAGCCACCTTTCTTTGCAAGGACACTCAAAAGCCTGCCATCCATGGATTCTGTCAGTGTTTTGATCTGTTCACCATCAACAGCAGCAGCAACCACAGCCTCCCAGACACTGTTCAGAGAGGTGTACTGTTTTCCCTCCTTGTAAATCGCACATTTGATGATGGACCACAGGTTCTCAATGGGGTTCAGATCAGGCGAACAAGGAGGCCATATCATTAGATTTTCTTCTTTTATACCCTTTCTTGCCAGCCACGCTGTGGAGTACTTGGGCGCGTGTGATGGAGCATTGTCCTGCATGAAAATCATGTTTTTCTTGAAGGATGCAGACTTCTTCCTGTACCACTGCTTGAAGAAGGTGTCTTCCAGAAACTGGCAGTAGGACTGGGAGTTGAGCTTGACTCCATCCTCAACCCGAAAAGGCCCCACAAGCTCATCTTTGATGATACCAGCCCAAACCAGTTCTCCACCTCCACCTTGCTGGCGTCTGAGTCGGACTGGAGCTCTCTGCCCTTTACCAATCCAGCCACGGGCCCATCCATCTGGCCCATCAAGACTCACTCTCATTTCATCAGTCCATAAAACCTTAGAAAAATCAGTCTTGAGATATTTCTTGGCCCAGTCTTGACGTTTCAGCTTGTGTGTCTTGTTCAGTGGTGGTCGACTTTCTGCCTTTCTTACCTTGGCCATGTCTCTGAGTATTGCACACCTTGTGCTTTTGGGCACTCCAGTGATGTTGCAGCTCTGGAATATGGCCAAACTGGTGGCAAGTGGCATCTTGGCTGCACGCTTGACTTTTCTCAGTTCACGGGCAGTTATTTTGCGCCTTGGTTTTTCCACACGCTTCTTGTGACCCTGTTGACTATTTTGAATGAAACGCTTGATTGTTCGATGATCACGCTTCTGAAGCTTGGCTATTTTAAGACTGCTGCATCCCTCTGCAATATATCTCACTATTTTTTGAATTTTCTGAGGCTGTCAAGTCCTTCTTTTGACCCATTTTGCCAAAGGAAAGGAAGTTGCCTAATAATTATGCACACCTGATATAGGGTGTTGATGTCATTAGACCACACCCCTTCTCATTACAGAGATGCACATCACCTAATATGCTTAATTGGTAGTAGGCTTTCCAGCCTATACAGCTTGGAGTAAGACAACATGCATAACGAGGATGATGTGGTCAAAATACTCATTTGCCTAATAATTCTGCACTCCCTGTATATCTAAGAAGTCACTTTATCTTGTTTGTGTCAAATATCTAAATTTAAGAGCATTGAAAGATCTTCTAGAGACTAAATGGACTAATTGTATTGAATCAGATGCCTCTGAAAAAAAGGATGTTGAAGGACATTGTATAAGAAACCAATTGAAAAAAGAGGTGGTTTTGCAATGGAGGATTTCTCGTTGGATTTTAGCATCAAACCGTTATAAAGTTCATCTAAATCCAATATTTATTGGATGTTTAAGGCTATTTGGAATTCTTGGTGTGTTAAGAGACTTGAACCATCATTTTGGTTTTATTTTTTACAAAAAGCATCTTTATTTTTGGACCAAATTATAGCGCCTCAAATAAAACAAAATTGTTTTAATTAATATTTTAAGGCAAAAATGGCAATTTGGCTGACAGAAAAGAGAACATTGCTGTTTAATAGTGATACTGATCCTTTGATCATGTTCAGAGCTCTGGTAAAAAGTTATGGAGTATAAGTATTATGAAATTTGTAAATGATACTGAATCTTTCTTCTTTTTATGGGGTGTTGGAAATATTTTATGTCAACCCAATGGAGAGGAAGGTTGTGATGGAAGCTGATTTTATTTGTATTTATTGTAAATGTATTTTTATTAGGAATATGTATTTATGAAGTAATGTGTTAAGTGTGTATCTTGTGTTAATGGATTGTAATAGACCCTTTTCACATTTCTGTGTTTCTCAGAGCGGAAGTCGTCATAGTTGGGTTAACTTTTATAGCGGCGAATGAGAGAATACATTAAATATATTTTTTGTGTCCCGAGCAAAAGAAAAACACAACAATAGTGATTTCACAACATTCAAAAAGAGGGAAAAAATAGTGTGAGATTGATAACGGCGGTGAAAAGAGAGAAATATGTTATTCCCATAGACGCTGTATTCAAAACACCCTCACATGGATCGGACTTGTTTGTTCATCCCACAGATGCTCGATTGAACTAAGATCTGGGTGACTTGGAGGCCAAGTCAACACCTCAAGCTCGTTGTGTTCCTTAAACCATTCCTGAAACATTTTTGCTTTGTGGCAGGAGGCATTATCCTGCTAAAACAGGTCACAGCCAATAGGAAATACCGTTTCCATGAGAGGGTGAACATGGTCTGCAACAATGCTTAGGTAGGTGGTACGTGTCAAAGTAACATCAACATGGATGGCAGGACCCAAGGTTTCTAGCAGAACATTGCCCAAAGCATCACACTGCCTCCATCACCCGCTTGCCTTCTTCCCATAGTGCATCCTGGTGCCATGTGTTCCCCAGCGATGAACTGTGTATTCTGACACCTTTCTATCAGAACCAGCATTAACTTCTTGAACAATCTGAGCTACGTTAGTTTGTCTGATTGATTGGACCACATGGGCCAGCCTTCGCTCCTCACGTGCATCAGTGAGCCATGACCCTGTCGCTGGTTCACCACTGTTCCTTCCTTTGACCACTTTTGATAGATACTGACCACTGCAGACCGAGAACACCCCATAAGAGCTGCAGTTTTGGAGATGCTCTGACTGAGTTGTTTAGCCATCACAGTTTGGCCCTTGTCTAACTCACTCAAATCCTTACGCTTGACCATTTCTCCTGCTTCTAACACATCAACTTTGAGTACAAAATGTTCACTTGCTGCCTAATATAATCCCATACATATGGGGATCTCAATGCTGTGTTCAAATTAATTGAATAAAAAAAGTTAATCATATTTCGTTTTCGAACATTGAAAATGGGAAAAAAAATCAACAATTTGGATATGGAGCTGCAATGGAATCCCCATATCTATAGGACTGAACCACATTGGGCCTTTAAAAATAATAAGGAAAGAATAATTTTATTAAGAATGAGAATCTAGAAGGATATTAAGATATCTTCAACAGTTTTTGAGTTACAGGCATGCAGACTTTGGAAAAACTAAACGTATGGCAGATCTTGTACAGATATTCCTCTTTAAAAGAAAACATATCAGCTGCCTGTATACAAAGTGACCTACATTTGCCTTCTGACCACTGGAAATGTGTACAATTTACCCATTTACTCATGGAGTCACATTAAAATCCCCACATCTCTAGAAATGAACCATATTCAGCTTTCAAAAAATAAAATAAGATACCAACAGAAAAGTTTGTTTAAAAAAAACAAACAAACAAACAAAAAAAAACAATCAAAAGATATTAAGATATATTTAGTACTTTTTTTCAGACAGACTCTGGGTAAAAACAGAAGAAGTGCTTTTTAATCACTACAGTATTGGCATTTAATGCAACAAAGATTGCTAAAAATCTATATATTTTACTAAAAGAATGACCAATCTCTATGTAGAAAATAAAATGATGCTGCCATCGTTCTAAAGTCATTTGTATCCTCCTGTAATCTGGTCCCAAATCTCAGGTGAAAATTGTCATTTTGAGCCCCCTTCACAAAATAGTGGATTACTCCATAAATATCAATCCATAATATTTTGGATTTCTTCTTCATTAATGCATGTCTTCCACCAGATAATTTTTTTAAAATCAAAATCAAAATTTTTAACCCGGGACCTAATGGTTGAGTTGACATGGAATGACCCAAATGTAATTTCCATGCTTTGATATGAGTATCAACGGTAGGGTACTCGATAACAACTTTCAGATATCTTATTCACAACCGACAAGGCAAAAATGAAGACACAAGAACAAAATAAAGACAAGTTATTTGTAAAATACATTTAATTCATGAATGTTTGGGCAACAAAACCAGACCGAAAGCTATAATTGGTGTGTCAGGGTAATTTGGGTATCCTTACAACACAAAGGTTAATGTGTTTTAATTACAACAGTTATTTTCACAAACAACTGTTTCGCCTTCATATTTAATAGTTAGATGATCATGCTAGACCTGTGAGAACCCCCTAAAATTCTTACATGCTTCAATTGATTTTTTTTTTTTGACAAGTACCAGGAAAAAGATATCACAATTAAAGGCATACATTGTTTTTACATGGTAATTAGTATACTATATAGCTGTACAAGACACTTTTTAAGCATATCAGCATAGGCAATATGTGTTAACAATACAGGGTTGCATAATGCATGTAGTAGCCAAAATCTTCGTATTAGTGCGGTCTAGAATAAGTGCACAATAGACATGTACACAGGCATAGTAAGGGTGTAATCACCAGTTGTCAAAGTGAGTAGTCTTTGCGCCACCTAGTGAAAGTGGCACGGTATTACAGCAACTACATTCGTGAGGGGTGGCAGTGAAGAAGAGTAAAGAGCTTGTCAATTCTATAATCATTCAAGTCTATCCATCTGAATTCACTGTCAAAATATATCACACACGTACATTCACACAAACTCCTTGGATTTTTCAGTTGAGTGATATTAAAAATTACAGTTATGACAGCATAGAAAATTCCATTAGGAATCGATCTGGATTTGCTATCTAAAGGCACCCACACACTACAAGATAATGGGGCCCATTTTGGACCTGATTCTTCTCTTCTGACAATCCTAGGTAAAGTCCCGATTATCTTTATGGTCTACAGATTATCTTATCAGATTTTCTTGTGGTGTGAGGTGTGTTAAGAGTGATTTCCCGTGTTCACAGTCGGGATTCTGTGTGGTGTGGTGCGGTGCTGTCTTGGTTATATCGTGGTATTCCACACACTATAGGTACAAAACGGCTACATTTTTTATTGTCATGTTTATGGTCACTCACGTTTTGAAAATCTGATAAGACTTTCTTTTAGAAGAAAATCTTTTAGTGTGGGCTAGCCTTAAGTGATTAAGGGATCGGTGTTTCATTTATAAGGCCAGTAGGTATGTATGATCCTCTCCATGGCTGCGATCACTGTAAAGAGAGGCAACTTAAGTGACTAGGGCATTAATTCTTAATGTGTCCAACTCCTTGTATGACGGGCATGCAGGAAAATACATTACACTATATTAGTCTTATGGAGCATAAAAAGTTAGCAGATTGCAGTGGGCATCAGGAACTCCGTGTAGAGCAAAAATGCGGATCTAGGATCAGCTCTCTCGTCCATGTGATCTCACATACAAGAAACACAATGATCATAGATCAGCGCCCTTTCTGCTATTAAAGGAATATGCTAGGTTTAATACATTTCAAAGTTATGCTCAACTGACAGCATTTGTGGCATGTTGTTGCCACAAAAACTAATGCCGACTCTTGTGAAGAAAAAACAATGCTGAACACTTGATGGAAGTGAATGGGGCCTTCTTGCACATTTCTGGAGAAATGTGAAGCTTGTGTACTTTTATAAAAGCACTGATGTTTCTGTTCAAACGTTTTAAGTAGTTCTAATCATTTTAGATTTAATTTCTCATGGCAACTAAATTGTGAAATTGTTTTTTTACACAAAAAAAAAAAAAAAGATTTTCACACAAATCATGTCAGCATTGATATTATTTGCGTCTTGTGGCTATACTATTGAAACAGAATATTTCAATTTTTAAGAATCAACCCAATTCACCCTCATTTTAGTCTTGAAAATGTCTTCTAACTCTTTGGCTGTAATCCAGATTGTTGCTGTTTTTGAAGAAAATGAGGTACAGTTAATTTGGAAAAGTGCTGTCTGATATACATTTTTAAGCTTTGTTTGCGTCGACTGAGCTCTACTGGATGGCATACAGTCTAAGAAGGAAATGTAGTACTCGTTATCTCGTAATGTTAAGTCGAAAGTATACTTCCATGTCTGCGAGTAGCCCGATTGCTGTGCTGCGCGAGTGATCTGAGCGCATGAAAACCAAGGTCCACTAGGTAGCGCGGTGTCAATAGAGCATACTTTCTCGCTCAACTGTACGCTAGACGGAGCAGGAGGTGGAAAATGAAGTATATCCGTGCCTTTAAACATTTTGAAATCTTTGCATTCTCATATCCAATAAGCACTGTATTCCGACTTTCTCTCTCACCTAGCTAACACTGTTTATTTTAGTGGTTTCTCAAGAAGAAACGTGTACATACAAGCAGCAGTCTCAGAGAAGAAGGTGGGACAGGAGTGTTCAATACGAGATTCATGCTTATTCAGCCATACAGGGCTGCAAATATATACAGTTTATACATGTACATACGAAAAGAATGATAGTAACCGATAGCAATAGCAGTACAGTTAACACAAAAAAACTACAAGCAAATAAATGTATCCATTCTTCATGTGATAATGTACTGTGTGTGTGTGTGTGTGTGTGTGTGTGTTTATAAGTCTACTGCTATAGCTACAGAACGCAACTAGTCATCGCCAACTACAGCGTAAACAATTGCAGACTAGTCGTTGGTGGATCCACTGCCACATTTGAACAGAAATACACAAAAGTTGTTCTGAGACGCCAGGAACTGGACAGAGTGACTATATTATAAAACAATGGTAGATACAAAACAAAATAGGAGATGGTAGATATAAAACAAAATGAAATTTTTTTTTGGATGATGTTTTTAAAGAACATATCTTGCCCCTGTGTTTTAGTAAACAGGGCTGTTCCTGATACCGCAGCAGAGCACCATGCTGAAGATCATCTCAAGATCTAGAAAGGGAAAAATAAGGGGTAAAATGTGAAGCAAGCATCATCAAATGATAGTAGAATGTAACTTGGCCCCAATACAAACAGTCAAGAATCCCTTACCATGATTACAGCAACAACCAGGGCGGTGATGCCAATCAGGGAGATCTTCTCTGAGAAAATATCTTTGATCCTGGAGTGACAGTTCTGAAGAGCGGAGAAAAGGTTTTGTATCATGCTATGAGGGACAATTTGGAGAAGAATTCTCCATTCTGAGGGTTTACTGAGGGTAGACTTACTGCAGATTTAATTTTCAGTTCTCCAGGACAGACGTCCGAGGCGAACATCTCAGAAAATCCCAATATGCCTCCTTTGCCACAGCAGTTCAGCTGAAAGCCAGAGATGACACTGATTAGATATGTGTCTTTACAACATATTTTGGTTTGAGTCAAGTTTGTTAGCTTGATTATTGTGGTGCTCCTCAGTACATGAGGACTACTTACCGTCTCGTGAAAGACCTTCAAGACAGTAGCGGCAGCCTGATTTTGATCGGTTTGCAAGATTGGAATTGTAACGCCTTTGTCATACACAGAGTCATAGAAAATGATCATCTCTTTGGAGATCTGAAAGGTAAAAGAAGAAGATGTGATTAAAAATATATGTAACCAGATGTCTATGGGTCAGCTTGACACATAAATTGTATACATAAAACCAACCTTGTCTTTGTGCATGAATCCCCAGATTCCAGCAGCAACCTCACAGGCAAACAGAATGACCAGGCAGGCGAAGAACTGTAGGAGAGAAACAAAAAATGATGTGTACTGTATATAGGCAGGAGTCTGTTCTGCGTACAGTTCAAGATCCCAAACTTACCAAGAGTAGTGTATGACGGTCAGCAATTGTTAAAATAATAAATTCATGGCAACATAACAAGTTCAGTGAATGCTTTACTTCAAATAATTAGATGAAATCAACTTAAAAGCAATGTAAACATCAGTGTTGCCTTTACAGTGGGGTTTTACAGTCATTCCATTAATATATATTTCTGGTTATTGTTTGGCATCATGTGATTTGAGGGATTTGCTGAGTGGCCACAGGATATGTTACTCACTGTTCCGAGAAGACACTGGGATTCCTGTATGGCTCCATAGCAACCAAGGAATCCAACAAACATCATCACAGCACCAACAGCAATCAAGATGTGGACACCTTTAAGAAGAAAAGCATGCGCGTTATCTTAAAGGAATATCCCAGATCCTTAAACAAAAAAAATCTGGGATCAAAGAGGGAGCCATGAAGCTCAGTTCTCTAGATGCATAATTAAACTAAACCGATTTGTCGACGAGATTTGAGAAGTCAACCGATCAAAATAGTTCATACATCAAGGGTGCAGTACTTCATCGTGACCAGCAGGAGTCACTGTGTGTTCATTTTGACAGGGTGGTAAGTTTACTTTAAGCAGAAAGAAAACTGCAAAACATTTGGAAGGCATACTAAGAGGCCCAAATTAACTTTTTGTTTCCATTCCCTCATTCACATAAAAAAAGCCTTGAGTTAACAGCAAATCAGGGATCTTATGTAACATGACGTGCACTGCTAGAAGGAAGAAGAAAAAAAGAATAAAAAGAGCTGTGGAGTTAAAGATTCAACAGCTTTCTCAGAAAGAAAGAATGACTTCTTTTTCCAGTGTTGACGTTGTTTAGTAACACAGGCTCAGTGATAACTGCTGTAACCATAGCAACCCCAGTAGGCCTTAGGGCGCAGAAGCAGTTTGCATGGATGTTCAAATGACAGCAAATAGAGGGACACACACAGATAGAGAGATAGAACAGAAAACTCTCTCTCTCTCTCTCTCTCTCTCTCTCTCTCTCTCTCTCTCTCTCTCTCTTAAGAAAGCCACTCACAAACTGAAATCATTGTGACTCAGCACGCTGAATATGAGTGAGCATGGACTATCTTGAAACTTTGTCTTCCACTGTCATACCTGTTTACTCTTGCAACCTTGAATCTGTATTTTTGTTCATTTATTAATCGAAATGTAAATGTTTTGTTTGTTGTTGTTTATGTTATTCTTATTAACATGATTAGCAATTATTTATTCTCTCAAGCAATAATTAAATACATAAAATATCAATAATCCAGTTTGGTGAACTATTCTGGAAGCTGATTTGTTTGACTGATTCTATCATGTCAATCAATCCATGCAGAGGTATATGGACTTTTTTCTGTTACAGTGCTTAAACATCAATCATAAATTTTATTATTTATATTTAATATATATATATATATATATATATATATATATATATATATATATATATATATATATATATATATATATATATTTGTCAGGAAAAAGCTAAACTAAATGTGCTTTACATGGTAGCATCTAAATGAATGGTATTCAAGTCATAAAAAATATTTAATATTACAGAAACAACCTAAATACATCAGGGTTACAATGACAAATGTAATTTTAGATCAGATTAAGCAGAAAGCTCTCTTAAAGTCTGCATGAAATCAAAATGTACTTTAAAAAATCTGAAAATGTGTCAGGTTTAATCAATTCACTGATTGACTCTATCTTGTCAACCACACATGCAGGGACATGGGGCACACACATTCTTCCTTTGTAAGAACTAGGAACCTGTTGATTTGTTTTAGATTCCCTAGTCTAAACCATCTACAATTACAAGTACTTAATTACTATAGCATTGTTAATGTTTGAATGCTTATGATATTGTATTTACTGTATATTGTACAGAAACGTCATAAAGCTTTTAAAGAAGCAACTTGAATTTACTGGAAATTCTTCCTCTGGAAGTGTAATGCAAACCCCACCTTCTTTGTTTCCCCATCTCTTTTTCAAATTCAGTAGATTCTGTCCTGCCAACCCACTCTCTCTCATCCTCCGTTCATGCAGACATGGCCAGGGCACTTCTAGCTCTAATCTCAAACTGAATTTCCAGAGCATAATTCGATTACGTTTTTTAAAATGTCTAAATGTCCCGCTGTCATTTAGCAAACTGTGCCCATTCCCTTGCAAGAGAATAATAATAATTTAAAAAAATCAATGCAATGTGGGAAGGAGCGGGAGGGGACTGACTGAGTCCTGGTTCCATTTACTTAATTGCGGTGGATAAGGGGCTCAAGGAACCGCCACCAGGCCATTTCTCAGCGTGACAGGTCTGAATGGAGCGCTACGATGTGACTAGCATACTGAACAGCTGCATAATACACCCAACTCTCCCTCTATCACACTTTCACTTTCTCTTTAAACAACCCTCTTTCTATTTTGATTCCGATGTCTTTGGATGCCCATCTCCAATTACCAAGTCCGTAACTACTGAATGACTAGCACTCACTAGTTGTGCAGAGCCTAATTACTTTGAGATGAATTTCTTGTATAGTCCAAAAATAACTGATAACTGTAGCGAATGAGTGTCTTATGACAGAATACAATGAAGAGACCCCCAACCCACTGGTTCGAGGCACTGTGCCGTCTGCATCTCTGTCTGAGTGTACGTGAGTCTCTGAAAGAGCATCTGAATTCATGCACGAGTGCTAAAAAAGTTGCCAATTGCATCTTGATAATTTCGTTAATTTGAAGAGCAGACGTCAGGCTCTCGGCCCGTGAAAGACAGAGAGAGAGAGAGAGAGAGACAGAGATAGAGAGTGAGAGAGAGCTGGGCGTGTCACATGAGGAAATGAGAAAAAAAAAAGGAAAATATGATGAAGAACAGGAAAAGGAGGATTGTGGACAAAAGAATTATGAGAAGAATGAGACAAAGGTAGCAAGAAAAGGAGGTGAAGGAGTGGACAGGGGTAAAGGTACGGACACTGAAATTCAGTCATTTCAGTAGGAACCCATGGAATTTCGAATGAGTTTGGAAAATTTCCCAAAGCAGATTTTGCAACAGGTTCAAGTTGGTCACGTGGATTTGCCGCATTGACCGAATGCTTGGTTTGAAAGTGACTTCTGTGCTTCATACAAATCGCAACACTATTGATATAATTGACCTTTTTTTGCCAAATTTCGCAGAAATTTAGAAATCAGGATTTTAGTTCGAAAGCACATTTCAAAATACGATTTACGATTCGATTTTGCAACGGATTCGCCACGTTGACCAAAAGCAAGCTGCTTGGTTTAAAAGTGACTTTTGTGTGAGCTGTGCTTCATACATCGGCGCACTAGTAACAAGATGCAATAGACAAAGGAATGGGAAAGTCAGTGCACACGCTGCAAACTTTAAGTACAAACAGATGATGCCAGAGTTCAGAGTTGAACCACAATGTAAGTAATGGTGAGTGGAAAAGCTGCAGAGAGAGAGAGAGAGAGAGTCGGAGGGAGGTAGGGTGGCATGTTCTCAGACAGCAGGCAGAGCTGTAGTGGAGGAGGGGTGCTGGGATGTGTGAGCGGATTTTTCCTCTCGCTTTTTTTCTCTAGAGACTTTTCTCTAGTTTTCTGTAACTTGTGCCCTTTGAACGCACAGCGACAGCTTTGCTTTAGAAAGTCTAAACATGCACATTCTATTTACTTTCCTGTGTCTGCATAATAAAGTAACAATTTAACTGGCAACTGTTACCTATAAGGAGCTGTTTCTACCTGACCTAAGCCTTAAAGTTTATTTTTATTTTTAGTATGAATATTGTAGCCATAGGCTAATCTATAAGCTAGTGTGCTCCAAAAAAATCTCACAATGACATAAGCGTTCAAAACGTATAAATATGCAAATATGCATGCAAATATGGATCTACTATTTTGCTGACATCACTCTGCACTTCAGGCTCTGGTCAGATATTCTGTCCAATCAAATGCTCTCTAGAATCTGAAGCGTCCCGCCCCCTGCATTATAAATTGACCCTATTTTCTAAATGGTGAATGGCAAATAGTGCACTATATAGGGGATAAAGAATGATAACACACAGTGTAAATATGCTTTCCATTGGGGTGAATGAAGTCTGGTTTCACTTTAGTGTCACACGAACCCCCACTGCGTGAACATAGTCTGCTTCAGTCCAGAGACACCACGAGAAAAAACAGAAAATGTATCGGACCCATTTGAATTCTACGCATTACATACTTTTCAAACTACACATTGTCAGCATAATTATATTCACTGTTTTGCATTAGTAACATTTTCATATTAAATCCAAAAGGGGAATCTATTAGACTATGGCTGGAATAAACTGTCAAATGTGGCTTTACCGAGCTCCATGGCTCTGGCCGAGCTGTGATATAACCCTATTGGCTATTTTATAAAAGGGGAAGAGCTGCTCGACAGGTCTCGATATGACATGTTTTTAGCGGAACATCTTCTGAATCACCTCTAATATATCAAGTAACACTAATTTTAAGGGTCAGATCAAGTGGAAATAGGTCCTTGAGGAAACAACTGCATGTTAGCACTTTTTAAGGTGTAGACTGTGACTAGTGTTATTCTGGAAGTACACTTTGTTGATTCTCTAATGATAATTACTTCCTTTTCCTGTTTTCCTCATTAATCTTGACTTTGTTTTTTTCTGATGATGCTGCCAGCTCAGTTTCCTCAGTCTCAATCGTCACCATTCACTCAGTCTAAGATATCATTAGGACCTTTGTGTTCCCAAGCTCCCATCTCTGACTGATTTCAAGATTCACATCTTCCCCTTCATCTTGGTTCCCAAAGCTTATCTTAAGACACGGATTATCTATATTCGATAGCATGGTATCTAGAAACTGTGAAAGTAAGTTGTTCAGTTTTAGTGGGAAAAAGAAAAGAGAGAGTTGGAAAAATCTGTGTTAGTCTTCTTTCACAGAAAAAAAACAAACTTTGTTTTAGAAAGTGAGGAAGTAACAGCCCAAACTGGATTCTTAGACATGTGCCATTCGAATTCGAGTAATTGAAGGCAGAAAACGCTGACAACCACACAAAAGGCCTTATCACAACACTTCAAGGTCACTTCCTCATGAGGAAGCGTAATGTTTGCTCAGCTATAAGACACACAACCAAATAAGCCATTTTTGTAGAAAAGCAAAACTTTAATTAATTAAAATTAATTAATTAATACTCATTTGAAATAAATGTGTGGCCTGTAAGCCAGAAAAGACCTGGAGATAACTAAGTATACAATAAACATGCATCGTCTGCAGCCGTCTGTTAAGCAAGAACAAACCGGAGCAAATGACATTAGTTTTGCATTCCAAGGAAGGCTATACAACATACCGACTGCTTTTGAAGAAGAAGAAAAAACTAAAATGAATGTATTATGTTTTTTCCATTTATTCAAATGTGATATAGGTGATTTTCTAGCTAATACTATTTTACACTGTACAATATAGGAACCAACACTTTTATTAAATGACTATTATTAGAAGTAGCAGGATTGCGTAAGATTTATCTCAGTAAGGTCTGATGATTGTTGTTTTTTTTCTCATCAACTCATCACAAATCGCTACTACCTGGCAACCACTAAAACTCTTAAAATTAATTTGTACACTTGAATAGGCTTCCAGTGGAGAAGAGCATAAATCAGCATCAGCTCTGTGGTACAAATAACTCAAGACTATGAGCTGCAAAGCTAATGCTGAGTGCTGATGGACGTTCAAAGTGATTGTGATCATAGGAACAGGAAGCCATTTGTGCTAACTGAATATAAATGAATTCTAAGTATTGACTGAAAAAACATTTTGGCTAAGTGTCTCGTGGGGCCTGCAGACACTGGCATGCTTTCACACGTAGGTTATGCCAAAGGGTGGAGACTTTTAAAATGAGAACATCCAACAAATAATGTTCAGCTTACTTTCATCATGTTGGTCACCAAGGTTTATCTTTGTAATCCATGCAGGAGTACTTGAGTTTTTCTTTCCACTGGGGATTTCCCTAGGATGTTTTTATTAGATTGCCATTGAGTTTATAATTTGCCATGTGTCTGGTATGGTTTCGAAAAATATCGTTGCTTTAGCCACAGTCGGCTTGTGGTTCACTGGGTGGGGTCGGCCACTGTAGGAGGAACTAATAAGACATAACTCATTATGTTTACTCATTTACTAAAAGGAAAATGTGGGGATTTCTCTTGTGAATGAATCACAAAACATCCTTTCTGGAAAAAATGACCCAACATGAGATGTACATCTTGTGAATAAATCACAAAACATCCTTTATGGAAAAAAATTACCCAATAAACAAAATGTAATGTACATGAGATTGTGTTAGTCAATAATGGGCTTACCCTAAACATCGGTTTAGTGGTTAGTGTTATAAATACAATGAAGTTCAGTGATGACTGCTCTGAGACTTTCAATCTGAAATTTGGTAAAGTTTTGAAAGAAAGAGAGAAGCCGTATATGACGCCTATGAACATCCTGCTATTGCTCACCAATGCTGCTTTTAAACTGATCTTGCAGTTGCACATTTGTCAAAGAAGGAACAAGCACCCACTCTTGAGGGGGTCATGAACTGCATTTTTTGGTCCACTTATAATGTCATCAAGACTTTTACATCAAAAAACATCCTAATTTAGAAGTGATCTCTCTCCTGTTTTTGACTCTCTCAGAGTCTCTCTTTCAAACACCCAGTTTTGATAGGCACATTCAAGACTTTTTTGCATATTAAAATCATTTTCAACGTTCCCACATTACAAGTATGGAATTGTTTCGAAAACTTCAGATGCTGAAATAAGGAATATATTGAATTCTTAATATTTGAGTTAAATTTTAGTCAGAATTATTCAATTGCGCTCCACCTGGTTGGTGCTCGTTCACTGAAGTCTGTGAAGGTTAGTGGAGCTGGATAATCGCTTGCATAAGGCTCGTCCAAATCATAACCCCTTTAAAATCTAAAACGTTTACAGTAAAAACAGTAATATTGTGAAATATTATACTTTATTGTTTTAATATATTTTACAAAGTAATGTATTCTGATATGCTTTTATTTTCAATATTGAAAACAGTTGCGCTGTTTAATATTTCTTTGCGAAACTGTGATTTTCTGGATTCTGTGACGAATATAAGGTTTAAAAGAACAACATTTACTTAAAATATAAATATTTTGAATCTTAATGTACGTCTCTGTCATCTTTGATCAATTTAATACATCACTGCTGAATAAAAGTATTAATTTCTTTTTTCTTTACCAACTCCAAACTTTTGAACGATAGTATATAACTTCACTTGTGTACTGCTTGAGTGATCAGTGTGAAACAGACCTGGGACAGCAGAAAAATCCTTATTATTAAGCGCTATGATTAGTTGGAAATTTTGATTATGATTAGCCAACAGTTGAACTAATGGCACTAATGTCATATTTGTCTTATTTAAACTGTGTTGTTTAAGCACAGCAGCCACTCGTCAATTTTGTGGCTATGGATAAATCCCTCCCCTGCCAATATGGAATAATTGAGTCACTCGGGTATGCTCCATTCTCCTCACACTCAGCAGCAGGCATTTTCAGGGAAAGGCTGACCTGACCACACACTGCCATGAGATTACACAATGGCTGATGGGAATTGCTCAAGTAAAGATAAGTGAAGGAAAAGAGTCTCTGGGTCTTTGGATATTTTTAGTCACTGAGTTTGTGTTCACCTAGAGTACATTACATTCTGACGCTGTTTCTGTATTAGTAAAGATCATAACAATGATTTATGGAAATTAATGATTGACTTACTATTTAATATTTATGAGTGCTCATTCTTTAATCGCATTGTAGCCATGAGACAAAGTGATGACTTTTAAAGAGACTATTAAAGCAAGCACAAATCTTTACTCTATTCAGAGCAAAAAGCTTTCCCACCTGGAGCTGTCCACTGCTCTTTCTCTGATGGACTTGAGCTCTAGTTGTGTTCTCTCACATTACACTCCATAAAGAGCAAGGCGGGTGTATAGTGCTTCTGGCTGCAGGCCATTTCCTCACATTAAGATGTTGAGAGCTGTAATGTTTCATCTGCAGCTCCTTACATGGCATCCTTGCACTTTGCAGACAGACAATTGATCAAAGTATACTTGTTCTTTTTCTGCTACGCATTCTGTCATTCATCATTTGTATTGCATCATTCCCTAAAATCTCTAATTCTGCCAAATGCATATCATTGTAAGAGCAGCTTATTTCTGTAAGTTAACAGATCTGAATGCAAAACGAGAGAACCAGCTTACAGAAACTTACTTACAGAAATAAGCTGCTCTATTTTGTCTGACAGTATTCATTATTAGGTTACCATGTGTTTGGATGCCACAAATCACCTCTCGCCTTCATGCCCCCCTGACCACTGCCACTCCCATAGTGCCTGAGCCATGTGTGATCTTCCAGTTAAGCTCTCAGCTGTTCCCAGACATCACGCAGGCAGGCCACCCGCTGGGCTTTTATAATAGCGGCTGTGTACCACTGAAGCGGACCTTGATGGTCAAAAGGTTAAAGCCTTTTTCGTTTTTCGCTTAGGGGTGAAAAGAAGTTTGAAACGACCTGAGCAGTAATACACTGTCAGCAACCAATGGTTGTTCGAAGGTTTTTAACAGTCAGAGAGAACTTTTTTAGGAAGGTTTACTTAAGCAAGACGAACTCCTGAAACTAGAGATGCAACGGTCGACCCCCCCTCCCTTTTTCTTTGTACTGGACTTACACAAAAACTATATTGCAATAATTTGCCAAAATGAGCACAAAAAGAGCACAGAAGCGCCAACAGAGCAAATACTGTACAGGGTACTGCAAGCTCACTGTTCACAATGCTCCAAAATATTGGAAGAAAAATATAAATATTGAATTCATGGTGGGGGTTTTCAGAGTAAATTTGCATTTTAATTTAGCCCGTCTGCTATATATTTGTTTTGCACATGTATGTAATTTCACAAAGTCAAATCATTCTGTTTTTGCTTTAAATCTTTGAAATTCTAATTTAAATAAAAAACTGCTCATGCTACATGCAGGGCTCGACATTAACACTTGTCAAGTGGATTTTTTAAAGGGGCATGTGAAAGAGAATTTTACTTTCCCCAAAAATGCGAGAACGATTCTGATTTTATTACATATAGTGTCTTATTATTCCAATTGAATTTATTGATAAAATTTAAGAATTTTAAATGAAAGATGAAGCATACATTTAATAATATCTGGGGGAAAAATGCCCTTTATAAAGGTGCCTTCGGGGTGAATATCACAAATATGCAGATTAGATGATAGAACACTGATGAGAATACTGCTTCAAAATAAATTATAAACAAAAAAATCTTATTTTTTCTGGACAAGCAACATTTTTTACTAAGTGAATGACCGATTTACTTGTCCGAAGTACAAGCACATGACCAGGCTTGATGTTGAGCCCTGTACATGTGTGCAGTTTGGGTCATGATTAAAATGCAATGGTTGCCTTTCATTTTAAATGGCTACATATATTTAAAGGCCATAAATAAACAACAAACCCATTTAAACAAAGAAAAAACATCGGAATTGGCCCTTTTGCTTGTAAAAACCATGAAACATCATAATCGGTGCATCCTGAAACAAACTTCATTTTGGCCTGATTTTGTTCGAAAAGACATCACACCAGTTCATTCTTCGATTTTGATTTAGGTCCTTTAAGGCCTTGCTTAACCACTAGTTTACATTTTCTCATGTTAATATATAATCATTTATTGAGATTGAATATATATTTATTTGAATAAAAAAGCTTTGGCATTCATACATGAATTAGTAGTAAAATTTACACAAAGCTGGTGATGCTTGACACAATTTACACAAAACTCCTTTTGGAAAGGTGTGCCAAAAAGTTAAATGTGTAAAATTTTGTTTCAGGCAATCCATCATACCATACTGTTAAAGCTATATTTGCATATACATGCAAGACATAACTGCAATGCACATAAACACACACAGTTAGTCACATCTGTAACCAGCCCTAAATGTTCAGGGAATACTTAACATGACTCACTGGGAATTTCACATTTTCCAAATCCTAAGAAGGACCACACGTATTAAACTCCTCCCTTTAGGAGACAGAGTTGCAAAGAAGTATCTACAATTAAGCATAACAGATAATATTCTGCATTCCAGAAGAAGGATTGTATGCTGAGTGTTTGTAAATGTGTGTTTGGGGTGGGATAGGGGATGGGGAAAGGGGCACAGAAAAGGAGAACATACAGTAAAAAACCCTCTGTGGCTTTTTAAAGCAATCTTCCAGTTTCCATTAGTTATATGCTCATTAACAAACATGTTGGAAATACTAGGTTTCGCTTTTGGATGAGTGTGAGCCACGTGTTTTCCGTAATGCAGGCAAAGTTATCAGGCTGAAAAACTCTGGCAAATATATTCAAGACCAATAGACAGAAGAGAGAAAAAGGGAAAGAGAACAGTGTTTTTACAAAAAGAGACAGTGAGGTTTTTCTCACAGCCTGAGAAAGCAGACACCTGCACTTAAACATGTTACAGTTTCCATGTGTCACAAGATAAAATACACAGCTGAGTTAAAAATAAAATGACAAATAGATGTTTTTACAGAGGTGTATATTGCAACAAAAATTAGTTTGATTACAAATTGATACTAGGGACCATCTTTAGTCCCTAGTATCAATTTAGCTGGTTTGCTTTAGTTGCAGAGCTCAACAATAAGATTTGTTTTGTTGTTGGCTTGCTTTGCCAACATTTTACACATTTTTTTCATGTTTTTTTTAAAATATAGCTATAAATATATATTATTAATGTTAAAATATAAGTATAAATTTTAGCATTTATATTTTTATATTTATATGGTATGCAATTTCTAACCCAGTCTTACTGATGTATCCAAGACTATCACAACACAAGTCATTCTTACTATTTCAATAAAACCTCAACTATGTCAAGCCAACCTTGGTTCCACATTTAAATAAGCACAATTTGCAACAATATTATGCAATGTTTACATTTTCTAGAATAAAAGAAATCCATAACAATGTGAAAAAAGATAACTAAATGATGACAGAATTTTCATTTGACTTTAAATAGTTTTTGCTTACACTTAAGGTATAGATAATATATTTCTTTCTTGAAATACATTCCTCAGTAAATATTCTTATAACACCATTGAGATGAACTGGAGAATTGTTTACCCAGTTGTTAACCTCTGTGCCTAAATAGGCACAAGGCCTTCCTGTAAAAACAAACTGCTTTTAACAGTCGCCACTTGTCACCTGAAACAGCCCACTTGTGCATCTGTTACAGTCCTTGACAGTAACCTCTGACCTCACAAATATCCATGTGAACCAACCAATCAGTTTTCCATGAAGCCAACTGATCTATAGATTTTGTATTTGGAAAATGTGTGTTTGATTTACTTTACTGGGAAGAAATGGAACTATCTATACTGTTGTGGAAACTAAACAGAAAACTTTAAAACCTTCTATACCGCCACAAAACAATCACACAGTATATCCCAACACTAACAGCACCAAGATCATCCTGTGTAAAAGGTGTGTCTAAAAGGCTAGTAGTAAAGTTAGCATTTCCTTCTTGTTATGTGTTTCAATTGCAAAATGTATTTGGGTGTGTGTCACATCTCGCTTTTTTTTTTCATTTATTGTAATACACATACTGTATAAAATGTAATAAAATGGACCTTACTGCCATTTAAAAAAAAAGTATACTGGGCATGACTGAGCTCTAAGAGCAGCATCTGTGTTTAGCATTGCTGTGTTTATTATTCTTAGTAGCAGCATGCCTGTTAACTCACTGAAAACATTACAACTAGTTATGGAACTTATGGCCTTGTCCACACGCTTTTTTTCTTTGCTGTTTCAGCCAAATATTTTTTAGTTGCCGAAATGTTGGTACATCACTTATTAGAAATTATATATAGGGTACAACAAGGCTAAAGGCCCCATGGGGTAAAAGCCTCCTTTGATTTTATTTTCCTCTAAACCACTAAATAGTCCAAAAACTTGCCTCAGCCCTTTCCAAAAACATCCACTTTTCAAAATTCACGTGGAGATTTGTCCGATCTTTGACGCGATCACGAGCAGCAGTGCAAAGCTGATTCTGCGCTCATTTGATCTAATATTTGATGTTTTTAAAAATGTTGTAGATTTAAGTAGCAAATAAGAATCGCTAAAATAGTTGAATACATCTTGAAACAAAGGTCTTGTTAATGTTTGTCAGTTAAAGCAACAGTTTTGCAATAACAGAAGAATATGTAAAGTATGGTATTTGGGGTAAAAGGCACCGCTGCTGTTGGGAAAAAGGCACCATATTTAACATGATCATAAACAGCCGCTGACTTTAACATTTGTTGACATGACATGGTTAGATTCAGATTGTAAGTATCATATATTAAGTTGGGTGTCCACTTTAGAGATAAACACCATATTTATAATGAAACCATCATATTTAAAAATGAGATATTAATCATATCATATAATAAAATATAATTTATTGTTACTACTGTAAATCTATATTCAATTATTATGGATCTCCTTCAATGCTTTCAGAATCTTTACTTTTTAAATTATTTTGTTTCTATATTTTTCAGATATATTTCTATATTAATATATTTTAATAACAGCATATTTATTGATCAAAAATGAATTATTTTATTAATCAAAATAAACAGAAAATAGTTCAAACTTTGCTAAAGTGATTGTTTTGAACAAGTATAACCTTAGACATTATTAAAAACATATTATTTTAGAGAAAGTATTTGTATCAATACTGTGTGCCTTTTGCCCCACGCTGGTGAGCCTTTGTGTGGGGTAAAAGGCCCTCCTCGACACCCCATACATTTTTAAATAAAATAAACTACTTTTATGATTTATTTTCACACAAATTCTGTTGCTCCATAAATGTTCAATACAAACATATACATTTTTCTGTATATCATACATTATAGGAGTAATGAAATTAAAAATTTCTTAAGGTGTGTCTTTAGCCTCGTTATACCCTTTATATGTACTGTATGTGTACCACTCAAGACTTTAGGTGACTGAGGTATGGGAGATGGAAAAAAACAGACTAAATGAGAAAAGAGGGTAATAAGACAGAAAGTGATGTCCTTACTGATGTAGAAGGTGCTGGGTGGTTCTGTGCCCTCAAACCTCAGGTCCAGAAGACTGCTTGTTTTAGTGTCATGACGAAGCCAGAGTGAAACCCCCAAGATTACACAACCAGCCAGCTAAAAAAAAAACAGAAAAACAAAGAGGAAGAGAAATGGTGTGACTTTAACACATTTGGTAACTGTTTTTAAAAGCACAAAAGAAACCAGCAAGACTTTTTGTGAACTTTATACACGTCAGATGTAAAAGCATCTTTAAGCTTTTACATATTATATACAACTTTCTTGTTCATCTTGACACTTAAAGTGGTGCGTGGACACATTTGGTCAGTCTCCTTGGATCTATCTCTTGTAGTCTGCCTATTTTCCATTCAACAAAGAGAAAGAGAGACACATTCTGTGAGGCAGGGGGGAGGGAGGGATCTTGTTACAGACCCCATCTAGAGGCCCACAGTGTTGAGGGTTAAGAATAACAAAACATCACTGTACGCCACAGCACTATGGTTCAGCCCGCTTTTCTCTTTACACGGCTCACAGTGATGAGCATTCAGTTGAGTGAGGCCCATAAACACATGGCATATTCACGAGAGAGGGTGCTCACAGACTCTTGCGGCTAGGGGGAGGGAGAGATAGAAAATGGGGGGAAAGGAAAAAAGGGCGTAGGCAGTTGAGAAGACCATTTAAAGTAACGCTACAATGTGTGGTATTGTATGTGCGAGCGGATAAAGAGCGGGAAAGTTCGTGGCGGGGGATGGGCAGTTGCATGACAAGCAGCAGAGGTTTATTTGGCTTTGTTTATACGGCTTTATTTACAGCAAAATCACTGTCAAATCAGACAAGTGCTGGGCCCTGTGAGAGCAGCTGGATTGCGTCAGGAATGCGTAGGCTCTGTGGAGGAATGCAGAGTGCAGATAAAGAGCACTGGAGACCGCCAAGAACCTGGTGGGTGCCGTTAGAAGAGTAACGGGAATGTGAGACAGAGCAAAGACCATTAGCAGGAATGCTGGGATGGGCAGAACGCACAGCTCTGGCTGTGAAAACAATTGACTTGTACTTCCTTCCTTTCTTTTCTCTAGTTTTGCTAACCCTTTCCAATTAAGAATCCAACAGTCGTCTACATATGCGAACAGCTGCATCGCCACAGTTACTTGCTTCAAGTCAAACCAAAAAGCATTTGTTGGTTCTTACACGCCACACCATCCATAATGGATCACGAGGAAAATACTGGGCACTTTCTCTTCTCTCTAAATGTTTTTTTTCCCCATCATTACTGGTCTTTCACACCTGTTGATGTTAAAAAAAAACACAGCCTCTCCTCTACAAAATCCAATTTGAGCATTTATAACCACTGATGTTATTGTTAACTGAAACTATCAAAAATAGTTTTCGTTAAATGAAATATAAATATTAGATAATAAAAAAACACTTAAAAAACCATACAAATTAGAAATGTTGCCTTAGGAACTAACTGAAGTACTAAAAATTACTGAAGTACTTGAAATAAATTAAAGCTAAATAGAAATAAAAAATAATAATGACAAAATCACAACGAGATTACTAAAATTCTAACTAAAATTTTAGTACTGAAAATATAAAATTAAAATCCAATTCAAATGTAATTTGTTCAAACATGACATATGTTGTATCTACAAATAGTATTTTTGTATATTTTATTATTTGTCTAAATTAATAATTTGCATGCTGTAAAATAAACAAAAAAGGAATTTTCTTTCCAGCTAAACACATGCAGGGGAGAAAAATCTTTTCTAGAGGGTAAAAGCGTGAGAGAAAGAGTTCTTTCCATTTCTCTTTCTGTCTTTCTCACTCTCTCCAAAGGCCAGATAGGCCCATCATTCCAGAGCTCATGCAGCCCGCTGCTTAGCAACTGAGTAAACATAGGGCCAGCCAAAGGGAGAGGTTCTAAAGTGATGGTTCATGGAATAGCTCTGTCACTTTAAGCAACCCGTTCTTGCTGGATTCCACATTACATTCGCTCACATTGGGAATATCTGAGTAAACAGAGATTCCCCTAAACACTGGAGTTTCCAGTTGACCAGAGGTGTCAGGGGGAGTTATTACCAGAATAAGCCATAATTCTTGTGGGGCGATCTGGGGGCATCCTCCCTTCTCAGTTTCCATACTTTAACTGAATTTATACACAAAAAGGCAGGAAATGCCATTCATTTTGTAGAGCCAAACACAAGGATTAATTTAATAATAATCTATTTGTCATACAGGATATTTGGCCCTATTACAAGCTATTACAGGCAATAATATTGCAATCCATGCTATAATGCTTTTAAATAAAAGCTGAGTATGCTCATAGAAACTTTTACTGATTGAATTACAACTTTTTTTTGTCATTTTATTGTGAATTTTAAAACAACAAATGGCCTGTTTACACAGAAATAGCATGGACAGTGACTACTCAATCATTGCAGAATTGTGCAGCATAAAATGCTTGTTGAATAAATGCTACAGGTATAATCTGTTGTATTCACAGTAAGTGCCAAAAAAAAACTATTTAGCAGAGTGCAAATCGTCAATACTAAGTTGGCATGAACTGGAAATTGCCTACTGCCTTCGCTATTGTGACATTTATCTAAGTGAAACAGCTTCTCAAATGGAAAAAAAAATTGTAGACTTAATTTTGTCCATCAGGAATTGGTTGGATCGTTGTCATTTGCTAACTGCTGAAACCCTTTCATGTGAATGATTATTGGAGGGAACTGACTGAAACTCGTATTGCTATTGGACAAACCTTTTTGCCCAGCCACTCACTAAAAACGTGTACAAAACACCTACTGGAGACCTACTAGGCTTGATGGTGCTCGATTACATAAAATACTATTTAGGAGTTCCAACTTGTGTTTTTCGGGGGAACACAAGAAAACAAGACTTAAACTACATGAATGTCTTCCCTCCAGTTCAATCATGACAACTCTCGGAGTGAAATAGATTCAACCAACATTTTATTAGCATAGAGCATGGAATGTACATAGGCTTGATTTTGGCGGATGAGATCTGCTACGCTGCTGCTGAGCAAATACATAATGTTCAGCTTAGTCAAGATAACAACAAGGAAGGCTGTTACAGCAGCCCCCAAGCAGATCTCTGCAGGTGGCGCTGGGGAGGAGGTGGGATTATCGGAGTTCTCATAATTGCGCAGCATGCGGATAGCTGCTAGGATAAGGTATAAGTAAAGCCATGTAGATGAGGAAGTCCCTCCGATTGGTTGGTGTCGTAGAACTGAAGGAACCAATCGGCGATTAATAGAGTTTCATGACTGAACTTAGTATTTTTCATGCTCTAAATATTTGCAGCATACAGTATTGTTCAAAATAATAGCAGTACAATGTGACTAACCAGAATAATCAAGGTTTTAGTATATTTTTTATTGCTACGTGGCAAACAAGTTACCAGTAGGTTCAGTAGATTCTCAGAAAACAAACAAGACCCAGCATTCATGATATGCACGCTCTTAAGGCTGTGCAATTGGGGTATTAGTTGAAAGGGGTGTGTTCAAAAAAATAGCAGTGTCTACCTTTGACTGTACAAACTCAAAACTATTTTGTACAAACATTTTTTTTTCTGGGATTTAGCAATCCTGTGAATCACTAAACTAATATTTAGTTGTATGACCACAGTTTTTTAAAATTGCTTGACATCTGTGTGGCATGGAGTCAACCAACTTGTGGCACCTCTCAGCTGTTATTCCACTCCATGATTCTTTAACAACATTCCACAATTCATTTACATTTCTTGGTTTTGCTTCAGAAACAGCATTTTTGATATCACCCCACAAGTTCTCAATTGGATTAAGGTCTGGAGATTGGGCTGGCCACTCCATAACATTAATTTTGTTGGTTTGGAACCAAGACTTTGCCCGTTTACTAGTGTGTTTTGGGTCATTGTCTTGTTGAAACAACCATTTCAAGGGCATGTCCTCTTCAGCATAGGGCAACATGACCTCTTCAAGTATTTTAACATATGCAAACTGATCCATGATCCCTGGTATGCGATAAATAGGCCCAACACCATAGTAGGAGAAACATGCCCATATCATGATGCTTGCACCTCCATGCTTCACTGTCTTCACTGTGTACTGTGGCTTGAATTCAGAGTTTGGGGTCGTCTCACAAACTGCCTGTGGCCCTTGGACCCAAAAAGAACAATTTTACTCTCATCAGTCCACAAAATGTTGCTCCATTTCTCTTTAGGCCAGTTGATGTGTTCTTTGGCAAATTGTAACCTCTTCTGCACATGCCATTTTTTTAACAGAGGGACTTTATGGGGATTCTTGAAAATAGATTAGCTTCACACAGACGTCTTCTAACTGTCACAGTACTTACATGTAACTCCAGACTGTCTTTGATCATCCTGGAGGTGATCATTGGCTGAGCCTTTGCCATTCTGGTTATTCTTCTATCCATTTTGATGGTTGTCTTCCGTTTTCTTCCAAGTCTCTCTGGTTTTGCTCTCCATTTTAAGGCATTGGAGATCATTTTAGCTGAACAGCCTATTATTTTTTGCACCTCTTTATAGGTTTTCCCCTCTCCAATCAACTTTTTAATCAAAGTACGCTGTTCTTCTGAACAATGTCTTGAACGACCCATTTTCCTCAGCTTTCAAATGCATGTTCAACAAGTGTTGGCTTCATCCTTAAATAGGGGCCACCTGATTCACACCTGTTTCTTCACAAAATTGATGACCTCAGTGATTGAATGCCACACTGCTATTTTTTTGAACACACCCCTTTCAACTAATTCAACTAATTGCCCAATTGCACAGCCTTAAGAGCGTGCATATCATGAATGCTGGGTCATATTTGTTTTCTGAGAATCTACTGAACCTACTGGTAACTTGTTTGCCACGTAGCAATAAAAAAATATACTAAAAACCTTGATTATTCTGGTTAGTCACATTGTACTGCTATTATTTTGAACAATACTGTATATAGTCAATAGGATTTTTTATGTGCATTTATGAAGACCAAGCATCTTTATTTTAACAATTACCTTCCTGATAGGGAAGGAAGTGTGACCCTGAGGGAAAGTATAACGGAGGACAGTCACAAGGCTTTAGAACACATACACAAATGTACAAATTCTGAATTTTAATAACTCATAAGTAAGTAGGTGTAAAGTTTAGGCTATTACAGAGAACACACACTTCCTCAAATGCTTGTGACTCATTGATGGAATTGGCATGTTCTGTATTACCAGCAACAGCATGTCCATGCAAACTATGCTAGACATAATTACTACACACAGCTAAAGAGACTATAATAATAAACCATACATTTTTAGTTAGAAGTCAGCCATGAACTAATTTTCACCTTTATAAGTGGATTGTCAAGGGAACACAAGCAGAAGCCATTGCCCTGGGTTGAATATACAAAAACTAAACTGCTTGCACCAACAAGTTGCTTAATATTTCCTGCAAAATGACGAAATTAGCACCTGCCCTCCCTTACACAATTCTCCTATCTCTCACACACTGTTATCATCCTGTTTAAGGGTCTTAGAAATAGAGCCTCCTCTCAAACCTCGCCGCCTGTTGCCCGCAGTCTTGTGCGGGTTCTATTTTTGACCCATGATGACCCAGTGTGAGGTGGTTGTAGAATGTTTGGCATGTCAAAGCATGAGGCACAGAAGTAGAAGGCCCAGACCTTCTGTCAACCCCCGCACCCATTCCGCACTAACCACAACTTACTGTCAGACTCGTCCTATGGGCTTGGCAATGGACTCTTAGATCTAACACCATCTTTATAGGTATTTTTCCATCACCGTCGCTAAGGGTCAGTTCTCAAAGCAAAATTCCTCAAAGAAAGAAGCCATTTTGCTGTTTTGCCATGTTCATTCACACATGAGTGGTCTCAACACCTGTTGGCCATGTAGAGAAATGAGCATGGGTGTTAAACCCATTAGCCAGCGGGAAAAACATGTGTTTTATAGTTGATGTTGGTTTCTTGTTTCATCCCAATTGTTTCTCAATGTGCCTAAAGGCTTATTCACACCAAGAGCAAAAACCTGTAAGATAACTATAACGATAACTATATTTGCATCCACATTTTCTTTATCATAAGTGCACACTGCAGTTTTGTCGTCTGATGCTTTAAGTGTTCAAGCTCGTCAAAGGCCAGTGGATTCATAGGCTGTAAATTGTAAATGTAATGTAAATTGAGACCTAATTAATCAACCAGCCACTTTGAGAGGACACTGTAAATTATTAAATAACAACTTATAATTGTTGAGCTGTAGATGAGACATTTCCGTCATGAATGATGGCTATCTAGACCAGTGTTTCCCAACCGGGGTTCCGCCTGACCAAAGAGCAGGGGTGCCGTGTAAAAGTCCTTCAAATATAAATAAATAAATAAATAAATATATATATATATATATATATATATATATATATATATATATATATATATATATATATATATATATATATATATATATATATATGAAAAAAATGTGAATAAAACAATTAATATATATATGAATATCTAATGTCTGAAATAACATATCTAATGTCTGACTCTGACGTCAACGTCTGTATTAGGGGTGAAACAGTTCTCGGTAAAAAAAAATTTAATCGCATGGTTCTCCACCCACGGTTCATCTGATGACGCATCTATAATATGGGTTGTAACTTGAAAATAACGCTTTATGTATGTTTCTGTCGATGGATACACGTGCTGGCTCCTCGGTGAAACATTATAACAGCGATAATAAAAGAAAAACGTGGGCAAAACGGTCTCTCTTTGTAAACTTTGTTCAATGTATGCGAGTGCTGCCGTATGTTCGCATATGACCAGTCATTTTCGCCGAAATCACCGGGTGTTGTGCCAGAAGAATGAGAACTCACGCGCTGTGAGAAGATTTATTGAGTTCTCTTTCAAGTTTTGCACTTGAACGGACAAACTCACACAAAAAGTATGTCAACATGTCCATCCTTATGAGTATCCTAGCAGACATAGCCTGTATATGCCTTAAGTGAACTGTATACAGGCGAGAAAGACGCATATCCGTGCATTAGGTCTTAAAGGGGCAGTAGCCTTTACTGCGGTCTGTTTAATATCAAACAACAAAAGACAAGGGCATCACTCACTGACCTTGATTGAATAGCTTTTATAAGTTTAATATGATTAATCTTTAATTTATACAGTCAAATATGCAATGTTATTTTAAATTTCATCAATTTCTGTACCTGAAAACTAATGTTAGACCTACCTGAATAACCAGAAAAGCATTGTTTATTTTATTAGTATCTTTGCTCGATAGTAGTTATTTGTCCTGCTGCTTGTATTTATATTATTTGTTCTTATTATTTTCTTTATTTTTATTTGACAGTGGTCCTTTTTTCCTGAACATAACAAATACCGAACCGTACCGAAACTGTGAACCTAAAACCGTGATACTGTACCGTTACACCCCTAGCGTAACATATGCGAGGGGGTGCCACAAAATTGAGAGAACTTTCAAAGGGTGCCATGACTGAAAAAAGGTTGGGAAACACTGATCTAGACTGGCAGGTTCCTCAAAGGAAATGAGTCAAATAAACTTTTAATTGAAGGCACAGGCAAGGCAACATGACTAATGTGACTATTACACACAGGCATGATGAGCTCTCAACAGAATCTGGCTGTGGTGGAATATTTTATTTCCATTCACTTTTCCAGATTCTTTTCCAAACTACAGCGAGTGGGAGGGGCCAGACAACGCCAATTTTATTACTGCGCTATTTTATTACTTCAATATGTCGCCAAGTGTGAATTGGAAAAACTATAATTTAGTAGCGTAGTTTTGTTAAATTAAAAGAAAAGGAAAATACTAAGTTTGACAGTTATAATAAACATAAGATTAGTCTTTGTGGGGAGTTTTAATCGACAGAGAGCTGTGATGACATCTTGCTGCTGGACTCCTCCGCCCCATGTCCGTTATTTTCGCTCTGAGGTCGAAATAATATTTCCTATAGCATTTTACTGCGAACCGACATTATCGTTCTGTCTCAGCGACGTGTCTTATACGTAAAACATCTGTATTTAAAACAATTTCACGTTCAGCGAATTAGTCATAGGCTACCAGAAGTTATTGTTTTATCTGCGTTTCCATAAATCAAATTTTGCGGGCCATGCCGGCGATTTAAACTCCTGCTCATAACGGAAAACATTAAGGATAAATACACACACACAAAACCAATGGCGGTTTCTCAGGCCAGGCACAGGACCATCGCACGGAATGAATGACCACTTACCCAGAAAATGAAATTGAAGAAGAAGAGCATGTATTTGATACATTTCGAGCAGCCTTCAACGCCCATGGTGTCGGTTTTTGGAGGATGTTTACCCTAACGAAGAAGTGTCTCGATGAAGCCGCCGTTACGTAGTGCTAGCGCAGACTGAACTCCAATCTCCGTGTGTGTTGCTGCTGCTGCTGCTGCTTGGATCCAGACGACGTAAAAAAAAGGGCAACACCCAGTTTCCTCCCCCCTAGAGAGTCCCCCTAAACACGGCCGAATAACACCATAGAAATATTCAGAACTAAATATATAAATATACTGGTTACAAGATTACATACTCGTTCAAAATATATTAGCTACCTCGTCTGCCTAGGTCATCCCAATTATTTCTGAACATTTCGATTTTTCTCATTATTTACAATACAGTACTGTGCTCTTTTATTCTCTGATGCGCTTAAGTCAAATCGATTTGAGATGCTAAAATAACTATATCGATGCCCTTTGTTGAATATAAAATGTATAATGGCATGGCATGGGTATAAATCGGATTACAGGATGCTTGCGTTTCACCCATCTAAAATGAGTGAATGTCTCCACCTTGTGGCTTAAAAGGAAACAGCTGAAAAGTAAAGCTAGATGCACTTGCATAATTATAAAAAAATGATAAAATATCATATTATGAAATAATTTTTTTGTGTGTGTGTGTGTGTGTGTGTGTGTGTGTGTGTGTGTGTGTGTTATGTTACTATTATTTTGTTTACAATATGCTGCTTGGTTGTATTGTTAATGTCTATCATTGATGATATGTTAATGCCAGTTTATTATTTGAAATGATTTTCTGCCGCTAGATGTCACTAATATTTCAGTATATAGCATCAGTTCACATAGTGACCAGTTGAAAAACTGGTAAATCTATAAAGCAATAACCTGTTTTAAGAGACAACAGCTTCTTTTAATATAGCATTTTATGAAATATTAATTTTATATGATGCAAAGGCCTGTATTAAGATAACTTCAGAGCTCTTTTGATCCAACACTGACATCTTTCCTTATTCCTTTTTTTATTATATAATAATAAATGTACAAGCAGTAGACAAATGCTACTAATGGATTAATGGGTTTCTGACAGAGGAGGTGATGCCCATGGGACCATGCACCAAAAACCCCACTAGTGTGAGTGGACATGATCTCCTTTGAAGCCTAATTGCTTTACCTCTTCAACAGAACAATATAATTTGGGATAAATCCCATTATGTGTTTTCTGAGACTATAAGCACATTAAAGGTGCCTTTAAATTGTCAGGAAAAATGATTAGAAAAAGAAACAGATCTCAGCAAAACGTGACCTGAAAACAGTCACCAATAATGTGCTTAAATAATGTGTAAAAAATAATATTTCATGATTAAAAGTTACTATCTTGTGATGCTTTTCAAAGATTACAAGGCCTGAACGGTTATCTGACATTTAGTGGACTGATATTCTGATACATATAAAAAGGTAGCACTTGATTTTACATTCCTGTTCCTTACATAACCTTAACCCAGTTACCTTATATACTTTCAGCCTAACTTTCAGTACACTGCACGTAAGCTACACGTAAGTGCACATACTGTAAAATAAAGTGCAACCAAACATTCGGTAGTTAGAAATAATTAACTTTTTTGGCCCCACTTTATATTAGGTGGCCGTAACTATGTACTTACATAAAAAAAATAAGTACAATGTACTTACTGTGTTCATATTGTGTTGCAAAACACCTTTGCTGATATTGAGGTGGGATACGGGTAGGGTTAGGGACAGGTGTGGTGGGATGGGTAAGTTTAAGGGTAGGGTTAGGTGTAAGGGAAGTGTGAACTGTGTAATTACAAATGTAACTACAGAAATTAATTACAGATGTAATTACATGCAGGTATTTTTTTAAATGTAAGTACAATGTAAAAACATGTATGCACACAATAAGTGCAATGTATCAAATTATTAATTAAAATGTTAGTACATAGTTAAGGACACCTAATATAAAGCGGGTCCACTTTTTTATTAAGAAGAAACATTTGTCCTCTAGAATTTATTTTTAGGGTTTATGCAAGGGTATTTTCATACAATCCAAAAAAATCTGCAAATAAATAATAAAATAAACAGAATTATTTTAAATACTGTTTTCAGTCACATTACACATAGATCACAGTATGTAATTGTTGTTTATTTCAGTGTTTTCAGAGCTGATTTTATTTTATTCATGAAAACCCTCTTCATATTAGATAGGCTATATAGGCTACTGTACATTCATCACAGTGAATTTGGGTATCTGACAGCTATGAATGTCTTCAGAAGCACTTGCTAATAAAACCAATAAATAAATGAACTTAGAATAGTCAAATATTACATAACAAATAGGCTACTATTCTCGATGTTTAACCCCATTTTTAAATCTGGGGTAGCCTATCGCCTTTTTGCCCCAAACTTTATCGGATTTGATTTCTGACCCTAAATCATATTATTATGAATATGATCTATTTTCTGGACTTTCCTTTTAGAAAATACAATAGGCTAGCTACCGCGCAATGTGTATGATACAGCATGAAACCTGCAGAAACGGAGTAATGAGGGGAAACACCGCATGGAGCGGCGCTTTTGTAAGCTTTATTTTCTCAATTATATTGCATGCCGTTCTGAATAGATTTTTCCATCGTCTGAAACGTCCCAATATCTGATCTCGTGCACTGAGCCACTCAGCAATTGCGCACGCGCGTCGGTAGGCTCTAGAGAAGGCTCATGTTGTCTCTCCGCAGGAATGACGAGTCTCGCTCCACTCTCAACGACAGGCACGCGCGGAAAAGGAGGCTGCACATAATATTCATATGGTGGAAATAAAGAGGATACGATCAATCACTCCCGAACAAACACCGCAGGATCTCGCCAAACTGGACGTTGTGGAGACAAAAGAAGATTTTTAAAGGACCCCTACGCTTCCACTTCAAAGCTGACGTCTCCTGCAAGTATAGCTACACATCCAGGGGCAAACATTTTTTTGAGATGTGATGTCTGTCGTGTTTGTCAACAAACGGCTTCTGATCATGGGCATCTGGACATGCTTTGAAGAAAACGCTTGATGTCAGATCGAAAAGACGCTTAAAATGTAACCGTTTCTGTGTAGCCTCGATCCCTCCACTCTGTCGGATTTGAGGAGTCGTCTACTGGGAATCAGGGCAGTGCATGTGTCTCATTTTGGAGAGAGGAGGGAAAGCGTGCGCCCTGGAGCTGTCCGTTCAGAACCACACACACACGCGCGCGCGCATTACTCTGCCACCAGCGGTGCACCACAAGCCATCAGCCTCGCACCTCATCTGGACCCGATGGTGTGGAGCGCAGATTTATGACAACCTCTGCATGCATTTGGTTTGTTTAACGTTTTTATTTTCTCATTTTCTATTGGCATCTGGAGGCAATCTCCTATTCACCTGACTAGAACATCAAACGCTCATGCACCGATCTCCTGCAGCTGACTTGCCTTTGCGCACCTGTTTTTCTGCGTTTATTCATTCCAATCTCCTTTTTCCGTTGCCTAACAATTGCGCACATGTATCCTCCGGTTCTTTCAGCGTTTTAATGCCTGGCCCGTGCTCGAGACATGCCTAAGCGACGAGATGGGCCAGGGCGACGAGAAAGACCGTGTTGTGATTAACGTGGGAGGGATTCGACACCAGACCTACCGCAGCACCCTGCGCACTCTCCCCGGCACTCGTTTAGCCTGGCTCGCCGAGCCAGATGCCCACAGTCACTTTGACTATGACGCCCAGATCGACGAGTTTTTCTTTGACCGCCACCCCGGAGTTTTTGCACACATTCTCAATTATTATAGGACTGGCAAGTTGCATTGCCCCGCTGATGTTTGTGGCCCTCTTTATGAGGAAGAGTTGGCCTTCTGGGGCATCGATGAGACAGATGTGGAGCCCTGCTGCTGGATGACGTACCGGCAGCACCGGGAGGCCGAAGAGGCGCTGGACAGTTTCGGTGGAGGGCCAGCTGAAATGGGCAACGATGATATGGACACCGAAGTTTTGGGTGATCCAGGGGACGGAGACGAGGAACTTGAGATGACTAAACGCCTGGCCCTCGGTGACTCACCTGACACCAAAGGTGCAGGGTTGTGGCAACGTTGGCAGCGTCGTGTTTGGGCGCTCTTTGAAGATCCCTATTCTTCGAAATATGCAAGGGTGAGTTATGACTACGTTTAAAGGGGCAGCCCCGTCTTTAGCCCTGGGCACAATATTTGTAACATATCCAAGCACATGTTGCATTGGATAAGAATAGCCTGTCTATATTAAAGTTTTCTTGAGTTGATGTTATGAGCTAGGCCTAATTAAAAAACGCAGTTTATATTAAAACAATATTTTATATTCAACAACTGTCTGGAGATTGTAATAAAATAAAAGGCGAAGGAATGGAAGCCAGGATATTTTTGAATAAATTGTTTGACATAATATTGTATTATTTCTTGAAAACGAGTGATATAGAAATATATATTAGCATTGTGTGTGTGTGTGTGTGTGTGTGTGTGTGTGTGTGTGTGTGTGTGTGTGTGTGTGTGTGTGTGTGTGTGTGTGTGTGTGTGTGTGTGTGTGTGCAAAATGTGAAATGTATATGTTAAAAAAGATAATACAAGTAACTAGGCACGTGTTTTAATATAGATTTTTACAGGATTTCTTCTTGTTATAACTGGCATTATTTAAATCATAAACAACACGCTTTTGGATGTCACTTCTGCTAAAAGACCAAAAGCTCATCACAATGCTCAGTAGCTATTGAAACAGACAAGAGGCAATTGGTTATGTATATTTTTGACAGTGTGTTTGATTGAATTATATTCCTTGCATTTCCTTTAGTGGTATTAGTGATAGGCCTATATAAAGCGACTAAATTCGGTCACCCTGGGGAAAACATGTGCAGTCATTCCAGGCGTCTTGCATGTAGCATTGATCGACAGCTCCTCTGACTGCAATACTGCTGTGCCACGCGCCGTGAGATCCCTTCCCCTCCGCGGGCGTGCTCGTGCACAAATTAATCACTCTGGGAGAACATTAAAGAGAATACATCACAAAGCAAAGGCTTTTCTTTATTTATGTGCCCATGCTGCTTTGAGATAAGACACACAAGGCCGATAACATCATTCTGATCAGGAGGTCTGAGTGACAGCACTTGAGATGTTAGATGATTTAGTGTTATGTGTCGAGCATTAGTTTGGTCCTGTCAGACTTTTATAGTGGGCTTTAGCTGTTGTAATGTGTACGGTATTTGCTGTAGGCTGTAGCTCAAACAGCAGGGCTATAGCAAAGCCAAGGTCATGGTTTCGCAACTGATAAAATGTATACCTACCTTCAATGCAGTGTAAGTTGATTTGAATAATAGTGTCATCCAAATGTGGTCAACAGACATTTATGCATTCTGCATATGCCAATTACAAGGCCAGTCTTGTTGGGACAATTAGGGGATTGCCCTGTTTGTTTTATGCCTGTTTAATAGGATTAAAATGGACCAGGACTACTGCCAAGATCTGGGTATTGCACCTCAGGCTACGGGACACTGATAAACGAGTCAAGGAATGTCGATGTACAGTTAAAAGTAGATTTAGGTCAGGAATCAATGAATCAGAGAAACTTATTCTGTGATTAGACAACATTGAACTTTTCAAAGCCAGAGGCAAGGGTGCTAAATGTGTGCTATTACTAACAAGGGGGGAGTGTTGTTTTTCCAACAAGAAATATATGTATGACCATACAGTACCACTTGTTTGTAGATTACTTGTATTTGAACCCTTTAAATGATTTTGCAACCACACGGTAGACCTTACCTTGAGTGTGAAAAAATTCAGTCAAAAGGAGGAGATGAGACAAAAATCTTCTACAGCTCTATTGCTCCACCCCTGTCTGCTTTTGGCATGGGGGGATGGGACTTTAAAGTTTTCAGGTGACAGCATCAGTTTGCACACTTCAGTCAGTCACACGAAAGAACGAAGTTGCTGATCGGTCATCAAATAATAGGGTCAAACATGATATCAGTTAAGTAGGGAATCAAACCATAATTATGTAGTTGGGTGGAGTCTAAACAATGAAAATATGGCAAAATATAAGCGAAATACATAAACACCTGTTTGCCGTAATTTTCCAAAAGTATGCGTGACCGTACGGTTGATATGTCTGCAAAGGGTTAATGGTAAATAATATTCGCAAAACATTAATTTATTAACACAGAAGAAGATATTTTGAAGAATGTTGGCAAACAGTTGACGGTAGTTATTGACTTCCATAGTATTTTTTTCCTACTTTGGAAGTCAGTGGGTGCCGTCAACTGTTTGCCAACATTCTTCAAAATATCTTCTTCTGTGTTCAACAGAAGAAAGAAACTCATACAGGTTTGGAACAACAGGAGGGTAAGTAAATGTGACAGAATTCTTAGGTGAACTATCCCTTTAATAATTTGAACATTATTAATGTCGTTCCCTGACATTATGTATATTGAATAATAATGTGGTGAAGTGTTTGTGAAGTGCTCTGAATCAGATCTAGCAAGTCAGCCTTATAGCATTTTCAACAATCAGTGAATCAGCTATTCAGAGCATCTGAATTAATAATAAAAAATGAGTCATACATCTGAATGAACTGCAGGCTTTACCCAACACACAATGGACATGCCTCAGACATTCTTTATGTTTATTGTTCCTGCACGTGTGTGGGAGCATGAGATTTAGAGACAAAGAGTGAAAGAGAGACAGAGTTGTTATCCTGTTGTCATCCAGCAGATGTTTGCGCTGGTTCCCAGAGGCACCTGATATTTTCATGTCCTTGGCAGGCAAGATGCTGCTTTTTACAGTGTATGTCTTGGGAATAAGTTGTCATGGCAACGGTTTCAGAGCTCTGATGAAACCGATGAAAGCTGGTCTTCCTTGTGAGATGTCAGGAAAACGCAGCAAACTTCCTCTGGAGGCTTTCGGATGATGATTTGTCTATGTACAAGTTTTTCCCCAAGTGCCTGTATTGTATCTCATATAAATCCATCATTTAGTATGCAGTTTTGTTTATCCAGTGACAAAATATAAGCTAATATATGAATAAAACACTGGAATTAAATATAAATCGTCAAGTACATTAGAGAAAGGGAGAGCTGTTTTTAGTTCCCAAAGGTTTACCTAGTAGTTTGGAGGCTAAACATGATAATGCTGTCTGGGTGAACACAAACCTTTGCCAGACCTCAACTTATAGGCTACCATTTATTATTCATATACCAGATGAATTATACAAATAACAAAGGCAATTTGCTTAAAATACAGCCTATACTCAGGTGTCTTCCCAGTTGTGCTATGCGATATTCCCATAATTTCCCATTCTCCCAGGAGGCCATCTAGGCCATTACAAGCTCCAGTAGGCCTTTCCTTGTACAACAACAGGAAAAGTGTTGGTAATTAATGCACTGGTCGATATGTGAATGCACCTGCTGGCTGATTCCTGGATGAGGGAATTGGCATGTCTCCCAGACTTCCTTCTCCTTTCCAGGCTCTCCCAATAGAAGCCCAACCAATGTGGGACAGAGAATCGTTGCTGCTTGGGATTAATCTTGTCTCACTTGTCTTGTGAGAAACAAAGCAATTCTCACTTCCCCCACATCTGTCTGTGGTTAGCAACAACATTTTTATACAAAGACAAAATAAATAGTTAAATAAGAGGGCATGAGCTTTTTTTCATGAGCAACATAATGAAAGATGGATTTATTTAGCAGATGGGTCATTCCTGGTATGCGGTAACATTTTGGCCTGGAGAAAAAAATAATTACATGATTTTCATGTTTTTAGCATTCTACCAAAATAGTGACATGGTTAAGTATTAGGAATACATTAGGGACTAAAAAAAATAATAATGGGTAGGTTCATTGTTCAGACTGTGGCTGTGAAGGTGTTCCACCCTGTTAGGGACACATACATAGTTATCACAAAATGATACTAATGTAAATGTTAAACAATAACAAGCTTTTCTTGGATAGTATATGTCCCTTATGCCATCATGGTGTTTTTTAAAAAATATTTATTCTTGAAACAATAACAAAACAATTATTGATGAATAGAATGTATTTTTTTGCCAACAGAATGGTAAATCATTTTTAAAAAGTGTTCAAAAACATATAGGCTACTGTATATGCTGTTAATGCTCCTCACCTCCCAAAATAAAACATAAATATGCAAAATATTTAACATTGCTGTCAAATTATTATTTAAAAATGACTTGCCTAACAGGGTGGAACAGTGTATAACAGGGTGGAGCGGAGTGGAACGGAGTATAAAAGGGTGGAGCGGGGTAGAACGGCGTATAACAGGGTGGAGTGGAGTGGAACGGAGAATAACAGGGTGGAGCGGAGTGGAACAGTGTATAACAGGGTGGAGCGGAGTGGAACGGAGTATAACAGGGTGGAGCGGAGTGGAACGGAGTATAACAGGGTGGAGCGGGTAGAACGGAGTATAACAGGGTGGAGTGGAGGAACGGAGTATAACAGGGTGGAGCGGGTAGAACGGAGTATAACAGGGTGGAGCGGGGTAGAACGGCGTATAACAGGGTGGAGCGGAGTGGAACAGTGTATAACAGGGTGGAGCGGAGTGGAACGGAGTATAACAGTGTGGAGCGGAGTGGAACGGAGTATAACAGGGTGGAGCGGGGTAGAACGGAGTATAACAGGGTGGAGTGGAGTGGAACGGAGTATAACAGGGTGGAGCGGAGTGGAACGGAGGGAACGGAGTATAACAGTGTGGAGCGGAGGGAACGGAGTATAACAGGTGGAGCGGGGTAGAACGGAGTATAACAGGGTGGAGTGGAACGGAGTATAACAGGGTGGAGCGGGGTAGAACGGAGTATAACAGGGTGGAGTGGAGTGGAACGGAGTATAACAGGGTGGAGCGGAGTGGAACAGTGTATAACAGGGTGGAGTGGAACAGAGTATAACAGGGTGGAGCGGAGTGGAACAGTGTATAACAGGGTGGAGCGGAGTGGAACGGAGTATAACAGGGTGGAGCGGAGTGGAACGGAGTATAACAGGGTGGAGCGGGGTAGAACGGAGTATAACAGGGTGGAGTGGAGTGGAACGGAGTATAACAGGGTGGAGCGGGGTAGAACGGAGTATAACAGGGTGGAGCGGGGTAGAACGGCGTATAACAGGGTGGAGCGGAGTGGAACAGTGTATAACAGGGTGGAGTGGAACGGAGTATAACAGGGTGGGAGTGGAGGGAACGGAGTATAACAGTGTGGAGCGGAGTGGAACGGAGTATAACAGGGTGGAGCGGGGTAGAACGGAGTATAACAGGGTGGAGTGGAGTGGAACGGAGTATAACAGGGTGGAGCGGAGTGGAACGGAGTGGAACGGAGTATAACAGTGTGGAGCGGAGTGGAACGGAGTATAACAGGGTGGAGCGGGGTAGAACGGAGTATAACAGGGTGGAGTGGAACGGAGTATAACAGGGTGGAGCGGGGTAGAACGGAGTATAACAGGGTGGAGTGGAGTGGAACGGAGTATAACAGGGTGGAGCGGAGTGGAACAGTGTATAACAGGGTGGAGTGGAACGGAGTATAACAGGGTGGAGCGGAGTGGAACGGAGTATAACAGGGTGGAGCGGAGGGAACGGAGTATAAAAGGGTGGAGTGGAGGGAACGGAGTATAACAGGGTGGAGCGGGGTAGAACGGAGTATAACAGGGTGGAGTGGAGTGGAACGGAGTACAACAGGGTGGAGCGGAGTGGAACAGTGTATAACAGGGTGGAGTGGAACGGAGTATAACAGGGTGGAGCGGAGTGGAACGGAGTATAACAGGGTGGAGTGGAGTGGAACGGAGTATAACAGGGTGGAGCGGAGTGGAACGGAGTATAACAGGGTGGAGTGGAACGGAGTACAACAGGGTGGAGCGGAGTGGAACGGAGTATAACAGGGTGGAGTGGAGTGGAACGGAGTACAACAGGGTGGAGCGGAGTGGAACAGTGTATAACAGGGTGGAGTGGAACGGAGTATAACAGGGTGGAGCGGAGTGGAACGGAGTATAACAGGGTGGAGCGGAGTGGAACAGAGTATAACAGGGTGGAGTGGAACGGAGTACAACAGGGTGGAGCGGAGTGGAACGGAGTATAACAGGGTGGAGCGGAGTGGAACGGAGTATAACAGGGTGGAGCGGAGTGGAACGGAGTATAACAGGGTGGAACACCAAACCAGTTGATTAATTGTCCGTCATTGTCCTGCATGGTTTGCCATCAGTAATGTGGGGAACTACACCTATATAGAAATATCTATAAAGAAGACCTATATCTACAATTTAAGCCATTTATTATGAATATGTTGCTCATTTTACAGAAAATATGAGTAAATAAATCATTGAGACAGGAAAAGTCACTGTATAACAGGAATGCTCCACATACATGTATTCCAAAGTAACTTGCAAAGCTAAAATACAAAACAATCATGAATTATTCACAGTGCTGCATTCCCAAATTTTAAAACGAGATTAGATGAGAAAAAGCTAGTTAAGTGAATTGCATGTCTATTACAGTATGTAACATTTGCTTTAGTAAAAGATTCAGGTCATTTGGGTTATAAAAATGCACATCTAGTTAAAAGTTTAAAGTGGGATGTGATAGTATCAGCAACGCCTACAGTTGTTTAGGATAAACAGTAAGATTTTATTTCTAATTGTACAGAATAAAATATGTGTGTACATGGAAATAACTGGAATCTGACACAGTGTTGTACTTGCAGGTAGACGAAGACAGATTAATAAAGTTCTCAATGAATTTTAATGTCAAGTAGACTCAACGGCAGGTAAACAGGCATTAGCACTACACAACTTAACGTGAACGAGACCAAACCGAGTATGAATGTGAGGGTGGAACTTAAATAGTAAACACAAACGAGACTAATTAATTACACACAGCTGAAAACCAAATGACACAAATGAGAAGCGGGAAAACTGAACAAAGGAACCATGTGACAAATGAAAACAAACTGAAAGTCCATGAAAACCAGATACTAACAGAACATAACAGTGACATAACAGGTGTCATGTGGATATAGGAATCAAAGTCACAATAAAACAGAAGAGCTCTTCTGTATTGTGACGTACATCCAAGTGTAATGGATTATCCCAAAAAAATGTAGGGTGAGGACATGGTTCTATTGGTTCTTGACTGTATTTTGCAATGTGGGTGTTGCACTCAAAAAGGAATGGAAATTGAAGTTTGCTGTCAATTCTGGAGGGGAACTAGTTTAAGTGGACTAAATGATTGGAGAAGTCCTGCATATGTCAACAGAGAGAAGTCTGTCAGTTTTCTCTTTGTTGATATAAACAGTATTACATTTAAAGAGCCATGAAGACAACTCCAATGTCTTTTTTAGTCTTTTGTTTTGGCCTGGCTGTGATGAGTTTGTTGAGTGAGTTTACCTGCAGAGAGGGAGGATTCACACATTATCACCTTCACCTCAGCACTTTGACTACCTCCAGTCCCGGCCCACTCACCCGCTGTTCCGATACTGTCACAAACACAGAGCAGAAAGCACTTTCCTGCCTCTCCACACTAAATCACAACAAGACTGTCCTATCTGCCCCTTGGCAGATCTCGAAACAGCATAATTAGGAACAAAACAAGTTCTTTGATACCTTGATTTTGCAAATAGAGTGTCAATTGAATGGATAATGACTGGCTTTGATGGTACGAAAACAGTTCTTAAATGAGAAGTGTTTAAAAAGAAATTTCGGGATATGTATATGTATTATAAAAATAGTAAGGTGATGAGGTTTTGACAAACTTTAATTTTAAACTTGAGTAGCATGAAATTTACATTTACATTTACATTTAGGCATTTAGCAGACGCTTTTATCCAAAGCGACTTACAACATAGGAGTACAGGAAGCGATCGGTCATGAATAGGCGCAAATAAGCTTAAGCTAGAATAAGGAAGGAATAAAAGAGAAGAATTTATTTATTTATTTATTTTTATGATAAGTGTTCACGGAAGAGATGAGTTTTTAGCTGTCTTTTGAATGATGACAGTGATTCTGCCATCCGGATGGAGGTAGGAAGATTGTTCCACCAGCCAGGAACGGTGAATGAAAAAGTTCTGGAGAGGGATTTCATGCCTCTCTGTGATGGTACCATAAGCCTACGCTCCTTACCTGAGCGAAGGCTTCTGGTAGGGTGTAGACTCAGGAGCGAGTCGAAATATGCTGGTGCCGAGCCTGTGGTGGATCCATAAGCGAGTGTCAAGGCCTTGAACTTGATGCGGGCAACAAGTGGCAGCCAGTGCAGAGAGATGAAGAGAGGTGTGACATGGGCCCTTTTGGGCTCATTGAATACAAGACGTGCTGCAGCATTCTGAATCAATTGAAGAGTTTTGATTGCACATGATGGAAGACCAGCCAGAAGCGCATTGCAGTAGTCAAGCCTAGAAATGACAAGGGCCTGGACGAGAAGTTGTGTTGCATGCTCTGTAAGGAACGGTCTGATCTTCCTGATGTTGTGCAGAGCAAACCTGCATGATCGAGCTGTCTTTGAAATGTGGTCTTTGAAGGACAGCTGGTCGTCAAAGATTACTCCAAGATTTCTGACCGACCCTGAGGGGGTAATCAGAGATGAACCTTGCTGGATGGTGAAGTTGTGTTGTAGAGTCGGATTGGCAGGGAAGACGAGAAACTCAGTCTTTGCCAGGTTGAGCTGAATCCAAAAGATGCTCATCAAATTGATCTTTTGCTATAGCGACATTAGAAGCAGGTTTGGGAATCATTTGAGAGAGGAAACCCCACCAAAGAACCAACAGAGTTGACCAGATAAAATCCTGACTTTAAATAAATATAATATTTATCATTATAGAGACAGGGGTCTTCAATTATGTTCTTGCGTGCGCCACAAATGGAAATTTAAGAGGGTCAAACATAGTCATTTTAAAGATCTTTTTTCTTTTACAAATATATTAAAACTAAAGTACACAGAACTATGTTTATACATAAGAAATGGACATTTCTCTACAACCATCCCATTCACTGTCCAGAAAAGTCTTAAACATGCTTGGCTGGGTCCAGATCTGGACAAAGTACCACTAATTTATGACAACTGAATGGTACTGAACTCACCTTTGACATCTCTGATGTATCAGGCAGTGCAATGATTTCCTCATCAACAATCTCAAGGACATTTAAAAATGACTGACAGGCCTGGTTTGGTCTAGGGTCACATTTTGAGAAGAACTGGTATATAAGAAAAGGAACATATAGATACAAGTTCAACAGATACAAAGGATAATAGATATAAACAAGCTCAAATGTACATAACCATTTATAGGTTTGGGTATGTTTTTAAATGAAAACACTGAAAATGTATCAAATGTGACAGTAAAGACACATAGGGCCCAAGCATACATTGCACGACGCAAGTGTTTTTTGCTAGTTTCAGCCTGATGCAGTTATCGTTTTCATGTCCAGCGGCACGTTGTTTAAATAGCAAATGCACTTGCACACATCTGTTCGCCCATGTCTGTACTGGCCTAAAAACGAGGTGTGTTCAGGTGCATTGTTGGCGCTGCTATTTTGAGGCAACTGAATACGACTGTGCCATTGACCAACACAAACCTGGTCTAAAGTCAATAGCGCAGTATTTTTTTGTTATTTAAAGGGTGCATTAGTAATATGCACCTATAGGCGGGTACACAATGTGCATACACTCTGCTTTTTGCTCTGCACTACCAAATATAAAAAATTAAAAGATTCCTCTCTTGAGAAGCATTCAGTCTTTCAGCTCGCAAATCCGCCATGGTGCAAGTGCAACTGGCTTTTAAAGGGAATGGGAGATGAGACTCTGATTGGTTTATTGCACATTACGCCCAAAACACACCCATGACTCATTAAGAGGCCAGGTACAACCCTTTCCGTCGTAAAAAAAAAGAAGAAGTGGATTCGGACACCTGCGCCATGCACTTCAAGACCATACACTCAGATCTGTAAAATAGGGCCCATAATGTTACAAAAAGATTTCTATTTGAAATAAATGCTGTTCTTTTGAACTTTCTATTCATCAAAGAATCCTTGAAAAAATGTATCAGGGTGTTCACAAACATATAAGCAGCACAACTGTTTTCAACATTAATAATAATGTTTCTTGAGCACCAAATCAACCTATTAGAATGATTTATAAAGGATCATATTACACTGAAGGCTTAAAAAAAAAAGATGGGTGCAAAAGAATAACAAAACTGAAATAGATAAAGATCTTTTATCAGATCTCTGAATACTCAAAGCATTGACAGAAAAATATACACTCACTCTACAAAAGGTTAAACACATCAAATCAAGTGACAATAGTTTTTTTGTACCTTTTACATAATCATAATAATGTGCACAATAATGCATTGTGCTATTTGGTCATTACAAGTCAAGCACACCATCTGTTATAATAAACTGGGTGTTTTTGTTCAGTCCAGCTGTGTGTGCTTTGCTGGGTGTTTGCAAACTGTGGGTACCAGCAGAGCTCGTTTGGATAGAGAGTGGTCAGGTCTATAACAGGTCCCTCTGTGTGTTATCTGTTGTTCCTTTATGCTGAGTCATTAAGCATGGCTGTGATTTGAATGGATGGAGACTTAACTGATGCCTGCATGGTCCAGTTTTTAAACTGAACACTAAACCTTAAAAATGTAATGCTGGGATCTCCTCTGGTGTTTACTGTTAGTGTCAGTTCTACCCACCCTATTTTTAACACAAGAACGAGCACGGCCATTTTTAACTTGAATGTGCTAAGCTTCCGGTGTGTCAGCCACTTCCAGTTATTTTAGCTGTACAAAAAATGTCTGTATGCTGCATGCAGGATGTTAAAAAAACTGATATTTGTTTTCAGGTTATTTACATATAAATATAGTAAACATAAATGCACTGCATTGTTGCATATTAAGTTTTACAGTTTATTGAACTTAGATATTCTTCTAATTATTTACCCATTTTGGCTAATGAATCAGAAGTCTCGCACATTCACAGAAAATAGCTTATGTGTTGAAAAATAAGGTAGATAAGTGCTGGAATATTTCAAGACAGAATAAGAAATTGGGAACATATGGTAATAGAGCATTTTGGTACATACACATAAGTGGATTTATGTAATATGCATTTTTAAGCCAGCATGAAAAATTGATACAGGACTGGAAGAGGTTTCCCAATCCCTGAATTCATTTTTATTTAATAGAACACTTTCTGTGGCCACAGGCACATTTATTTCTCCTTAGTATTTATTCCCTTCTCCGTCTCCCTTGGTGAGTCATTTGTTTACAAGCTCATTTTCATTATTATGGTGCAGTTCAAGTTCTTCTCTTGGATACAGTATTTTAAAGACATCGACATTAGCACTGGCAGCCATGGAATGATTAGGGGGCAAGGCTAGTGATAAGACAGACCTACCTGTTGTGAGACGTCTTACCTTTCTCTCATCCGAAATGGCAGTTGATCCTTGGAGTGAGACTTGCACAGATTCTTGCTATATAAATGCAGAACAGAAGTCAGCCCCAGAGGAAGCCTACAGTGATTAACGTTAATTAGACTGCAGTAGCAGAGCAGAGCCCAGACCCCCTTAATTACCGGAGAGAGTGGAGTACCTTGACATAGCATGCATGCCAACCTCTGGCTCGTTCCACTGAAAATGATCTGCTGAGAAAGGGACAGAGGAAGGTAGGCTACAACTTATCTGTAGCCAAGAGGTACATTACAAACACACACAAAAAGCAAGGCAAAATACACTGCAATATACAGACCCTGCTGTCCCATGCCTCCTAATTTTTAGGACACCCTTTATTTCTGACTACCCTCCCATTTCTCTCAGTTCTGTCTATGAGCAGTAAGTAGAGCAGGACACCCTTTTAAAGCTGCAGGGCAGTGGCTCTAGAGACCTCGCAACTGTGAATAGCCTTGATACCATGGGCCATGAGAATTGGGTGATAGATGCTCAAACTGGGGCACCCAAATGCGAAAAGAGTCCTGGATATAATATGGTGGATTTTGCTCAAGGCAGGTGGAACTGCATTTAAGCTCTAGAGGATTTTGCTCCTGTGCTCACAAATAGTTATAAAGGTATAGTTCCACCAAAAATAAAAATTCTGTTATTCCCTCACCCCCATGTTATTCCAAACCTCGACTTTCTTTCTTATGTGGAACTCAAAAGAAGATATTTTAAAAGTTAGTGGAGTCCAAATAACAATGGATACATTTAATCCATGGATATGGATTAAATAACGATACAGTGATTTATATGATATATTTACAGTATATCTATAAGATATACTAGAATATTTGATTGGTTGTTATACTGTAAAAAGATGTCAAACTGTCAAACTGATCTGTCAACAAATATTTGGTGTTTATTTTTTACATTTATTTTTTACATATTTATATTTTTCACAATGACAAATAACAGTTGTCATTGCTCAACTAATGCACATAAGCACAAGATAATTATGAGCTGTCATCAGACGATTGATGACCTCATTTGCGGCAATTTTTTTCTCCATTATTTATTTTTCAATATTATTTTAAATACTAAATTGAAACAAATTTTGTTGTTGTTCTGAATGTCCCAATTTTGATTTAAGATTCAAAATTTTCAGAGGGTTCAAATAAATGTTTTTGTTACATTGTTGTTGCATTTGTGAGTTAATAAAAATGTAACTGGCTGTGTAAAATAGGCACATAATATCAATAAATCAAACCCCTGAATCTAATCAAATCATATCATTGCATGTTTTGAGGCGTCAGCAAATATCATATTGCTGACTAGGAGAATTCGTGTTGAAACAAAATGTAATGATGATTGAGCGATATATTGCATGGCTACTCGTGAGCTCATATCGTCAACAAACTCACCGGATCCACTTTTTCCTTCAGAACAGCCTTAATTCTTCATGGCATAGAGTCAAAAAGGTGCTGGAAACAATCATCAGAGATTTTGGTCTATATTTACATGCTAGCATCACACAGTAGCAGCAGATTTGTCGGCTGCACATCCATGATGCAAATCTCCCATTCCACCACATCCCAAAGGTGCTCTACTGGATTGAGATCTGGTGAATGTGGAGGCCATTTTTGTATAGTGAACACAATGTCATGTTCAAAAAAAGAGTTTGAGATGATTTTTGACATGGCTAGTTCCTACTGGAACTAGCCATCCGAAGATGGTACACTGTGGTCATAAAGGGATGGACATGGTCAGCAACAATACTCAGTGGCGTTTAAACGATGCTCAGTTGGTACTAAGGAGCGCAAAGAGTGCCAAGAAAATACCCCCCACATCATAACACCCACAGCACCACCTCCAGCCTGAACCTTTTGATACATACAAGGCAGGATGAATCCATGCTTTCATGTTGTTTACATCAAATTCTGACCTTACCATCTGGATGTCGCAGCAGAAATCGACACTCATTAGACCAAGCAATGTTTTCCCTATCTTCTAATGTCCAATTTTATTGAGCTAGTGCAAATAGCCTGAGTTTCCTGTTCTTAGTTGACAGGAGTGACACCTGGGGCCTATACCATGAAGCCGGTTTAGCTAGCTAGCCAGATATGTTAAAACTTAGCCAGGTACTTAAAACCAATCCTGGGTTTTAAGTACCATTAAAGTGGTTTGGCTTTTAGCAGTGTTCATCTCCATAGTAACTTACGCTCAGCTAACCTGCTCGGAGCAGGTTATGTTCGGGATAAGAGATCACAAACTGAATTTGAACCAATCAGCTGTGAGCAAAGTGACTCATCTCTGATGTAATAAAGCCACTCCCCTGTTTCTCTTGCTCCAAATTAAAGGTCACTACATGATAATATCTATATCATATTGTCTAATGATGATTAATTAATATAATAATTGTACAATTATAAGTTACATAGTAAAATATGTTCAAATAGAAATCAGTTATTTTACATTTTAATAATATTTCACAATATTAAAGTTTTAAATATATATATATATATATATATATATATATATATATATATATATATATATATATATATATATGTATATATATATATATATATATATATATATATAAACTACTTTCACAACTATTTTCTTTATTTATCCTCTTACATGGAAAATTATTTTCTTCTTTGTAAATGCTTTTAAATTCTTTATATATACTTCAATGTCTTTGTCTTCAGCAAAAGAGTTTTGAATCACGTTAGCTCTCTCGCGAGAAATGAGTCACACTTTGCGTTGAAAGGCCTGTGATTGGCTGCTCACTGCTGATGTCACACTTTCACGTGGACGCGCTCCACAAACTCAGGATCAAAGCCTGAGTTGACAGAGAAAGTTGATGATCAGCATCATGGGACCAACAAAGCCTGAATTGATTGGTTTGGTTTTGTCAACTCAAAACTAATCCTATAACCCTGAGTTTGTTGATCTACCATCATGGTACAGGCCCCTGGTGTGATCTTCTGCTGCTACAGTCCATCTGCTTCAAGCTTCAATGTGCATTCAGGGATGTTCTTCTGCATACCTCAGTTGTAGCGAGTGGTTATTTCAGTCAAAGTTGCTCTTCTATCAGCTTGAATCAGTCGGCCCATTCTCCTCTGACCTCTAGCATCAACAAGGCATTTTCGCCCACAGCACTGCCACATACTGGATGTTTTTCCCTTTTCACACCATTCTTTGCAAACCCTAGAAATGGTTGTGCGTGAAAATCCCAGTAACTGAGCAGATTGTGAAATACTCAGACCAGCCCGTCTGGCACCAACAACCATGCCACGCTCTAAATTGCTTAAATCACCTTTCTTTCCCATTCTGACATTCAGTTTGGAGTTCAGGAGATTGTCTTGACCAGGACCACACCCCTAAATGCATTGAAGCAACTGCCATGTGATTGGTTGATTAGATAATTGCATTAATGAGAAATTGAACAGGTGTTCTAATAATCATTTAGGTCAGTGTATATTTTGATAATAATTTCTAATATATATATTATATATATATATATATATATATATATATATATATATATATATATATATATATATATATATATATATATATATATATATATATATATATATAGTTGTACAGGTTTGGAATGTTTTATCCCCTTAAAGTTTTTCATATAAATAATTTGAACTGGCGAAAGGTTAACTCAAACATGCAAATATGTTTATAAGGTAACTTAAACTTTGCATAAAATCTGCACTTTTTAAATAACAAAAGTAAATTTTAAAACAATATGTCTATAGCAGTGTTCATTTAGAATCTAGCGATTGAATTCAGGGTAGATTTAAAATCCTGTTATCCTGAAGGGAGATCCCAGAATAGAACAACACATTAAGCAGAGCTTAAAACAAAGCACACAGTGTGAGCGTGGGGTATAAAGTACTGCAGGAGGAGCTTGAGAAGTGGTTTCACTGCAAGAGACATGGCAGCTTGTCTGTGAAAACAGGAAGATAGCTGATACCCTTATTTTTAATGCACTCTATTTGTCAGACCACTGTTTGCTGTTCTGAGAGAGTTGTGACTACAGTAAACAATGAGTTAACATGATTCTCAACCTAAACTGTCCAGCGGGGGTAATTCACCTGTTTGAAATATGGAAAAAGAAAAGAATCAATATCATGGGTAAACATTTGTGCTAACAAAGACGTTCAACAGTGCATGAACCGGTCATTCAGATTCTGCCACCTGTCAGCCTCACAGAAATGAATGCTCTAATGGCTATAGGGGTGGCTTTAGTATGCATGTCGAAAGGCATTTGTGTAAACAAGAGAAGATAACTGATAGCTTTCTTTTTAAATGACTTTATGGTATGCTGACTGTTCTGCTTATTTTGCAGATTAGTCAGACCACTGTTGACCATAATGTTGTGTGTTTTTTTGATGCAGAGCCAGCTGTCTGTTTTCCACAGTCAATGAGCGAGGTTATAGTCTCAACCAAAAGAGCCCAGCAACAGCGTTTTATCTGAATATAGAGAAGTTTAAGTGCTAGTGAGGCAGTGTTTTGATTTTCTGTTGTGAAACATGTCGCCATTGTGGGTCATGCTGCATCAATAATTGCCATAGTAACTCACTTCATTGTCCTGGACAATGTAATACGCAGCTCATTCAGATAAACTTACTCCAAGGAATTTGCCCCAAAAAGGAATCTTTTGGTGTTTTCATGAATGTTAGCATACAATATTCCTTGACGGACTCATTCACAAGCCGCACTTTCATGCATTTACTTAACGAAGACCTTCTATATCGGATGGTTTGGCAGGTTGTTTAAATTGACTAGATCAATATTCACTTCATCCAATCCTATTTAGTTTTTTTTTTCCTTTCTTTTTTTTCTCTTGGTTGCCTGATGGATTCAGACTGAATTGCAAACCATTTAAAACCGTTTCAACCGTTCATTTAAAGAACCAATTATAAAGTGATTCTATCACAAATCCAGCATCGCTCTAAATGACACGTGCCATTCATTAAAGTTATTAAGGAAAACAATTTTCTTGTGGGTATTCATTAAACTCCCATTGTGTAAACTTATTGAATGAATGCGAGAGATCAGGCAGAGGTCCTTGTTCCTAATAAAAAATGTATGTTAATGAATCATCATAAATACAGGTCCTTTTAAAAAAACTGGCATATTGTGATAAATGTTCATTATTTTCCATAATGTAATGATAAAAATTAAACTTTTATATATTTTAGATTCATTGCACACCAACTGAAATATTTCAGGTCTTTTATTGTTTTAATACTGATGATTTTGGCATACAGCTCATGAAAACCTCAAAAATTTGCATATCATGAAAAGGTTCTCTAAACGAGCTATTAACCTAATCATCTGAATCAACTAATTAACTCTAAACACCTGCAAAAGATTCCCGAGGCTCCCAGCCTGGTTCATTACTCAAAACCGAAATCATGGGTAAGACTGCTGACCTGACTGCTGTCCAGAAGGTCATCATTGACACCCTCAAGCGAGAGGGTAAGACACAGAAAGAAATTTCTGAACAAATAGGCTGTTCCCAGAGTGCTGTATCAAGGCACCTCAGTGGGAAGTCTGTGGGAAGGAAAAGTGTGGCAAAAACGCTACACAACGAGAAGAGGTGACCGGACCCTGAGGAAGATTGTGGAGAAGGAGCGATTCCAGACCTTGGGGACCTGCGGAAGCAGTGGACTGAGTCTGGAGTGGAAACATCCAGAGCCACCGTGCACAGGCGTGTGCAGGAAATGGGCTACAGGTGCCGCATTCCCCAGGTCAAGCCACTTTTGAACCAGAAACAGCGGCAGAAGTGCCTGACCTGGGCTACAGAGAAGCAGCACTGGACTGTCGCTCAAATTTTGCATGTCATTCGAAATCAAGGTGCCAGAGTCTGGAGGAAGACTGGGGAGAAGGAAATGCCAAAATGCCTGAAGTCCAGTGTCAAGTACCCACAGTCAGTGATGGTCTGGAGTGCCATGTCAGCTGCTGGTGTTGGTCCACTGTGTTTTATCAAGGGCAGGGTCAATGCAGCTAGCTATCAGGAGATTTTGGAGCACTTCATGCTTCCATCTGCTGAAAAGCTTTATGGAGATGAAGATTTCGTTTTTCAGCACAACCTGGCACCTGCTCACAGTGCCAAAACCACTGGTAAATGGTTTACTGACCATGGTATTACTGTGCTCAATTGGCCTGCCAACTCTCCTGACCTGAACCCCATAGAGAGTCAGTGGGATATTGTGAAGATAAAGTTGAGAGACGCAAGACCCAACACTCTAGATGAGCTTAAGGCCGCTATCGAAGCATCCTGGGCCTCCATAACACCTCAGCAGTGCCACAGGCTGATTGCCTCCATGCCACGCCGCATTGAAGCTGTCATTTATGCAAAAGGATTCCCGACCAAGTATTGAGTGCAAAACTGAACATAATTATTTGAAGGTTGACTCTTTTGTATTAAAAACACTTTTCTTTTATTGGTCGGATTAAATATGCAATTTTTTGAGAAGGACCTGTATATGTGATACTGTTTGTCAGGTGTGGGAATATTTTAGAATCTTTTAGAAAAGGCATCGAGGATAAATAAAGCCTATATGGTAAACATAACTTGATGATATTTTTACGTTTTGGTCTACAACATAAAATGCACACAGTCACACCCACATCTCATCTAGTTACTTATTAAAAACATACGTTTTCATAATTGCTTCAAAATTCACATTTTCGCTATTGTATTCACATATAAACATTCATCAACACACATCAGTTGTGGTAACTGGAAGCTCAAGCATGTTCGCAAAACCAAGGAGGTTCATTCGTGTATTACACAGATCGCTTGAGCTTACGCAAGAACCAGTGAGGTTTGTTCTTGCACATCAAGCATGTTCACTGATCAATATACAGACGTGCTCGAATTTGACAGCTCATTGAAATAACGCTTCATTCCTCCTGAAAAGTGATTAAATTAAAAGCTATTTTATCATGTGCACTTGCATACCTTTGGTATGTCATTGAGTAAAGCAAAGAAGCTGTGAAAAGAGATTAATTATTGGTTATTCTAAAAGATATTCTAAAATGGCCTGGACACATTTGTTGGTAGGGTACAACGGGGCTAAAGGCACACCTTAAGAAAAATGTGCTTTTCATTACTCCTATAATGTATGATATATATTTTTCTGTATATGTTTGTATTGAACATTTATGGAGCAACATAATTTGTGTGAAAATAAATCATAAAAGTAGTTTATTTTATTTAAAAATCTTAAAAATGTATGGGGTGTCGAGGGGCCTTTTACCCCACACAAAGGCTCACCAGCGTGGGGCAAAAGGCACACAGTATTGATACAAATACTTTCTCTAAAATAATATGTTTTTAATAATGTCTAAGGTTATACTTGTTCAAAACAATCACTTTAGCAAAGTTTGAACTATTTTATATTTATTTTGATAAATAAAATAATTCATTTTTGAACAATAAATATGCTGTCATTAAAATATGTTAATATATAAATATATCTGGAAAAATATAGAAACAAAATAATTAAAAAAAGTAAAGATTCTGAAAGCATTGAAGGAGATCCCATAATAATTGAATATAGATTTACAGTAGTAACAATAAATTATATTTTATTATATGATATGATTAATATCTCATTTTTAAATATGATGGTTTCATTATAAATATGGTGATTATCTCTAAAGTGGACACCCAACTTAATATATGATACTTACAATCTGAATCTAACCATGTCATGTCAACAAATGTTAAAGTCAGCGGCTGTTTATGATCATGTTAAATATGGTGCCTTTTATCCCAACAGCAGGGGTGCCTTTTACCCCAAATACCATACTTCACATATTCTTCTGTTATTGCAAAACTGTTGCTTTAACTGACAAACATTAACAAGACCTTTGTTTCAAAATGTATTCAACTATTTTAGCGATTCTTATTTGCTTAAATCTACAAATCAAATATTAGATGAGCGCAGAATCAAATGAGCGCAGAATCAGCTTTTCACTGCTGCTCGTGATCGCGTCAACGATCGGACAAATCTCCACGTGCATCTGCGGCAAGTTTTTGTGACATTTAGTGGTTTAGAGGAAAATAAAATCAAAGGAGCCTTTTACCCCATGGGGCCTTTAGCCTCGTTGTACCCAACCCCTTAGAAAAGATAATAAATAATTGGATTATAGTGATATTTCAAACTAATTTGTTTTTTTAATTAGTATCACACATGTCTCCAATCTGGTAATCATTCATTCAGCCTATTTAAATGGAGAAAAGTAGTCACTGTGCTGTTTGCTATCATTGTGTGCACCACCCTGAACATGGATCAGAGAACACAAAAGAAAGAGTTGTCTGAGGAGCTCAGAAAAAAAAACAGACAAGCAAGGTTAAGGCTATAAGACCATCTCCAAGCTGCTTGATGTTCCTGTGACAACAGTTGCAATTATTATTAAGACGTTTAAGGTCCATGGAACTGTAGCCAAAGAGGAAAATCGACCCCAGATTGAACAGAAGGATAGTGCGAATGATAGAAAAAGAACCAAGGATAACTGCCAAAGAGATACAAGCTGAACTCCAAGGTGAAGGTTTACGTATGTTTCTGATCGCACCATCCATCGCTTTTTGAGCAAAAGTGGGCTCCATGGAAGAAGACTCCACTTTTGAAAGAAAAACATAAAAAAGCCAGAGTGGAATTTGCTAAAATGCATATTGACAAGCCACAATCCTTCTGGGAGAATGTCCTTTGAACAGATGAGTCAAAACTGGAGCTATTTAAAGTACATTAATATAAATACTTTGCTTGTTACAACATTTCAGCTGTAAATAAATTATAAATGTTTGCTAGATTATGTTCATTACCTGTCTAGTGATGTGTTTATGCTGAAATATAATAAAAGAATGGTTTGTATTTTTGAAAACATCTGTCACATGTCGCCATGTGTAGTGAGTTGGCTCATGTGCTTCATGAAATTCAGTGCTTCAGAATTTCCGTTAAGGGAACTTGGGCTGTGTTTACAAACAAATAGAATAGAATTTTTGAAATTCGTGACTCGATTTGAATTAGTAGAAGATATAATCGCAAATCATATGTGAATCAATCCCACCCCTACTGTTTGCTGAGATGGACCTGTGTTTTATGCACTGAGTTGATGATTTTGCGTGTGGATAAGTAGGCTATTTAGAAAGTGATGTGTGCTCAGTTGTGTTGATATGAGTTGCCCCATTAATTATCGTTTGGACAATGCTGTTGTCATGTGAGATCTAATGGTGATAACATGAACAAATAGAAACTTGATGAATGAACCTATTTAACTGGTTAATGAAGTCGGTTAACTGACCAACTTCATAAATCTGTTTACTGTGCATGTTCATTTTGTATAAAGTGTATACTACACAGACTTTATTACTACCATACCAGTAAAACCATGTCAGTAAGAGGTGAAGTGTCTCTACGACACTAGTGACACCAAGCAGAATTGCAAAAATATCAACAACAAAAAACACGAAAAAAAAAAAAATGCAAACCCACGTTTTTTCTAGATGCAAAAATCAAGCTAATGTGAGAGATTTGAGCCGCTTGCTGGCCAAAAGCGATTGAATGTATCAATCAATGTGTTCTGCATTTGTATTTACTTACATGACAAATAACATGCAGCCAGCTAATAACAGGTATTAAAAATAAATGGCAAAATATTTTTTTTCACAGGCCAAGGCAGGAAACAGAAAGAGAAAGGAAAACAGTTTGTGATTTTGTAGTGCCCTGCTTCTGTGTGCATGCTTTATAAACGACAAAACACATTTGCACTTAGTAGCGGATGATTTGGATCAATATCTAAAGCTTTTTAAAAGACAGGGTGTGTCCCTGTGTACTGCACAAAATGTGCAAGAACAGGCATCTTTACACATTTATAATTCAAATTCTGTATAAAGACGCAATACTGCATCTGTAGGTATACCAAATCAAGCATCTGACTCAGAGGCAGCGCAAATGATCATTTCACCCCATTCAAATAGGTAGTCCTTCCCCAAATTCATGCTATTTGTTGAGCCAGTGTTCTGTCACGCCCAGCAGGCCACTCAAACTAAAAGATTGCAATACTGATTAATGTAGACATTTCACACTTCACCTTTTAACCATTTACATATCATACAGTAATGCTTCATTTATATTCAAGTGTCTCCGCTCTGCTGCTAACAATAAACACAGAAAACCCAACAAACCAGACGAAAGAGTGTCGGTAGCACTTAAGGTTGACCAATGCTTGAGAGGAAGCCAAGGAAGAGGATGTGTTTACACTTTAAAAGCAGAGTGTTGGTTTGGGTGTTGCCTATGACTAAAAGAGTGTAAGAGGCTAAGCTATATTGGCAGCCTTTTGGGCTATAAAAATATTACAGTTGAGGTTTGATATGGAGTATGTTATTTCTTGTATCTACAACAGGCTTCTTGACTATACAGTTAGTTTGAAGTTCATTATGAGATTATGAAGTCAAGTAATTGTGGTTACTAAATTAGTGGAATGTCAGCGTCTCAGCCATTTGTAATGTGCAATGGACAAGGTTAAAGAGGTTAGCCCTTCTTAAATATTTGAGCGAATTGCTAAATATTTAAAGAGATGAATTGCTACCTCTCACTCCTTAAAGAATGGCCGGCATCTCCCCCATTAATCTCCCATCAGTGGAGAGGGCCACTTATTTCTGCTTTGAGTAAAGGAACTTCATTGTACATTAATGGCATAACAGTGTAATGTACATTTAACAGCCCTCCTCCTATCTGCACAGGTCATCTTCACTGACCAGGCAAGATGGGCAATCTGAGGCTTGAGTGGAAAAAATGTATGAATTACTTCAAGCTAATGGGATTTTGTTGTGTGTATTCAATGTCAAGATTGCTACCACACTTACACAGGAAGTTTGTGTTAATGTAGCCCACAGCCTTTTACGTCTTGCCTGTGAGTGTTTCTTTTTTCTGGTAAAATATATATAATTTATAGAAATGGGATTTAAAGTTTGAAAAGGCTGTCCTTGGTTAAACATGCTAATGCAATATTAACTGATATATGAAAAAGAGACTGAATTTGGCATAAACTCAAAAGTGGAGATAAGGACATGTTAGTAGGGTTACTGCAGTCAGTAAGGTTTACCTCTGTGTCGCAATCTCTGTTTGAAACCTGCAATTGCAGTTATTTGTGGAATTATCATCTGTACGTGAGTTGTGCACGTACAGATGAGTTTGACGTGAAGGTATACTGACGTCCATCAGTCACCACACCGGTGTGGATACTGTACTTCAGAATCACAGATTCTACGTCTTGGAATATAACCTAAATAAGAATTTTCACCGGATAATGTCATCTGACCAAGTAAGTAACATGTCTGCCACTTTGGGGAACAAAACATTGTAATAAATCACGCTACCAACAGTGATTAAATCGTATAATATAAAACTGTGCAAATTATTATTATTGTTATACTTTGTTCTCAAAATGTTTATGTTAACAGCATCAGCATTGTGTGACTACATGTATTTAGTGTTTATTAGCGTTACCTGTTGTGGCGAGGTGGACGAGCAGCGACATGGGAGGAGCGAGTGGAGACCGGTGTGTGAGTGTTAATGAACGTCACCTGTAGCGAGGCACACCGGTCTCGAAGTCCTCTCATGAGGGAGCTCGGAGACATAAAAGGACGGGCGAGTTCAGGAGAGGACGGGAGAGGACCAGGCCTGGAGTTTATGTTGAGTTTTGTTTATGTTTTGGTATGTGTGTGCGGGCAGTCGTCCGTGAGGGGCTGCCCGCGATTTACTTTTGTTTGGTTTATTTATTTTGAAATTAAAATCTTTTGAGCGTTAACGGTTCCGCCTCCTTCCTTCCACGAGCTTTACTACACCTGTATATTTCAATTCCTGTACAATCTAATAATTTGCTTTTGACTACGGGTAAATCTCCAGTCATCACTGATGATGTCATTTGGGCCTTTCTAGATTACAATCCGCCATCAAAATGATGATTTTAATTACTCCAGCTGCTGTGAGAAAAGGCTATAAATGATCTGCTGAAGAACATGCTCCTCACGTGCGTTACTACTACTAGCTGGACTCATTCTTTATGTATACAGACGTGACGTAATGACGCAAAGACATGCTCAAATTTCCCGCAGAAATCCACCTTACCACTCTAATTATAACACATAATTACAAGCTTACCGTTGTGAATGGGGCTAAGGTAAGGAGATACTGGCTTGTTGTGTACTTGCTCAAAAAAAGATTTTGGAAATATTTTAACCAAAAAAAGTTACGAACTGCAACTTTACCTGTGCATAAAAGTGCCTTTTCCTATTTAAGAACCATAGTTTTGTCTTATGCTCAATGAGCTTCAGAAATGAATGTGGACTTGGGAGAAAATGCTCCAACATTTGTGGGTTGGTGAAATGCTGTTTCATGCATACTTAGCTTTTTACACTGTTAAAGACTTGGATTCCCACGCTAAACATGAAACAGTTTTAAAAAAATAAGTTGGACATTTGATGGAGTATTTCTGTGTCAAAAAAATTCTGGTTTCTCAGAATTTTCGGAAAGTTTTTTTTCCGAGTATGGGTCTGTGTGACGTCAAATGGGGCAGAATTTCCTTGTACGTGTAACAGCAAATGGAATCTCTATGTGAGACTGATTGACGTTGGGTGTTTTTGGTATTTTTAATAAAGAAAGAAACCAGCTTTGCCACTAGCTCCTTTATAATTAATACAGATGGCCACAAACAGGCAGGAATTAATCCGGAGTCCCCAACTGTCTTTTCTATCAAGCCCCAGTGGGACATTATTGTCCAAAAATGAAAGCACAGCAGCGGCAACACTCACAGCCTTGTACAAAAAAACCAATAGGCAGGCCCTCCCCACAGACGCAAAACACATGAATCCACAAATACAGACGCAGTCCCAAATGTGGGTGCACTGTGTTAGGCAGTGTTTGGTTACATAAGAGAACGTGACAAGCTTTCATCTCCAGGAAGAGAGGTATAATCAGAGAATGAGAGTAAGAGGTGATGTAAGGAAGAAGGGGGAGGATTTTGTGCTATTTCTGAGACACTTGAATGAGCCTCTTTCATTCTCTTTCACTCCGACTCTCCCTCTTGCACCCTCTCAATTTTGCCATGCAGTGCAGCAGAAAAGCTTGGCAAAGGGGCACTTTTCGTCTAATCTTTTACTCGCATCCTCTTTGTCTGCAAAAGAGTGTGATACTTTTATTGTATTCCATTGTACTCCAATTTATGTTTGTTAAAGAGATTTCCATTTTCATATTTATAATAGTAATACATTAAAAGCTTGTTTCATGTGGGCTGTTTTTTTTTTTTTTTTTCACTGAAGAAAACAGCAACTCTGTCATTTGCCTGAATGAAGCAAACTTAAGAAGTTCATATTTTATTTAAAAAGTGTTCAACATAGGGGAGAGCGGGGCACAGCCTAACGCTTTTTGACTTTCTCAGTTTGTGTAAATCCACTTGGGGGTTCATTTATTTTTCCCCACAATAATTTCACATGTCTAAGAGAGAGTTATGAATCAGCCAATGGAGGCCTTTCTGAGCCATTGGATTTCAACAAAAATATCATCATTTGTGTTCCAAAGATGAACAAATGCCTTATGGGTGTCAAACGACACGAGGGTGAGTAATTAATGACCAAATTTTCATTTTTGGGTGAACTAACCCTTTAAAATGTTGTCTGATACAATTAAAAAAATATCCAAGACAAACAAAAATATTTTGTCAATAGAATACAATTAACTTTTTCTAATAAAATAATGCCATTATTTAATAATTAAAAATAAAACTAATTTGAGTTTGACAACAAACACACCAAAAAACACAGCTACCCATAGTTCAAAACAATAATAATGAATCATTTCTGAACATTGACTCTCAGTCATTCACCCTTTTCTCATGGTTTCTCAAAAGAATTCATAAAAGTATAGAATATAACAGCAAAGTTCTAATAGGGGCTCATTGTAATGCAGTGTTACAACATGCCCAACCTGCGCAACTGGGATTTAAATGCTGGTTAGATTCAGCATTAACAAACTCTCTCAACTGTTAAATAGCATATAAAAAAATTAAATATCCGATTTGTCTATTTTTAAATAAGCACAAAAAACTGAGATGAAAAAATAGCTTAAGTAGGAAATGTAATTTTGCTATGGTAAAATAAATGTTCAGTGATATCTCCCAAATATTTTTCTCTCTGTTGATATGGCAACTAGTAAATGCTGGCATGATGCTGGCATGTGTGGAAAGTTTTAAACCATGTGTGTTACAAGTTAAAACTAACCCTGCATTAGGTTGTGCCCCGCTCACCCCTACATAGTGTTCAGCATTTTAATCAGACAGTCCATCCGTTGTGTGTTTTGTTGAGGTAAATCAACTGACCGAGAGCGTTTTGGTGACTAGTCTTTTATCTTTTGATGACAGTAAGAGGAGTAATATGATTCTCAACCTAAACAGTCTAGCAGGGGTAATTCATCTGTCTGAATAGAAGGAGAAAATAATCAATATCATGGGTAAACAATTGTGCTGACAAAGCCATTAAACATGGACATTGCATGAACTAGCCATTGAGATTCAGCCACCTGTCAGCCCTACAGAAATGGATTTGCTGATTGATTGTGTTGAGGAATTATAACTGCTAATTTGGAAATTCTAGCCTGTGATTTCATTCTGTGAAAGGAGTTTTTTATATTATGTTGAAAACAGTTATGCTGATTAATATTTTGTGGAAGCTTGAAGCTTTTTTCGGGATTCTTTGATAAATAGAAAGTTCAAAAGCATTTATTTCACAACATTTATTTGAACTTTATTTTAAACCCCCCAATGGTGACATTATGGACTAATTTAATGCAAGCAAATTTGAATTCAACAGACTTGACCTTTATGTTACAGGGCTACAGTAAGTCAGGGGTCAAAGGTCATCATTAGGGCTATAGTTTTATCTCCTTTGATGTTTGTCTGCTGCCGTGCACTGCACCATTACACCTGACTAGTTCTGCTGAACTGTGGTGTTGCTGCATTGAGTTTCACCTCTGAGATTGGAAGTTTTGATCAAACATGTGGTCTTTATGCGTGGGACTTGCTGTAGGAGGTTTGCACAAGGCCATGTTATGTGGACCATTCTGCTCACCTGTAAAGAAATGTAAGGACACGCTAACAGGCAGATAATGTATTGTACTTCACATATATATGCTGTGAAAAATAAAAGAGGACAGCTCGAGGATAAATTCTTGAGGTCATTTTAACAGTAAAAATCAAGCGTGCATGGTTCGTTTAATGAGTGTGAAATGTATTTGGGCAAAAGAACAATAATACAATAAAATAAGCCTATTAGAATGATTACTGAAGAATCCTGTGACACTGAAGACTGCTGAAAATTCACAGGAAAAATTGCATGTTACAATATATTCAAATAGAATATGTCAATTATTTTAAATTGTAATAATATTTAACAGTGGTACTGTTTTGACTGGTTGATCACATAAAGGCATCCTTGAGAGAAATCTTACCAACCACAATATATATGTATGTATATGTATATGTCCTAGTCAGCTCTAGGCTATTCAAATCAGTTAGTGTTGTGTGGCAGTGGTCATATCCAGTGAAGGTAGTGTGTATATGCACATGCCTCTTTGGGAAGTTGTTTTTGGATGCAAACTAAAGGATTAGTAAATTAACATTGTGGTTTTTCCCTTCTCATTTTTCCCCTTGTTCTCTCTCTCTCTCTCTCTCTCTCTCTCTCTCTCTCTCTCTCTCTCTCTCTCTCTCTCTCTCTCTCTCTCTCTCTTCTGCAGTGGGTGGCATTTGCCTCGCTTTTCTTCATACTGGTTTCCATAACCACATTCTGCCTGGAGACACACGAGGCCTTCAACCCCATCGTTAACCGCACATATTTTAACCCTCTCGACAACACCTCCAGGTTTCACCTGGAGACAGAGACGGTGGTCTACCTAACCTACATCGAGGGAGTGTGTGTGGTGTGGTTCACCTTTGAGTTCCTCATGCGTGTCACCTTCTGTCCAGACAAAAAGAAATTCATCAAAAACACCCTAAACATCATAGACTTTGTGGCCATCCTGCCATTTTACCTGGAGGTTGGCCTGAGCGGGCTTTCTGGTTCCGAAGCAAAGGACGTTCTGGGTTTCCTCCGAGTGGTGCGATTCGTTCGGATCCTCCGAATCTTCAAGCTGACGCGACACTTTGTAGGCCTGCGCGTACTGGGACACACTCTCCGTGCCAGCACCAATGAGTTCCTTCTGCTCATCATCTTTCTTGCGCTCGGAGTGCTCATCTTCGCCACCATGATTTACTACGCCGAGCGAATCGGTGCCAATCCCAATGACCCGCGTGCCAGCGAGCACACCCACTTCAAAAACATCCCAATTGGCTTCTGGTGGGCTGTTGTGACTATGACCACGTTGGGCTATGGAGACATGTATCCTCAAACTTGGTCAGGCATGCTGGTGGGTGCATTGTGTGCTCTGGCAGGTGTATTAACCATTGCCATGCCCGTGCCTGTCATTGTCAATAACTTTGGGATGTACTACTCTCTAGCCATGGCTAAGCAGAAGCTACCAAAGAAAAAGAACAAGCATATTCCCCGTGCCCCACAGCTGGGCTCACCTAATTACTGTAAGTCCGCCATGAACTCACCCCACCACAGTCCACAAAGTGACCATTGTGCTGTCGCTGCCCAGGAGGAGATTTTAGAAATGAACAGAGCAGGTAGGATGCTTGTTTCAGTAATATCCATCTGAACTAATATCATAGAACATGTTTAAGCTCAGGAATGAGATTTAACTCACATTTTCTTCCCTTCCACCTCAGCATGTTTCTAGACCTGCCTGAAATCACACATGTAACCTGTTTTCCAAATCTCTCATTTGGGAATCGTTCAAATACAGCTCAACCATCTGGAGACATAATAAAATCTCATCGCACTGCATTCTATTCAGCCTCTTTACAAAGACACGCATAGAAACAAACACAAGTCTTCACCATGGTTGCATAACGACCAATACCCCATGCAACATTTTGCATATCTTTATGTTTTTCCAGTAGACTCCTGTGAGGATCAATTATATTCACCCAGACAAACAGGAGCGCACTCATTCAACAGCTTGCTTTTGTTTTTGTCCATCAGCTTGCCCTAATTACTTTTTAAATGTCATTACGCATTATTTTTTGTTTGCTTTTGTGACATTAAGCATATTTGATTGTATGGCTTTCAGTTGCTACAGTTAAATGGTTTTTAAGGAAGTGATAATTCCACAGCAGGGCTGCAACAACTAGTCTGTGATAAAAAATACAATAATGAATTTCATTATCGATTAGTTTGGTTTGTGTCACACATTTGAAATGTGACAGAGTTGGCTGCTACATGAAAAGTGCTCACCCTAAGCTGCACAAAGCAGGAGAGAACTTTATCAAATGGTTCAAAGCTGATCATAAGCAGTTTAGCATGGGTTGCCCTGTCAGGTGCTTGTGCTGTTTAATCCACCTGAGAGGTGTTTTTTTCTAAGCACGTAACCTTTTACTAGAGCATTTGATTGCTATTTTCTTATCTGTGCTAGATAAAATAGAAAATCCACTATATTTATTTTCCATAAAAGTGTGAGCAGACAGGGAGTCTCACTGCACACATACAGTTTTTAAAATAATGTAATGTTTATATTTTAAAATCTTTTTTTATGCATGTAATATATAGCCTAGCTTGCATTTATAGGGAATATAGCTTTTATTTAGCTTGAATATATACTTTTAAGGGAGGATGTGGAGTAACATTTGTTTTTTTGTTTTTGTTTTTCTCGGTATATACAGAAAATGAACCGTAGCATAATCAGTATCCATCAGTGGTGGACAGTATCTGTCTGATTTGTGAACAAGTTCATTCTTTCCAATATACCTGTTGAATTGGTTCACAAGTAATAGAAGCAGACTGATCCATTTGCAGGTGCTAATGAGTTAACATCTCACTGATTCAACAATCCGGTCAAAATAAGCATTCCTCTTGATATGGTAACGCATTTTGCCCTATGTGACGTCATTACATTTTATTCATTTTTAGTGTGTTTGTCATCACATATTTGCACAAAATTAGTTGTTCTCTATTTTTTAAAATCCTATATTATTTCACTTAAATGATCAGAGTTAATAGTTTAGTATAGTAGAATTTAATGTTTTTATAGTGTATAATAAGTGTATGCTGTAAAACAACACATTTGCTTATTAGCAATACATTTTCAATGTATGCACTTATCTTACTCATTAGTGCTGACTTGGGTAGAATAAATATATGATCAATCAGGACTTTTTGATTTTAATACTTAAGTACAGACACATTTAATATTATCTGTACTTTTATTCGAGTACTTGATATGTGTACTTCCACCACTGGTATCCATGTTACCTAATGTTGGTTTGTGGTAAAATTACAAATAAGTTAATAAGAATTTAATTTGTTGTTGCCTAATGCTTATCCACCTCACAGACTCACATGTAAATGTGACACAGTAAGAGATCCAGCATATAAAAGATATTCCAAACCACTCCACTCAACATTCTTACCCAGAGTAAGTGGTGGTGAGTGCCTTCATTTGGAGCACTCATTTAGAGATTGTATGTACAGCTGTAAAAGAGAGGCTTGTTGGCTGTGTCTGATCAGACTGGGTAAAGAAACTCTCATTAATCTGTGAGAGTAATTGTGAGTTAGTCCTTCATAAATCGGACTGGAGGATTCCCCTATCTCTAAATGCCATTACATCCCTGCTTTACATGGAATAGCTTTCAAACCTTTTGATGCCAAGGACTCTCATTAAAACATAAAGCTAAAGACAAAGGCAGAAAAAATTAACCCCATTGAAAGATACAGCACATGTACGAACAACACTTGATGAGATGTATGTCTCAACCCCTGCATTAGTCAGTGTCAGTGAATGGCCAAACGAGGCTTTCTAGCATTGGCATGCAAGGTGGATCATTGGCCTCGGGAACAACCCCTTTGTTGTGAGAGTTTGTGACAAACACTTAACTTTGAGAACTCACTCAATCAATAATGATACTATTAGAGACAGGGCATGCCATTTATTTATACAAAGCAGAAAAGTCTTTTCTTACGTGATCATTCTGTCCTGTTAGTTTAAGATAGGGCTGGGCGATTTTGCCTAAAAAAAAAATCTTCGATTTTTTAAAGAAAAATTCGAGTTTCGATTCGATTTTCGATTTTTTTTCCAATGCACTTAAAAAATTACTGCAGACATCAGATATAGTGTCAAAGTGCAACTTTATTGCTATGATTGTCTGTCAATCAACAATTTCAAGCTTTAACCCAGGTTTAAGCAAAAGTGCAACAACTTCACAGTAGCTTAAATTTTCTGTTCAAGAAATCAGATAATTACAAATTTTGTAACATATAACATTACAATAATAAAAAAAAAACTCTTCTCAGTGCGAATATAAAAAATGAAACATGCCTGTGGCAGACATATAGCCTGCTCAAAGAGTGAAAAAATGTAAACTTTTATCTAACAACAAAACACGTGCTTGTTAGATCTCTGAAACATTGTGCTTGCTCATTCTAAACATTTTTTGCTAGAAAGATGAGCCTGTCCACAACCTCTGGCTTAAGGCAGGCCCGGTTGCAGGTAACTATTCCCCCACCCACACTAAATACCCTCTCTGAGGGGGCACTAGTGGCTGGAATAGAAAGATATTTTTTAGCCAGTAAGCTTAGCCTTGGAAAGTTGGGCTGATGCAGCTTCCACCATTCAAGAGGATCTGTGTCTGGCTCTATGTCTGGAATAAGGAAATACGTTGCAAGCTCAGTCTCAATTTTTGTTTTTTCAGATTGTGGGTGTGGCGTGGTGGATGGTGCACTGTTTTTAAAGAAGGCACCCAGAGTCATTTTCTTTTTTGGTGGGGTGTTCTCTTGAACAGCTGAGGGACCAGCTTCCTCTGTGGTAGAGTTGCAGAGAGCAGAGATCTCAGACACCGCTCTTTTTTTGACAACTTCCAGTTTGCTAGCATCAATGTAGGTTGCACGGAACCTCGGGTCTAAAAGTGTGGCCATGTCCAAAAGTTCCTCTTTCTCCAAATCACAGTATTTACTTTCGAGGTAACGCATGATGTTAGCTTTGATTGTTTTTGTTAGCTCCAAATCTTCCTCCTCTGGCAGGAGGAGACTTGTTTAAACAAATGCAGCACTGGTTTGATGCATGACACACTGACATATGATTCCCTGACAGTGCATCAGTGAAGTCCTGGAGAGGTTTCACTGCTTTGTTGGTGGCTTCTAATACTTCCAAATCTTGCCACGTGGGAACAAGATGACGCGTTTTCTTGTCCGCACCCAGGACACGAGTTATTGCCTTCTCTTGCTCAAGAAAGCGCTCAATCATCTTTTGAGAGACCCCAACGTGTTGGGGATTCTGAGATCAAAAGATGCTGGGGAAGTCCAAGCTCAGCCTGCACCTCTGTCATGTCTCGCCTTTTTTTCCAGCTGTAGGATAAGGCTGATACAGCTTTTTTGCAGACCCCTATGGCCCGATCGATCCTTGGATCCTTCACACCATTCTCTGTAATAAATGTGAAAAGATATTTAGTATATTTTTTGTCACTCCAAAACTATATATTTGATTACGTGAGTTTTCAAAATTGTTTTGTACTTTCATCACAATTTTAATAGCTGTAACACAGTTTAATACATAATGTATAATGAATGCAGATTAAGGAAAAGTCAGGTTTATTTATGTAACCCAGTCTAAGGGTCTCATTCATAAAACACGAGCAGAACGAATTTTTGTGTAAATCGTGTGTAAAGTGGTTCTGGCGTAAATTTTCTGATTCATTAAAATGTATATTGTCCAAATGTTAGTTGGTACGAAAGAAATCTACACCTGCTCCCAGCCACACGTAAATAGTGCGTTTAACATCCGAACGTTTTGCTCATTAATAAGGCTGCATATAATTCACCTTAATCGGGTACATATTTACACAGCATTTTGAAAAAATATTATATATTGTAATTAGCCTACATACGTTTTTTCTTTTTACTTTTATTATGAGAGCCAGTAATATAGCATCTAGCGAACACTTTATCGCATAATTAATTGCTTTCAATAGGGCTGGGCAAACTTTTCACTTCTGGGACTGTTCGATTAACAGATGAATCTCCATTAACTGTATCTGTAAAGCTGCCAAGCTTCCTTTTTTTAGGACCTGAAACGCCACTATACGCTTGAAAATTAAATGTGGCGTTTTGAATGAACTTCTGATAATAAAACATCAATTTCTGCATTTGAGAAATTTTTCTTTTCATTCGCTTTTGAGAAGACATGTTGAAATCCTTCGTTTGGTGTCATAATATGATGCCCATATATAGTTGTCAGTCGGATTTAATAGGCAGGATTTATGGTAATTGAGGATGAGCGTGCGCGTCCCATTTACGACTGATTGGAATTCAACACACACACACACATTTCACTATCACATTTGACGTTTACGAAGTATTTGTGAATCAGGAGAGGAGTTTTCGGTAAGGTCTCTTTACGCGCAAATCACTCACATATTTACTCGTATATTTACGAATGTTTCATGAATGAGACCCTATGTGTAAACCAGTTGAAATATATGTTCTGGCTATTAAATTATGATGAGCAAACAGTACTTTACAATGTGCAATTATGTGCACCTATTTATTCTTACACCAACTCTTACCTATAGCGTTGTGGAGTCTGTGGCCAAAACACTGCAAGCTGGGCCAGTTGTTGTCCTTAAGGGCTTTTATGATGTTGGTGCCACTATCAGTTGTCATGCAGACGAGTCGTTCCTCAGAAAGTCCCCAGGAGCTGAGAGCGTCTTTTAAGCCATGGGCAATTATCTCACCAGTGTGGTTCTCGGGGAAATACGCTGTCTGAAGGCAGATGCTGCGCAGAGTCCAACTAGTGTTAATGTAGTGAACCGTCAGACTCAGATATGGTTGCATCGTCCGGCTGGACCACAGGTCCGTTGTGGCTGAGTAAAACTGCATCTCCTCCAGCTCACTGCGGATCTTTTCCCGAGTTGTATTGTACAGGTGAGGCAGCGCTACAGTGGCGAAATACTTGCGACTGGGGACAACGTATCTCGCATCCAATACTTTCAGCATCTGATTAAAGCCTCGCTTTTCGACAGAATAAATTGGCAGCATGTCTGTGGCAATATAAAACGTGATCGCCTCTGTAATCGCTTTCCATCGCGCTCCGTTCTTAGGCACACAGTTTGTAAAGCTCTCAGGAAGTGTAGTTTGCTTTTAGCAGGTGTGCTAGAGGAGCCGTTTTCGCTACGGAGCCGGCTGCACTTCTCCCATTCTTCGCGATGTTTATTCCTCAGGTGCTGGAACAGATTTGTTGTACTGCTGCTTCCAGTAGCAACAGCCTTGAAACATATTTTGCAGCAAGGCTTCGTCTGTGTTTTGTCTGCTGCATCAAAACCAAACCAGTTCCAAATTACGGAATTACCTGTGCCTTTCTTTGGAACTAGTTCTCTGCTACACGATGCCATGTTGTTTTGACTGTTGTTTTGTTGTTTTGACTGTTACGCGGGGCGGGGGCTGGGCGGCTGGCTCATATCGCTATGGTAACGCACAAGGACGAAACGCGGAAAAGTCCGAAAAAACTATTGTGGTAAAAAACTCGAGTTTGCAAAAAAAAAATCGTTTTAAACTACAAAATCGATAAATCGATTAAATCGATTTTTTGCCCAGCCCTAGTTTAAGACAACCTTTGTTATGAAGTGAAAGAATGGGTTTTCACACAACCTCTTTATTATTTCATTCTCTGTATTTTTACACCGCACTAGAGCCTGTTGCTATGGCAACAGTGTCCAAGCAACCGCACAATAGGAATCGCTCTCTGCAGTCATTCACTCGCCTTGCACGACTCCTGCGCTGTTCACACGGTACTGCAAAAACACACACCTCGCACACACAGTTAGATGTCTGAGGATGAATGCAGTATAAATCAACGTGTGACCTACTGTTAATTTGCGCTCTGTTTTTTTGGAATTAAATGTCTCTGGTTGTTTTTTAGGGATTCATCAGCACCATTTTTTAATTTTAGACTAATTAGATAAGGGTGAGAAACATAATACATATCGAAAGCAATTCAATTTCGTCTTCATGCCCATTGGATTGAAAATAATAAACATTCTTTACATTAAAAAAATCTTCCTCCTTTACTCTCTCTCTCTCTAGAGCAGCTTTTTAAAATGCTTGTAAATGAGTTTACAGATGGCACAAAGGCCTTGATTATCAGCTCCATCCATTTGACTTTGGGCAGAGAACCGTAAGAATCACCAGCACATAGAGCGAAAGCATCTGTTGAATTGGCCACGGTCGCAGAGAAACATAGCAAACACTCTCACTGCAGCTCTGACACACACACACACACACACACACACACACACACACACACACACACACACACACACACACACACACACACACATGTTTGTTTTTGTGAAATGTGACATTCCATAGGCGTAATGGTTTTTATACCGTACAAACCGTATTTTCTATCCCCTATACACTGCCCCTGCCCCTAAACCTACCCATCACAGGAGACTGCACAGTTTACTTTCTGTGAAAAAATCCTCATCCTGTGTGATTTATAAGCATTTTGAAAAGTGAGGACATGGGGAACGTCCTCATATTTCACCCTCTTTTGTAATACCTATGTCATACCCATGTCATTATACACATTTGTGTCCTGATATTTCACAAAAACATGCCCACACACACACACACACACACACACACACACACACACACACACACACACACACACACACACACAAACGCACGCACACACACACTCACTGTTTGATATGAGTCAACACCCTGTCCTCTATATACAGTGTTTATATCCATCCCTGTCGTATAGTTATTTCTAAATCTGAGGTCTCCTGAGAAATATGAGTTGTGTAATTATCATTATGCTTTTGGCCCTGTTTTTTATTCAAAATGGTCCACACATATTTAACACATCCAGCATAATGGTATTTTAAGAGCTGCTCTCGATTTCAATGTAAATTGTGTCATTCATAGATTTAAAGATAACAGAAATAAATATATAAAATAATAAAAATATTGTCCTGTATCATTAATATATAGCTTGGGTTCAATAATATATCGTATATAATCAGCACCTTGTGTTTTTCAAGGAATAGTTGCTATTAAATGGATTCAGTCACAGCCACAGGAATACAAGAAATGTTAGTCACATTCAGTCTATCATTTTAATAATGTTCCTTCACTGACTCTGTGTGTGTGTCTGGTGTGTTTTTCAAAATGATGATTAGGGTAAATTGTGCTTATTTTTGACTAAAGTATATTCTGTAGCTTCTGAAGGGCAGTACTAAATGAACAAATGGACCTTGAAAACAAATAAGAAAAATGTACACCCCCTGGTTTGAATGTTCTGTGAATGTTTGCAGCTTTTTATTAGCTGTTTTGTATAAGACCTAAAGGGATGTCCAAAAGATGGATCTCAAAATCACAGTCACTGCTGGAAAAGATTCAAATGTGTAGAAGATGCTATATGTATATGGTCCTGCACATGCTGCACATTTATGTATCGTAAGTGTGCTTATCACTGTATGATTGTTCCTAGTAATCCATTGACAGCTGAACAGAACAATATAAAACTTACAACCATTTTTATGTATGTATGTGGCCAATGATCTGAACTGATACTTATATGATAGAGGTTTATAAATGGTTAAAAATGAGGAGAGTGCAGAAGGAGGATTTGATGGTGTTAATGCTCAGAGCAGAATATAGCTGTGATGAAGTAGGGCAGGTGCAGCAGGGTCCCAGCAGATCTGTCCTTCACTGGGGCTCTACCTCAAATGTAAATAATAATGACAGTGTGTGTACTTAAAGTGAGCAGGTTCTCAGATGAATATTCCTGCTTGAGGAGTAAAAGTGTGTACCACACTGTACATACTTTGAGAAGAGACAGTATTGAATAGCGGATTATTGTTGGATGAATTGGATGATTTTTCTACACTAACCAACTGAACAAAATGTCTTAAACATATCTTGTTTGTTACATTTAATTTGGTACCGTTATATTCTTATACACTTCATACATTTTTAACAAGTTACAAATTATTAATGTGTTGTGACTAGGAACTTGACAGATATCACAAATGTGACTGCAACGGGTGGCAAAACCATGCATATCAGCACCAGACACCATACAGAATCCGTAATCAGCATTCAGACATGACGATTTGTGGAAAGCAAAAATATCGACTAATACTTCTGATCTTACAAATGCATTTTACATGAGAAAAAAAAATGTGTATGGAAATCAGTAAACACTATTTGAAACTTTTTTTTTTGTAGAATATAATAATTGTTGACACATTTTTAAATAGCCATCATATAGAAAGTTTTCGCCTGCAGTTTGAAAGAAAAAAACCCCCAGAAACAACAGAAGAGAGAGTGAGAGGAATGCCTGTTCATCGGACTATTCATAAAGATGAGTCATATCATCCTTCCTCACTGTTTCAGAGGCTTCTCCATCACAGAGGCTTGCATCACTTCACAACTTTTCCTGTGTGTGTGTGTGTGTGTGTGTGTGTGTGTGTGTGTGTGTGTGTGTGTGTGTGTGTGTGTGTGTGTGTGTGTGTGTGTGTGTGTGTGTGTGGACTGGTAATCCTACGGTATGGGGACAAAATGTCCCCACAAAGATGGCAATATCCAAAATCCTTGTCCTTGTGGGGACATTTTTGGTCCCCATGAGGAAAACAGGTCATAAATCACACTGTGATGTTTTTGAAAAAGTAAAATGCAGCATGTCTCCTGTGATGGGTAGGTTTAGGGGCAGGGGCAGTGTAGGGGATAGAAAATACGGTTTGTTCAGTATAAAATGCATTACGCCTATGGAATGTCCCCATAAAACATGGAAACACAACATGAGTGTGTGTGTGTGTGTGTGTGTGTGTGTGTGTTTGTGTGTGTGTGTGTGTGTGTGTGTGTGTGTGTGTGTGTGTGTGTGTGTGTGTGTGTGTGTGTGTGTGTGTGTGTGTGTGCTTTTAAGTATTTGTGTGCTGTTAGCTCATAAATGTGCGCACACCATGAACCATTGAAGATAAAATTTTATTGTCTAATACAATTTTATTAGAATTAATAATCAACATATATTATGTATCTGTATTATTATTATTTACTAATATTCATAACCATTTGTAATATTATTATTGTTTTTGTATTATCATCATTATTTAGTCAGAGTGGGCCTGAGCACAGAAGTGTGAGGGTTTCATGGAGAGACATGGAGAGAAGATAATTTTGAACACCGGAATATGTAGCATAAGTTTCTAATTATGCCATGTGACTGAAGTTCTTTGTAAGGAAGAATTGTGTAGCATGGTGTTGTTTTCCTACCAAAGCATATGATAGAAGTCACAAGTTTTCTATAAGACATTTATTTTGGACAACGAACAACAAGTATCTGTTTCCACTGATGCATATGTCTAAGGGTATATTGTACTGTGTGCAATCACGAGGTATGGTGTAAACAACCTGTTTTTCTGGTAATATAATTAATTTTCTGGTTAAGCAGCCTATAAAATACAACTGAGTGTCGGAGACGACAGAGAAAGATGGAATGAAGAACATCTATGAAATTGTCTTTCTCTCCTATGTCTGACATATAAAATAATAAAAAGAGATCTCTTGGCAACAACTGGTGTCGGTCCGTGAATTAAACAACATCGGGGAAAAAGCTTCATTTTCAAGTCTACAATTTGGCGTCACGAACAGGATAGCATTTTCAGCCGTTGTCTCAGTCAATCAGGTAAGACTTTTTTTTATGTCTTTCTAAACAGTTTAAGTCTGCCTGATGATTAGAGACATTGACTGAACTGCTGAAAAGAACTGTGTTATTTAAGTACCAGTTGTGTTGTCAATGGACGTGTCAGACATAGTAAAAGAAAAATTATAATTTTATTTGATTTTGACATTTTTAAGTTGTCTCAGACCAATGGACCTTCAAAAAATATTTGAATGAAGCTGGGGTAAAGTGGATCTTTTTAGAAAAGACCATTTAGTCAAATTTTCAGGAGATTAACCGTAAGGCGGTTTTGGCAATTAGCTCGATGACTGTGAAGTGGTGGGGTGTGGCGGGTCTGCAGTAATAGGTGGCAGAATTAACCCTAAAACATTTCCACACACCGAAGATCCGTGCTGTTAGACAGACGGGGAAGTGTCGAGCGGTGGGTCGATTGAAGTGGTTTAAAGTTGGCGGATCTGGACTTTAATGAGAGTCCTGTATTAAGAATCCTAAAAACGTTTAAACACACTGAAGTGGTTTGAAGTGGCGGATCTGGACTCTAACTAGAGTCCTGTACTAAGAATCCAAACACGTTCAAATACACTAGTAGCCAAAATCGCAGGCCTTCTGATTTTGACAGTGAAGCTGTTCAGTATTTGAGGAGGAGAAATTGATCTGAGTTCAACTGAATAAGAAATTAAACTAAAAAAGGAGACAAAATTGAGTTCAATTGGAAAATATAAGAGCTAAATTTTCTTGTAATTTTTATTTTTGTTGTTTATAGTGTGTTTAGAGAAAGAAGAGGGAGAGAGAAGCAGGACAGCCCCTCCTTTACATACACACACACACACACACAGACACATAACTTAGAGAGGAGAGGGAGAGAGAAGCAGGGTAGCCCCTCCTTTACACACACACACAAAGCCTTGCTGATCTGAGCACACAGATACAAAGTGACCAATAAGTTGCAACAATGGCAGAAGGTGGTTGTAACAGCAGAACAATTTCTGCTTGGTATCTGGAAAAGAAGAATAAGAAGCAAACTAAGTTTCTAAAAAAAGGACTTGATATTAATGCATCCATGGATGAGCAGTTAAGCTGGTTTGAAACCCAAAAGACTCTATCAAGTTAAAAGTGTTTCCAATAATGGCAGCTAATTGGATTGTGAAACAAGGTGGAGTTTGTTGCATTGACGGTTGTCCAGTTCCACTTGCTGAAGCAATGAAGCCTCAAGTAGAAGCATTTAACAAGTTGAGCAAAATCATGTCCATCAAATGTCCAGAAAAAGAAAACACCATCAATGATGATTCATTTGATCCAGATTGACAGAGATTATAGCTGAAGCTGAAAAGAAATATTCACAAACATCTGCAAAAGTAGCAACAACTGTAACACCGCCTCCTTACAAGCCAATTTATCCAACTTTGCCTGAACAATGTACAAGTTACTCTAATCCTCTGATACAGCATCAAGCTTCAAGCTCAAATGGAGTTTCAGCTGACAAAATGTATATTGCTTCTGCACAAGCAGCTCCAATAATTACCAGATCTAAATCAACCCAGCCAAACAGAGACATGCTGCGATGTACACCAGTTCGAAATTATGGATCTGACTGGGGCGATGACATAAGAGATGACGACATGATCACAATTGATAAAGTTGGTCCAGAATTTTCTCCACTTGCTCCTAAAAAGGAAGAATTACAGTCTGAAATGATGACAGAAGAGAGACCATTCACACCAGGAGAACGTCAAGCCATTCTCACAGCCTTGCCTCCTCTGAAGAGACAGGATCCAAACACAGAGTTTTGGCGAGAATTAGATTCTTTGGTTGAAGCACACCAAATGACACTAAAAGACGTACACACCATTGTGAAAGCTAAAATCCCAAGAGACCGATGGGAACGCTTGCCAGCATCAATAACAACAGCCCAATGGATAAACTTGTGGGTAGATGGCCAGGACGACCCCTTGGTTTTTGGCAAGCATTAGATGGATTCCGAAAAGAAATTCAAGAGACTTTGGGCAGTGGTAAAATCCCTTTCACATCGGTGACATTGATTAAGCAAAAGATGATGAGTCTCCTGATGAATACGCCCTGCGTAAATGGAATGCTTATGAAAGATGGGCTCTTTGTGCAAAGAAAGATCCAGATAGAGATGATGTACAGTTTACTGACACACTTCTGGAAGGCTTTAGCACAAAATACCAACAAGCCTTATCACTTGGAGTTAACCCAGGAGAAACATTTGACCAAATTATGCAATGGGCTGGTCGTCTTGAGATGACTATGAAAGCAAACAAGGATGAAGTAAACAAGCCAAATCGCAGAGGAGTGGCATCAGCTCAATTTAGTGTTTGCCGTGAATTGTGGAAAGCCTGGACACCTCAGAAGAGACTGCTGGGCTAAAGGAGGAGGAGCAGAAGGAAAGGTCCATCATTTAAACAGGCCAATGTGAAAAACAAGGCTGAGACCTCTCAAGGAAAGATGTGGACTGAAGAGCAAGTTCCAGCTAATCGAGGGATCATGCGTCCAAATAGGAATCAGCGGCCCCTGTGTGAGTAAGAAAATGACAATCGACTCTTCATTTCTGCACTAATAGGGGGCCACCCATGTGATTTGCTCTTGGACACGGGGGCAGGACTCTCCATAACTGACTTGAACTTACCCACAACACACGAAACTATAGAAGTTGAAGGAGTTGGAGGAGAAATCACAACATTTCACAAAAGTATACCAGTTCCTCTGCAAATACATGAAGATGAAGTCTTATGGACATCTTTCTGGGTGGGGCCGAATTCTCAAGGAAGTCTCATTGGCATGGACATTTTACCATTGTTGAACATGATCATATTCACCGACAGTCACAATCATTACAACAGCTGGAATAATACCACATGAAGATCGCACATGTAATTTAAGTTCTGTTGGTGCAGCAAAACCAATCCACAGAGACTGGGAAAAAGAAGGTGTGTGGGTCTTCTGTGCAGTCTATATCCAGACGTTGGGCTAAACACAAATTGGACTGTGGAAAAGCCAACATTGATCCCATTGTTATTGAGGGACCAATACATACCCTCATAAACAATACCCTATTCGACCTGAAGCAAGACAAGCCGTGGAAGAGATAGTGGCAGACTTGGAAGCTGAAGGGATTGTCAGACAAGCTTCATCTACTACCAACAGCCCTGTCTGGCCTGTCAAGAAATCAGATAATTCATGGCGTTTAACGATCGATTACACAAGACTTAACAGCGTAACACCAAAACCACACCCCATTGTGGCTAATCCAGCAACCATTCTGAATGATATTCCAGGAAATGCAAGAATTTTTACAGTACTGGATGTGCTGTCAGCTTTCTGGTCTATACCAATTGAGAGAGTTCTCAGGAGAAATTAGCCTTCACTGTGGGCAAAACAGTATGTCTGGACACGACTCCCACAAGGGCTGAATCTTTCACCTGTCGATTTCACAGAGCTTTGGACCAGTTCTTGACCGAGCTGAAATTGAGAGCTCAGGAAGTGTTTGCCTCCAATATGTTGATGACTTGTTGATTGCAAGCCCAGATGAAAATAGCCATGTATCTGCTCTGAACATTGTTCTACAAGCTCTTAGGAAAGGAGGATTCAAAGTCAACCCGACAAAGCACAGCTGGCCAAAACTAAAGTGATCTACTTGGGCCAAGAAATATCTGTCGAGGGAAGGAGAATGACAACAGAGCGTGTAGAAGCATTACGGCAACTTCCAAAACCTCTAACAGTTACAGGAATGAGGAAAGTGATGGGACTTTTCAACTATTGTCGTCAGTATATACCTGATTTCGCCAGCATCACAAGCCCACTCATTGACCTGTACAAAGGAGGTAAGCCTGGAGTGGAGCAGCTAACCTGGACAACAGAAGCTGAGGAAGCGTTTTCTTCTATGAAAGAGAAACTGATTTCAGCACCAGCTTTAGGACTTCCTGATGGTCGGTTGCCATTTCATTTGTGGACCAGGGTGGGAGATGAGACCTACTCAGCAGTACTGTGTCAAAAACCAGGTGACCGGTACAAACCAGTAGGATACTTTTCCACAAAAATTCCTGTTACCATGATAGGTCAACCACGTTGTATACAAGCCCTCGATGGTGCCACATGGGCAGTGGATGCTGTGGAAAATTTGATAGGAGCGCAAACCATCATATTGCACACTCCGCACAGTATAGTGACACTGTTGAATAACACAAACATCAAGACTATCACTGATGCGAGGAGAGCAAAATGGGCGACCTTGTTGAACAAAGATTTAAGAGTGGAAATCATCAGAGATACCTCACTTAACCCTGCGACAATGATGCTGGAACCGCATGAAGGAATACCACATGAGTGTGAAAAACAAGTAGAAGAAGAAAGCCTTGGCCCAGTCAATCCAATACCTCTTGAAAATCCAGATAAAGAGTTATGGGTCGATGGATCCAGTTACTATGTCGATGGAAAACGACACACTGGATGGGCAGTTGTGGAAGCTGATGGAACTGTGGTGAAGAGAGGAGCTCTTTCCGGAAAGTACTCAGCACAAGTAGCTGAACTTGTAGCGCTTACAGAAGCTCTTGAACTATCGGAAGGAGATCGAGTCAACATCTATACAGATAGTCGTTATGCTTTCGGCGTGGTCCATGACTACCTGGCCCTATGGAAAAGACGTGGACTCATCACAAGCAGTGGGAGCGAAATACAACATGCCTCTATAATTCCGCTTGATTGCAGCATGCCACTTACCAAGAGAAGCAGCCGTGGTCAAAGTAAAATCGCATCAATCTGACAAGTCCAAAGAAAGCCAAGGAAATTCGGCGGCTGATGCAGCAGCCAGAGAAGCGGCTTTACTCCCTCCTACCCCTGTTACCTTGGTTCAGGAAAACAAGAAAGACAATCCTGAGCTCCATCTTTTGTCATATCAAACGGAAACTGATGAAGAAAAGGAACAATGGATAAAAGCAGGAGCAAAAGAGGATGACCAAGGTATCTGGAGAATTCCAACTGGACAAGTGGTGATGCCTGTCGAACAAGAAGAGAACTAATGCAGCTGTATCATGGAAAAGTGCATGCTGGAGCAAAAGCAATGAAAGCTCAAATCGGCGAGACATGGTGGTGGCCAAGAATGATGAGAGACATTGATGATTACTGTAGAAGATGCTTGATCTGCATGAAAGCAAATGTGGGAAAATCGGTAAAGGTGCGAATGTCACATGCACCCAGACCCACAGGGCCATGGACACATCTCCAAATTGATTTCACAGGACCTTTGTCACCCAGTGGAGGGTACCAATACATTCTAGTAATCATGGATCGATTTACTAGATGGGTGGAAGCATTCCCTACGAAAACTTGCACTGCTGAAGCGGCAGCACGAGTAATGGTGGAAGAAGTTTTTCCTCGCTGGGGTCTTCCATATGAAATTGATTCGACAATGGAACTCACTTCACTGGAAAGCTGATGAAGGAAGCGATGAAATTGATGGGGATTAAACAGAAGTACCACATACCATATCGCCCAGAAAGTTCGGGAATTGTCGAACGAATGAACCGATCATTAAAACGGCTCTCACCAAGGCCATTCTGCAAACTGGCCAAGGTTGGCACAAGTTACTGCCTGCCATCTTGTGGAACTTAAGAGCGACTCCAAACAGAGTGACGGACTGACCCCATTTGAACTGATGACTGGAAGAGCAATGGTTCTACCTCCTGATGCTCCGCCCCACGGAACAGGAGGAGATTCTACTTTGTTCCAAGAGAAGCTACGGCGCTATCTCGCGATGCTTGACAAAGCTACAAGAGACAATAATCAGAAAGTGCGAGAGGCTCAGAAGCAATGGGATGAAAAACACACCACTACTGACATTCCACACATTCCCGAGTTAGGAAGTTTTGTTATGGTCAAACGAATCCCTAGGAAAGGATTAGAGCCTAGGTGGGAGGGACCATATGAAATACTCTTAACCACAGATACAAGTGTTTGTCTTAAAGGGAAGGGTGTAGGGACAGATAGATGGTATCATTGGTCACAAGTTAAACCTTGTTTGGTGAATGAACAAATTGATAATGACGGCTTATGGCCTGATATTGAGCAATGTTCATCCATTAGCTTTAGAGATTGGGAACAAAGGAGTGATGTTTAATTATTTTTCTGCTTCCATTTCAGGGATCATTCCCATTGACATTGATTAGAGATGGTTGCAAGTTATTCTCGATACACAACGATGATGGTATGCTTGTTTTTAATTTTACTTGGCATTTTCCAAGGAAGCCAAGCTTTATGGACTCCTCGAGTTCAAGAAATCACTCGGAATGCAACTCTGAAATCTGGTCAACATTTTACTCTACCCTTTATCTCCAAATGGGGATTATGGGATTGGGTGCCAAGTAATGATAAAGATCTTATCAAATATCGTGAAGGCATCTATGGTGGATGTAACTATCACCATCAATGTTACAAAAGCCGAGTAATTTGGCCAGTGAAAGACGGAGGATATTCTAGTAGTACTCAAAGACGAAATTTGTTCAAGAGAACAATGTGAAATTGTGGGGTTAGACCTCATAACTTCTACTAATGTGGAAATGAACTTCATTTTGAATCATACTCACATGCTTACAATATGGGATTCACTGACTTTAGGGTGTATTTACCCTATAGTGTTGCCATGTGAGGGATTCCTAAGGGATACTGCCTCGAGAAAGACTAGATTCAAGGGAAATTATGTAAGAGTATGGCATTCAGAAGATGAGAATGAATATTGTGAGACTGAACTAGAGACTGGGGAAATTGGACGGTGTATTTATCTTTCGGGAGAAAAGACAAATAAAGCTAAAACATGCCCAACTACAACTACTGCACCAGTTCATGGTATCTTGTTAGCAAAAGAAACCAAAACTTTGATAAATGAAGCCCATATGGTGCGACAACGTGTCAATTATAATTTGATATCCCTTCTTACCGTTTTTAATCAATCATATTGTGGAAACTTCACACAAATAAGGAGATGGTTGGAAAAAGAAGTAAAATATTATACTTCTAAAAATACACAGAATAATCAAGTCGTAAACCGCATGAAGCATATGGGGAGACATAGCGGTGTATTTGGTTCTGTCAATTCAATAAGTAATACCGCTCAAATGAATAAAATAAGTGAATACACGCAGTGGGTGGGAAAAATGTCAGGAAAAGGACTCACTGAGGCACTTAAAGATTCTTTACATATTATAGCGGTCAGCATCTAAATGATGCAGCGAGGAATTGGCAGATGCGTTAGTACAATCATCTACTTTTGAGACGCACCGAGCAGCGTGTTTATTTTTAGCTCAGAATTTAAAAGATCAAATGGTAGAGGATATTCAAGTTATTCGAATGGGTCAAATTCTGAACGAATCTTGGAATCTTTGTTAGTTGTTTTGGTAATCAACTTAATTTGACTTCTGCTAAACATATTCCATTAGTCAAAATTGGTATTGATGAAGATTCTTTATCAGGTTCTGGAACATTACCTTTATTTATAATATGGCCTCAATATGGACAGCGCAATATAATGACTGTTCGACAATTCCAATCAATGGGTGTGAGACAAGGAAATTCGGTAATTAGATTAGGGAGAAATGGATATTGGGCTGAAGGTGAAACACCGATGATTTCTACTACAGACTGTTGTGTTGAGGAACACGAGTGGGTAATTTGCGATGTTTAGTCTATCCCTTAATGGATCTGCAGTTTGGGAGGTTGTTCCTTTAGACCAAGCTACAGGTGCTTGGCAGGTGTCGGAAGCACAGTTTTGTATTTTACATGACGGAATAAGTGAGAATATGATATATGGAGGGAAATTGTGTCCAATTCCTCCTGATCCATTTTATGCTGAGATTCTCTATCCTCTTCATTTGGGTGGAATTCATGTTCCACATGTACAATTGTTGCACTTAGATCCACAGTGGTGGAATAATGATTTAGTTGAGGAAAATAATCCAGAACTCTTTGAAATGGTTAAAAGAGTTAAGGAAACTGTTAAAGCAGCTCAAGAGGAGGGAATTAAAGCAATGGGTCATGTTATCATAGCAAATGGAATAGCTAAATTGCTATCTGAGAGGAAATTAGTACAAATCCCGGGAAACTTATCATGGTCAGAATGGATAGTTTTGATTATGGTAGGAGTTTTTGTGTTCCTGCTAGTGATACAACTCATAAGATGTCTTACTAGAAGGAAAAGTACCAAACCTGTCAGATTGGTTATTTCTAACCACACAGATAGGACTGAGAATAGGAAATATGGAGTGAAATAGAACATTTTACACTACAATTTACAGAACATAACCCACAAACAATCAACACCTGCTTACTGATATACAACCCCAAGGGATAGGAATTCATTAACATCAATGTTTATGTTAGTTTGTTATTTTGACCAGGAACTGGAGGAGTTCAGGTACCTAACGAGTCCAGGCACTGGTGAAGATTCATTAGCTTTTACTTTCTTAGAAGATTTGGGGTTCATATTAAATGATAACACATAGAAGTAAAATAACACATAATCTGCGGGACATAACATGGGTTTGGGGATTTTGTTGTTTCTTTGTTTTGTTCCTTTCTGTTTCTATTCTTGTCTTTGTGTTTGTTTGTTTGTTTTTTTGTCTGCTATTCTTCTTTCACTGTCACTTCAATAGGTTGGCCACCTGGGTGATGGCGTGGAACTGACGGACGTAGTTCCAGAAGGAGGGACTGAAGATAAAATTTTATTGTCTAATACAATTTTATTAGAATTAATAATCAACATATATTATGTATCTGTATTATTATTATTTACTAATATTCATAACCATTTGTAATATTATTATTGTTTTTGTATTATCATCATTATTTAGTCAGAGTGGGCCTGAGCACAGAAGTGTGAGGGTTTCATGGAGAGACATGGAGAGAAGATAATTTTGAACACCGGAATATGTAGCATAAGTTTCTAATTATGCCATGTGACTGAAGTTCTTTGTAAGGAAGAATTGTGTAGCATGGTGTTGTTTTCCTACCAAAGCATATGATAGAAGTCACAAGTTTTCTATAAGACATTTATTTTGGACAACGAACAACAAGTATCTGTTTCCACTGATGCATATGTCTAAGGGTATATTGTACTGTGTGCAATCACGAGGTATGGTGTAAACAACCTGTTTTTCTGGTAATATAATTAATTTTCTGGTTAAGCAGCCTATAAAATACAACTGAGTGTCGGAGACGACAGAGAAAGATGGAATGAAGAACATCTATGAAATTGTCTTTCTCTCCTATGTCTGACATATAAAATAATAAAAAGAGATCTCTTGGCAACAACTGGTGTCCGGTCCCGTGAATTAAACAACATCGGGGAAAAGCTTCATTTTCTAGTCTACACCATGAATAAACACACATAAAAATACCAACACATATCTGCTGCCTTGAAATTTCTTAGAATTCTCTATCCTCATGCTTGTTTTATTTTCTGGAAGAACATTTTCTGGAGGATATTAAAACAGCTAATAGGATAGTTCACTAAAATGAAAATTGTGTCATTGTTTACTCGCCCTTGTGTCATTCCTAACCTGTATGACTTCAGTTATTTTTGAAGAATATCCTGACAGCTTTTTTCAGTGTAATGAAAGTTAAAAACCTGGGGCTGTATCATAAAAGTGGTTCATATGACTCGTGCTAGAGCTTTTTTGTGATGAACAGACTACTTGGTGCAATCATCAGAGTTTGTACAAGATGTGGTGGTATCTAATTTTCGAACAAATCGTTCTTTTGAATCTTCCCAGTTGACATAGTTTCATTTTGTTCATCACAGAAGTTTTGTATGACTTCAGAACACTTGAAATACTGTACAAGTTATATGGGCTAATTTAATGATATATTTATGATACTTTTGAAGCTTAAGCCTTAATAGCTCCAGTCACCATTATTGCATGGAAAAGAATGACCAGTACATATATTTTGTATTTCCTGTTGTATTCCACAGAAGAAAGAAAGTCATACAGGTTTAGAAGGACATGACAGTGAGTAAATGATGATAGAAATTAGTGAAACAATTCTTTAGGTATCAATAATTTGTTGAGTCACCATGGTAATGTTCACCACTGTAAATATGTGGCTACAGGGCATGCATGTTGTACTATCTATCAATAGACAATAATGAAATGTAGCCATTCTAATATTACCGACAGGACTCCTGTCCCATTTGAATAACCGCAAAGTTGAAGCCTGCTGATAGATGCTCTTTTGTTGACAGTAATATGTTTGCGAGAGGCTGTTTGAATCAGTGTTAGCAATACAATGGAAAATCCAGGTGGGAGAAATGATAGTTCACAGCGCTCTTTCCTCTGAGGAGCTTTGGCAGTGCTCTCCGTTCTCACAGGTCTGATCGATGAGGCGTAAATCGACTGAGCAGAAGCTTCTGGCTGCCAGAGAGCTCACAGGTGAAAAGGCAGGTTGCCATGAGCTGTTTCTATATATTACACCATGGCTAGGGGCTATAATTCAATGGCTTTTTTGGAGCAAAACCAGAGCTGTGCCCTGCTGTTTGGTCAAATACAAGAGAGGTTTAGGTTTTGCAGCAAGTTTTACTATTGCATGTAATTGCATATTAAATGTGAAAACAACTAGGCCTGGTTTCACAGACAGGGCTTACTTTAAACCAGGATTAGCCCTAGTTCAATTAGGGCATTTAAGTAGCTTTTAGAAAAAAAGCATTACTGTGCATCTTTAGTCAAAACAATAGCACTGACATATTTTAATATACACTATATTGCCAAAAGTATTGAAGTTCAGGTGTTCCAATCACTTCTATGGCCACAGATGTATCAAATCAAGCACCTAGGCATGCAGACTGCTTCTACAAACATTTGTGAAAGAATGGGTCGCTCTCAGGAGCTCAGTCAATTCAAGCGTGGTACCGTGATAGGTTGCCACCTGTGCTATAAATCCATTCGTGAAGTTTCCTCACTACTAAATATTCCACCGTCAACTGTTAGTGGTATTATAACAAAGTGAAAGTAATTGCAACAGCAACACAGCCACGAAGTGGTAGGCCATGTATAATCACAGAGTAGGGTGAGTGTATGCTGAGGTGCACAGTGCGCAGAAGTCACCAACTTTATGCAGAGTCATAGCTACAGACCTCCAAACTTTGTGTGGCCTTCAGATTAGCTCAAGAATAGTACGTAGAGGGCTTCATGGAATGGGTTTCCATGGCTGTGCAGCTGTGTCCAAGCCTTACATCACAATGCAATGCAAAGTGTCAGATGCAGTAGTGTAGAGCTCTCCGCCACTGGACTCTAGAGCAGTGGAGACGTGTACTCTGGAGTGAAGAATCACGCTTATCTGTCTGGCAATCCGATGGATGAGTCTGGGTTTGGCGGTTGCCATAAGAACGATATTTGCCTGACTGCCAAGTGTAAGGATTACTTTTCAGATGTTGGGCATGGCCCCTTAGTTCAAATGAAAGGAACTCTTAATGCTTCATCATACCAAGACATTTTGGACAATTTCATGCTCCCAACTTTGTGGGAACAGTTAAGGGATGGCCCCTTCCTGTTCCAACATGACTGCACACCAGTCCATAAAGAGATGGATGAGGAAGTTTGTTGTGGAGGAACTTGACTGGCTTGCGTTCTGAGTCCTGACCTAGAACACCTTTGGGATGAATTAGAGCAGAGACTATGAGCCAGGCCTTCTCGTCCAACATCAGTGCCTGACCCCACAAATGCGCTTCTAGAACAATGGTTAAAAATTGCCATAAACACACTCTTAAACCTTGTGGAAAGCCTTACCAGAAGAGTTGATGCTGTTAAGGCTGCAAAGAGTGGGCCAACTCCATATTAAACCCTACAGATTAATAGGATGTCATTACAGTTGATGTGCATGTAAAGGCAGGCGTTCCCAAAACCTTTGGCAATTTAGTCTATATCAGATGCTTTCAGTTAAAACAGCTCCAACATGCATTTTAGTCTGGGACTATCCTTAAAATGTACTTTTAGGATTTGAATTGCACATGAATGTATTTATTTTAAATCAGAGTTTACTTGGAAATGGCTTTTAAACTTACAAATGGATAGAGATAGAGTGAAGTGAAGGCCTATGCGCATCGGCCTAACTAGTGAAAAGGCATGTGTAGCAAATTTAGTGGTTCTCAGACATTAAACAGTTTTATTTTTTTGGAGTGTATTTTCCAAGAAACTTTTATGTAGCATAGTTAAAACATGACTAGAAATCCCACTGAAACACTGCAATCATTACTTTGTTGTTGAATGAGTATGCTTCAACAATTTATTTAAACCATAATAAATGCATGCATATCTACATAACACATATTTACATCCTTGTCACAATCCATCTGCCATTACCCTCTTTAGTCCTCGCTTGCATCAGTCTTGGTGTATTGCTGTTCTTACATGTGCTTGTGTGTTTGAAGATCCCAAAGTGAATGGTGAGGCAGCTAAAGCAGCGCTGGCCAATGAGGATTGTCCCCACATAGACCAAGCCATTTCCCCTGAGGACGGCCAGATCTTTAACCCAAGCGAGCCACGGGGAGACACTCCATGTTTTCTGCTGAACGTCGGCAGACGATCTACAAACACGGGCACCCGAGTGAGGAAGGGTATGTAATCTCTGCCTGACACACACACACACACACACACACACACACACACACACACACACACACACACACACACACACACACACACAAATGTATATACCAGGTGCATTACACAATAAATAAAGACAGTTCAAGCATACAGACAAGCAGAGCGCGCCCACAACAGACAGTTTGTAAGTTGCTATTTTCATCACAGATGAAATAAAAGACCAAATTTATACTTACATTTCCTCAGCCATCTCTGATTTTTATAAGAACACACATACACTACTGTCAACATTTTTTCATAAGATGAGACAGGGAGTATCCAATAAAGACCCTTCCCTGCACGCTCAGATCCATCCACAAGCCACATTTTTTCAACCTTCTTTTAACATATTGTAAATAAGTTTTTTTTTCACACCACGCTGCATTACGTCAAACTCATATTAACACACATACAGCTGCCTTCTGGGGCCAACCTTAATATTCCCTTTTTTCTGTTTTTCTTTGTTGTTTGTTTGTTTTTTTACTTGTTTCTTCCACCACTGTACATGCCTGTGGTCTGTCTCTATGTTTGTACCTCCTTCCATCTCTCCCTCTCTCCCGTCTTCCTTATGCTACTCGGTTGGCTCATAGCCGGAATTTTCTCAGGGAGGTCAGGGGCGGAGCCGGCCGGCCCAACGCATGGCACACAGGGTTACCCACTGCTGCAGCTAGGCTGGGCGCACAGCCCAGAAGACGGCCATGCCAGGGTCACCACCTGATATCCATCCCTGTTTCGCTGTCTTACACTATAACCGCTCACAGCAGCCTTAGATAAATAAACCCCCCCTACATGCTATGTAGCTTCACAGGCTGTCAATTAACATCAGCAAATGTAGTGATATTAAGCCCAACACATTTTCATGTCATCTGACAGCATTGTTCTAGTTCATATATAGATGTCAGATCGCATACAGAGTGAACCTTTCACAACAATTACACCACCTGCAGCGACAACATAAACCTGCAATTTCTGATCACATTCAAACGAATATCCTGCTACCGTCCGCCAATTTGTCACATGATCATTTTCTAACTAGTAACGCTGTCTGTCTGTGTCTTATGACATGTTGCTCTGTGTGAGCATGCTCTGTTTGACTCAGATCTCACCCACAGCCAAAAACACCACAAGATGGTCAACACCATCACTAAGCAAAGCTACACACACTGTTCCCAACAAATATGTTTATATGTCTTTGTGTTTTATATATGTCTGTTTAAGTGTTTTTAGAGATTATTATGTGTGTGCGCGTGTGCATGTAGTGCTTTTTCGGAGTGCCGTTTTTTTCTGTAGCATTATGTTGTGCATGTGTTGGGACAGTCCTACGGTCCTTGCTGCTCAATCTGTCCTGATGCCTGTATGGTATTGGATGAGAAACTGAAGACTTGGTTTTGCACAAAGGCAAAGAATATGTTCTGGCATATGTGACACTCTTTCATTTTGAGTCAAAATTTGCAATAAGCTGGAGAAATGTGATAAGCAAAAAAAAAAATTAAGCTTCTGCTTTCAAATTATATTACACAATTCAAACAATTATGGAATGCACATAAACTGGTCATCTCTTTCTTTTTATTACTAGATGTAGCACAAAAATATAAGCAAAAATAAATGAACATCAGAGGGTATGTTGACACAGTACAACTACAATCGGCATCATCTCTCAAGTTAAGCACCCAGTAAATGTTTAAACCGCTGAAAAATGTCAACAAAACAACTTGTGTCACCAGATGATACAGTCCTCAGGAAATGCATTTACTGTCCATAGCTTGCAAGAAAAAATTACAAATCTTTGAAATAATAAATATATTGTTAAATATATGCACTATATTATAAATGCAATGTTGTTTCTTAAACTTTTATCGATGTCTTAATTGTTTAATAAATGTCCTAATTCGGAAAAAAATAGTTTTTATGACAACCACCATTTAAATAATGTTTTTTTAACAAAGTAAGGGAGGACCACATTTAGATAATTAACCTAATCAACACCGAAGGTAATCAACTCATTTAGTGAGATAAGAGGTAAATATACAGCAGACTTACCTCTGTTCAATGATCTGTTTCAGCATCCCACCACGCCATCTCCTCACTTCTAACTTTTCCTATCCCAACCTGGGATGGAGGAGTACTCTGGGTTCAGGCCAATTCTGAGCTCGGAGCTCTCCCCTTAGACAGCACGCCAAACCAAATACGCATAACCTTTACTCTATGTGATTACATGCAAGTGTGAACTCGTGAAATTATTATTATTATATCTTAATAACAGTTTGTAAGCATAACCTTCAAAATGACTCAAAATGATAGTGCAAGTCATATGCAAGATATAGATTTACTATGGAAAAGTGCCTGAAACTGAGGTTCTGACCCAGACAAATCAATGGACTGGATTCTCGGTTGCCTTAATTTCAAATTAATGAGTCAATTTGAATTTCTAGATCAACAAATTCTACTCAAAGCTTTTGCCTTGCAATCCACAGCCTTCTTGGCTCGCTCTAATGCCAGATTAACCAATCGATCTTTGTGCATGCCCTCACACCGAGATTGCATGTGATATTAAACCCTTTAAACCTGACCCATAGCAGCAAACATGGTGTGGAGCAAACTGACAGATGTCAAGATGAAACCTTTGAGTCTCAGCAACTGCCATGTGCACATTTCTCTCCACTAAACCAAGGTTATCAAAAGTCCCGAAGCCTGGGCACCATAACCAGCAAGGCCCGAACACTGGCCGAGGTAGTATCGATGTCCACTGGGTCCTGCGGCCCACCTGTTCTCCTGCGGAGGTCCCATTCTCCAATCCCCTCCATTCTCTAACAAATGGAGCTGTGGTGTAGTTAGAGGTGTCTCCCTGGGTCTTTCTCCTGCGCTGCTGCCTTCTGTTCCCTGCGGTGTTTGATTTGGTCTGGTTTGTCTTGTTCTCTGGTCCTTGTCTTCTGGAGCTGTGTTTTTGTCTCCTCCTCTCCTCTTCCGTTCGTTTTGCTTGTTTCTTGTCTTTACATATACAGAACCTTGACTCATACAAAGCCATCAGAGAAAGAAAACTTCCAAAAGATCTCAGGGAAATTTTAAAGGATTCCCTAGTTCCCTAGAGTGTTTATTAGACATAATAAAAGAACTGGGATGAGGAAGGTAAACCTTTCTTTAAGAGCACATAATTTTTTTTCCAGGGACCACATCAGAACTGGAAATTTCTGATAGAAAGACTGTCATCTAATGAGGCAAAACCTCCCTTCAAACGATATAAATCATGACATTTTTGAGATTTGTTATACTTATAGATCCTCTCCCATCTGAGTATATTCTTGCATAGAACCCTTTCTGACATCTGGAAGACGAAACAATAGCAATTATATCCTTTATCGGTTTCTATTTTGTTTAGTTTCCCTATTTAATTTGCACTGTACTTCCCCTTTGCTCTAGTGGAGTCTTGCTCCCTTCTTTCTTCATCACCTCTTTAATGGGACCCCAGGTAGGAGGTATCAGGACTCCCTTTTTCTCTCCTCCGCTGTCTACGGCAAATGTCTCTACTTCCTCTGCAATTCTTTCATTCTCCCTGTGCATTTCTGTCCATCTCTCTTTCTCCAATCTTTTAAGCCCTGGATTGCGAAAGCAACCCAAATGAACGTTTTTACCATACAGAAAAAAGGGAGTCATATTTTCTCAGCCAATTTCCTCCTCATTCTGTGAGCTGAATGAAAACAAGGCCCAATGGCTGGATGACCCTGAGCAACCCCATCCTCCCCTGTATTTTCTACTGCAGATCCCTGCAAAGAGGAAACTGCCCTAGTTAAGTATATGCAGTCAGAGGTGCTCAAAGTGACCTGAGAAGGCAGCAGCATCTCAAAACCTTCTCCAGCCTTGCTGGACTCCACAATGGCCAGAGGGATTTCAGGCTGGAATCCAAAGGAGGGATGTATATGTAGAGAGAACAAGAGCACAATAGAGGATGTTGCCAGTCGACGCAGTGGCAAGCGTGTTAATTTAGATTCCGACTGTGTGAGGGATCTCATGGACCAGGACTTTTTTAAGGAAGACCTTAAGGACCATCGACTGCAGAGTGACACGAATGGATGGCTTTAAAGCCAGCAAAACGAGTTTTATAATCATAATACTAATGATAGTACCTGCAGTGACAGATGTAGTGGACTATTACCTGTTCATTTTAGCATGAGCTGCATGGTGTTACATTAAAAAAAGAGGAAAATATTCTATATCTGTTATGAATATCTGTATAAAACAAATATTTTCTTTCAAGAGTTCTTGACTTTTGCAGAATTGACATGTAGCCATGGATAATGAGATGTTCAAAGACCATGTTCTTTATTTCAGCAAAGATATCTTTCATTTCATTCTGTCTTTGTTGTTAACCACATGACTCAGCTCTGGTCACATTGACCTCAAATTCTGAACGAGATGCTAGTGGTTACTGCCATGAGATAGACTGTAAATTCCACTTTTCAACTTTGTTTCTGTCTGGCATGCTTGTGATTCTGGATCTTATAGAGAAAAAAACTGAGCAAAATGAGTTATTTTTCTGTTTTATGTCATAACCAGTGAAAAAATCCTGTGGAAATTGTCGTGCGCAACTGTTTATTTTACATATCAAGTGCAGACTTTTGACAGTGTTATTTTTGGAGAAAAAACATCGAAAATAAGAAAAACGGCATCCTGTTGAGATGTTTTACATTTTCTCTCATTACTTTTAGGTACTAAAACTCAAAGAAAAGCAAAAAAGACAGATGTATATTTACGTTATAAGAGAATTGTATGCAATTGAGAACTTTGGGGAAAAAACAAATGCATGCACTATGTTATGCAACAATAACTGCATAGAAAAAAAAACAGGAAAACATGACTACAATCATAGCATGAAATAAATTTTGTATGAAACTTGTTAGAGTGCTTGTTTTTTTTTGTTTGTTTTTTTTTTTCATTGATTTGCAGTGGAATGTTTCTTTCATTAGATGATGTACCAATACTCTCTTTGACCTGAAGTTGACAGGCACAAAGAGCTGGATTGGAAGGTCTTTGATGCAAGTGAAAAGAGAAAAAAAAAAGTGTCTCCAGGTGGAGCAGCATGGCAGACTGCACTGATGAAGCATGGTGATGAATTAAACCATTAACATTTGAAGGAAACAGTGAAACACCTGCATGCTGTGAACAAGCTGAAGTTTTGAACAAGCGATGTCAACATACACTCTGCTCAATGAGGTATGATGCTAAAGCCTGCCTTATGCCTGCTAAACGTGCCTGCTAGCAGACCGCAGTAACGTCACCCTCTGCTCTCCTTTCATCCCTTCCTCCTACTCCTCCTGACCCATTCAATCTCTCCTCTGCGCTGGCTCGCACGTCATCCCGTACCCTCTTCACCCATCTTTGTTCTCTAGGTGTCTGGGTAATAACTCGTCTGTTGTCTCTCTTCTTTTTCATGTCTGTAGAGGCTTCCCGGCAGGGCCGGCACAAACCGCCTGCAGACTCTGTGTGTGTCATGAATCGTGGTGTTCCAACCACTGTGTGCATGGCCCAGAACACCACTCCCACTTCCTGATAGCGCTCTATAAGTCTGTTTGTTGTACACGAATAGGTGAAAGACCCATTTTGACACATTTAAGTGTATTTCAGAGGGACATTTTTGTTGGTGGCTGATAGTACTGTCAACTTGTAGTGGTGTTTAAAATGTGTATTTGAGTGCATGCGTGTTCAATATGTGTGTTTTTGTACACGTGTCTGTACTGTAATGATGCTTTTCATGTTGCCCATGCTTGCGACTGAATATTTAGAGTATCTAGTAATCTTCACAGGGTTATAAGGTCAAACCTATCCATTAGCTTTTTGTTGTTTTTGGGAATCACAACACATATTCACAAAGCTGCCTTTAAATCAGAATGGGCTCAAACTAATGATGTTGTTCTCTGTTGTGCTGCTGCTGTAAGTCATAAGTTGCCTTTGTTTGCTGTTTGCACTTTTAAACTTTTGCTATCCGGGACTCAACAATAAGAATTGATCCTGGAGGCTTTTTTCAGCAGAATTTCCAAGAACAATATTCAGTGCATCACAGACAATTTTGGAAGGCACAAAAAAATGATGATCAAATGAACATCTGTGACAATACAACACTGGCCCTATAGCATCAGACAACTGACTCAAAACCCTTTCACTCAGGCCCCTGGGCAATCAGGCCATCCTTATTGTTGAGTCCTGCGTTCGCTTAGGTTATAAATGTTAGTGGACAAATTGTATCTCGAGTTGGTAATTTTGCAGTGTATGTATTTATAATGTTCTTCATCACCTTCTAACTCTATCTTTCCCCAAACCCAGCAAGGACATCAATACACACAAGTGAGATTCTAAACTTGTCAAACAGAAAGTGGACTGCACTGATGTGTTCTATTAGAATCATGCAGTAGAAACTTTAGACATTTTAACCAACCAATCAGTATATCTTTATCCAGTTTGAAGTGAACTCACTGCCAATGGGTTTTTTATGGAGTTTTTACAATCTACATGTGGAGAATCTTAATTGAGAAGTAGCAATACTTCCTCAGAAGCTTTGCTGCAAATGTTATGTTCAATAACGATAACAAGATAGACACTATTAAAATTATTTAACACAATGTCAAATTTTCATATATAAATAGCATCTGTCTTTTTATAATTTTTTTATCATAGCACAAGTCTACTCTTCTCTAGAGTGTCTTCTCTACACTGAAGAGAAGCAAGGTTGAACCTAAGTCTGTCACCAAGCATTTATATGTTTGTAAATATTACAGTAAAATATTATATATTATAATATGTAGCTAAACTTTGCAAGGATATCCTTAGGTAAATTTTCCTCCCATCCATACTGTACAATCTGCAGTTGTTAGGTGGATTAAGAGTTGTTATTAATGAATGCAAGTTGCATGATGTTGATGGTAAATAACCAATATACCTCAGTTCCAAAAGAAAAAAACAATATTGGCATGATTCCACTTAAGCTAAATATAACTAAATATAACAAATTATGTTTAGTTGATGCTTCAAAGGCTGTTTCATGCTTCTAACAGATTACCGTTTTTGTTGTTAACAAATTGCAATTAACCGTTATAAGCTTGTTAGAAAGGCTGCGTTATGATAAGAACCTACTATTTAGTAAAGCAAAAATATTTTTAGGGGAACTTCTAATGATTTCAGTCAAGACAAACTAAGTTTAAGCAAAATAAATGAAACATTTAAATATCCGGTTGTATTTTTCCTATTTTTGTCCTTTTATTTCTGTATAACTTTGCATGTCTGTTTTACAGCATATTTGAATGTTTACCAAAAATGGCACACCCTAAGAAATAATCCAGAGGTTTGTTTTTTATATCCTTATTGACTGGTAAGTGCATGTGTGGCCTTGTGTGAGTGTGTGTATGGGTGCAAGCGTGTGTGTTTTCTCTGTTTGAGTGCATATATCCCAAGTTCTTTGCTCTGCTGCTGAGCTTTGATCTTTTCAGACACTATGGCAACCTAGTTACCTAATAGGGACCGTAACCATAGCAACACAAGTATGTGATCTGCTTTCAAGGGCAGCCCGTTTCTCCCATGCCTCCCTGCTGCCTGGTTACATTTGAACGTGCAATTTGGGTCCACAATTAATCAGACATGTTTCAGGACACAAAGTTCTTCACATAAATGTCACTGGTTGTATATGTCAGTAACAGTATTAAGATCTGCTGCATCTGCATACATGGAGCCAATGCTGTTCATGAGGTATATAAACAAAACTAGACCCTGTGATAATTGGGATGTTTACAGTGATAATTACCTCACCAGTAATTACAAACCTGTGTGTTTGTGTGTGTGTGTGCATGAAATCAAACCCCTGGTTATTCACCTTCTCCTTCAGCAGTTATCATTACCTCACACACAAGAGGCTGAACACCTGTAAAGTTCTGTAGGTCAAGGTAAGGAGACAAATAGTTGCACTTGTGAATGCAGAGCACGATCAGCAGTGCAACAATGGGTTTGCCTCGTGCTCCTAACAGCCCAAGTGTCCACCAAGTGCCACATAATCAAAACACAGCATGTATGGCACAAGGAATTTTGCATCTTATTTTGTTGAGCAGGGGGGTCAAAAAACTCCTGGAGGGCCACTGTCCTGCATTATCTATCAAAAGTGGTCCAAGGAAGGAATAGTGGTGAACCGCAGGGGTCATGGGCAGACAATGCGTGGTCCGATCAAACAGGCAAGCACAAATTGCTCAAGAAGTTGGGGGGTTGGTTCTGATAGAAAGGTGTCAGAATACACAGTGCATCACAGTTTGTTGTGTATGGGGCTGCATAGCCACAGACCAGTCAGGGTGCCTGTGCTGACCCTTGTCCACCTCCGAAAGCACCAACAGTGGGCACGTGAGCATCAGAACTGGTCTGGAAAACGGAGCAATGGAATGGTCTGAGGAATCACATTTTCTTTTACATCACGGGGATGGCCGGGTGTGTATGTGTCGCTTAGCTGGGGGACACATAGCACCAGGATGCACAATGGGAAGAAGGCAAGCGGGTGGAGGCAGTGTGATGCTTTAGGCAATGTTCTGCTAGAAACCTTGGATCCTGCCATCCATGTGGATGTTACATTGACACGTACCACCTAAGCATTGTTTCCTTTCATGGAAATGGTATTCCCTGGTGGCTGTGGCCTCTTTCAGCAGGATAATATGCCCTGCCACAAAACAAAATGGTTCAGAAATGGTTTGAGGAGCACCAAGAGCGTGAGGTGTTAACTTGGCCTTCAAATTCCCCAGATCTAAGTCCAATCGAGCATCTGTGGGATATGCTGAACAAACAAGTCCGATCCATGGAGGTCCTACCTGCAACTTACAGGTTTGCCTCGTGCTCCTAACAGCCCAAGTGTCCACCAAGTGCCACATAATCAAAACACAGCATGTATGGCACAAGGAATTTTGCATCTTATTTTGTTGAGCAGGGGGGTCAAAAAACTCCTGGAGGGCCACTGTCCTGCATTATCTATCAAAAGTGGTCCAAGGAAGGAATAGTGGTGAACCGCGACAGGGTCATGGGCAGACAATGCGTGGTCCGATCAAACAGGCAAGCACAAATTGCTCAAGAAGTTGGGGGGTTGGTTCTGATAGAAAGGTGTCAGAATACACAGTGCATCACAGTTTGTTGTGTATGGGGCTGCATAGCCACAGACCAGTCAGGGTGCCTGTGCTGACCCTTGTCCACCTCCGAAAGCACCAACAGTGGGCACGTGAGCATCAGAACTGGTCTGGAAAACGGAGCAATGGAATGGTCTGAGGAATCACATTTTCTTTTACATCACGGGGATGGTATGTGTCGCTTAGCTGGGGGACACATAGCACCAGGATGCACAATGGGAAGAAGGCAAGCGGGTGGAGGCAGTGTGATGCTTTAGGCAATGTTCTGCTAGAAACCTTGGATCCTGCCATCCATGTGGATGTTACATTGACACGTACCACCTAAGCATTGTTTCCTTTCATGGAAATGGTATTCCCTGGTGGCTGTGGCCTCTTTCAGCAGGATAATATGCCCTGCCACAAAACAAAATGGTTCAGGAATGGTTTGAGGAGCACCAAGAGCGTGAGGTGTTAACTTGGCCTTCAAATTCCCCAGATCTAAGTCCAATCGAGCATCTGTGGGATATGCTGAACAAACAAGTCCGATCCATGGAGGTCCTACCTCGCAACTTACAGGACTTAAAGGATCTGCTGCTAACATCTTGATGCCAGATACCACAGCACACGATCAGGTATCTAGTGGAGTCCTTGCCTCGAATGTTTTAGCAGCAAAAGGTGGACCAACACAATATTAGGAAGGTGGTCATAATGTTATGCCTGATCAGTGTAGTCCACTTGAAGGAGTGAATGAAAATGAGTGAGTGAATTAGGATACTAAATGTGCCCGAAGGGCTGCCACTTTTGCGTCATTTGTGCTTGCTGTTTAATAATCCTGATCTGGTCAAATGTAAGAATTATTTTGGTTGTACACTCATTATTGCGGTGAATTTCGGACCCAACCTCTGCATTATAGTGGCCCTGCAGGAGCATGATTGGACACACCTGCTGTACAGATTAATAAAATGTTTAAGTAGTGGTCAATTTTATTTATTATATATGATCTTTGTAATTTTATATTCATTGAAGAATCCTGAAAAAAGTATCACTTCAAGATAACTTGAAAATCACATTTGGGTGCTACTCAAACCGAAGGCTGTATCTTAGCGAGGCTGTGTCCTTCCTAGTCCAGTCCCTTAGAGTTCTTTTGAAAAGTTAAAAATGCAGAAAGTTTTGTGTGATGGGTAGGTTTAGGGGTAGGGTTAGTGTAGGGGGATAATATATACGGTTTGTACAGTATAAAAAACATTCCGTCTATGGAGAGTCCCCAGAAAGGTAGTGCGCCAGTCATGTGTGTGTGTGTGTGTGTGTGTGTGTGTGTGTGTGTGTGTGTGTGTGTGTGTGTGTGTGTGTGTGTGTGTGTTGTTTACAGTATATGGGTAATTTTGCTTACCATACATTTTCCTTGATTAAAGTGCCGTTTTATGGGAAAGTGTGGTTTAAGTGTGTTATTTTGCTAAATGTGCATACAATGTAGAAATAAGGTAACTTAAAATTGATGAATTCACAGATATGGCACTGAAGTAACATAAGTGGTCTCCCATCAACTGACAGAAATTCAGACAAGTCACTTTTCTCTTCCACTATCCTTTCTTTAAATAAGACATTACAAGAAAGAGAAACATTTTCAATGCTACAAAGATCAATGCTGTGTATTGGAATAGGGCAGGGTTTCACGTGCAGGTTGAATTTCATTTGGAACTGAAATCAGGAAAGCCCTGGAGGGTCTTTTTCTTCTGCTTGGACCGGTCATATTCCACAGAAAGAATCAGAGTATGAGAGCGAAGGGATTCCAATAGTTCTGTTGGATATAAGAGTTTTGAAATAATTGCTGTTTATATAGTTCAATTTCCCTAAGTAAATCCAGGGCAATGACAGTTACACGTTGATGACGGGACTTCTTCCTGTAGGACATACCCTCCTCTGCTGCTCACTGGAGGTGAGTAATGAGCTAAACTATCTGTAACTATGCTGACGATGAGGCTGAAAGCCACTGAGCATGAGCAGTAAGTCTGCTCAGGGCCTTCTGCTGCTCATGCAGTTACTTCATCTTCCTGTGCTGTCACAGGATGGCCTGCCATCGAGCAGCCAGCCCTGAAAGTTTAATGAACACCAATTAAGCCTTCACGCTCGCTTAAGTGGTTGGGACTACTGGCAGTGAAGATAGAGGAGCACTGGGATGTGATAATAAGAGAGAAAGACAGAAAAAGAAGTTGATTATAAACGATTCTAAATAAAACTTGAAACTATTTTAAAGTTACAGACATTTATTTTAATTAGTGAATTATGATTTTCTGCTTTTGCAGTTATGTTCTCATTAATATTGTTTAGAATATATAATTGTGATCAAATATACCTGATGTTAATATGAATAATATTTAATAAATTAATTAATTAACATTGCAGCCCCTGCGCTGCCCTTTAATATTTCTCTTTTCCATTAGTGTCATCCTGTGATCTTTACATCAATGCTGAGTTCAGAGCAGCTCTGACTGCATGCCCACATGAAACATCGACACGCATGCATTTCATCTACATCTCTTTGCTGTCTGCCCTTTCGTATCTTTTCTGGGAACCCTGTAAAGCAGCCAAGCCCCCTTTAACTCTCTCTCTCTCTCTCTTCTTTGAAAGGAGCACTGGAGTGTGTGTATACAGATCTTTTACTGCCCCACTGGAATAAGCTTGAAATGTACACTCAGTTCATGCTCAGATAGAATAAGCAGATAGGAAAACCTAGTGTGGCCCAACAACCATGTAGCCTATTGCAGCAATTGACAGAGACCCGAGAATCATAGAGGAGTTGATTTGGATCCAACAACAATTATGACTGCATGAATGACATACCCAATCTGTGGGCAATTCACACAATATATGCATACTACAAAATCTAAATAACCTCATACAGGTCTGGATGTCTATTAATAGCAATATGACATGTTTTGTCTTAGTGCATGACATTTTTATCATATTGCATAAGGATTCAAAGATGTAAAATTAAAACCATTGATTTAAAATGTTGCTGTCTACACTCTAAAAGCTATTACTATGATTTACTCAATTTTTTTGGTGAAACATTTTTACCTTAAAAAAATTAGTAAATTTTAAATATATATAATATTTGTAATGAAAAGTAATCTTGGAAATATCCCAAGCTCGTGCTTTTCACTTTTTTAGCAGAGGTGCACAGTACTAAGTAAATTCACTTGAGTTCTGTACTTAAAGGTACACTATGCAGCTTTTCCTACCGCTAAAAGGCGCCTGTTCAAAACAAAGGCGTATTTTGATGACGGCACGTTTGAGCGCAGAATCTTGAGACATGTTGTCTTCACCTCACAGCCGGTGGAAAAGAATCGGGACAGGACTCGGGCAGAAATCATGTTCATGGATGCGTTTATTAACGTTACTGTAGTATTAAGCAGAGCAGGGGCGAGTGCTGTGGGAGCTGAGCGAGGCCACTGGAGCGATTGTTAAGCAAAACACACGCTTCGCGAGTAGCGGGACTTTTATTATGACGGGACACAGTTGCCGGCGCCATCTCCGCTTTTCCGGTCATGAGTATGAGGTAACGCAGCTCTGGTTATTATATTTTATACATTAGATATTGTGTTTGAAATGATGTTATGACGGTACTCTGTGCATTTGCTCGGCGGCTGCTGTGACACGTACTTGTTCACACTCCAGTGGGAGTAAAGTTTTTCTGCAAAATAAAACCGGAAACGAGGGTAACGCCGATATGACGCAATTGACAGGCGACTCCCTCACACGCTATGCTCACACGTCCCGGTTCATTGGTAAAAATAGCGATTTTCTCACAATTTACAAATATTTGGAAACATTTGGGATATTGTAAGAACTCAACAGAACAAAATATATAACACTGGCCTGGTGGTTTTTGGATATTTGACTGCAAAAATCCTACATAGTGTACATTTAAGTACACCTTTTGAGTATCTGTACTTGAGTATTATTTTTTCTGGTAACTTATGACTTTAACTTCACTACATTTGAAAGACAAATATTGTACTTTTTACTCCACTACATTTCTCTCAAAGTCGTTTCTGAAGCAGCTTCGAAAGTCAGTGGATGATTTTTTTGGTAACGCTTTAGATTACGGCCCGGAAAGTACCATGTAATTAAAGTGAATTTACAGGGTAATTTTCGGTATTATAGTGTAACTATAAAGTAAGTAGGTGTAGGTATAAGGGAACAATATGTAATATTGGGAGAATAAAGGGGTAACTAGCTCGGAAAGTACGAATTTACAGGGTAATTTTTTTGTAATTATACTGTAATGTTGTATGTGTTTAGGCAAAAAAACATGTCAAGTTTGGGGAATAAAGGGGTAACAACCAGGAAAATTACAAATAAGTATACTGTAAGTATTTTATAACTAAGGGCTAACTATTCTAATATTACATGGTACTTATGGCATACTATACCTAACAACATGGAAAATTACAAATAAGTATACTGTAAGTATTGCATAATTGTATAAGTATTGACACTTCCAGATGAGAACACAAAAACATTACATATTGTTCCCTTATACCTACACCTACTTACTTTATAGTTACACTATAATTACCGAAAATTACCCTGTAAATTCACTTTAATTACGTGGTACTTTCCGGGCCGTAATCTAAAGCGTTACCATTTTTTTTTTCTTCTTTAAAAGGTGTTTGGGTTTTTGCAGAAAGCCTATCAGGAATCACTCTTGTAGGGTCACTTGAAGTTCAATGATTTCCCAGCATTTTTTGAACACTAATCAATTTATAGCAAAATGGAAGACGACAGTTCCCCTGCACCGTGTGCACCCATAGCCAGTATGTGTGTTTCAGTTTCTTGTATGTTTCAGTTTCTGAAAAGATTAAAGACAGTTTAGTTGGCATACACTTCATGCATGTCTCATAAAATGTAAAAAAAAATGTACACGTCTGATAGAAAGAGAAGAGCATATGGATGAATCTGAAAAAGCATGATGATGTGAAAGAGAGCTCAGTTCAATCTGATTTTCTGTGCGCAAACAGAACGTTTCTTTTGTGTGTGTTTTTTTTTTTTTTGCACTTGAACAGACCAATACACACAAAATTATGTAAGAATGTTCATTTTGGCGAGTATTGATGTAAACAAAGTTGATTATGTCTTAAGTGAACATGAACAGTTGGGAGAATATCGGATGTGTATCAGTGTATAGTATCCGTGCATTCGGCCTTAAAGTGACAGCAGCTTTGTAAAGTGTCTTGTAACGTTTATTCAAGTATTTAAATTAGTTTAAGGTAGTCATACGCTAGCATGTCGGATGGAGCATCACTGACTGGCTTAAACCAAGATGGCATAGTGTTCATTTATTTAAAATAATGCGTTGACATAAATAAACTTCTTTTGATACTTATGTACTTTTTTAAAACAAATACTTCTGTACTTTTACTTAAGTAAAAATCAGTTGTTACAACTTCCACTTGTAACGGAGTAGTATTTAAACAGTAGTACTTTTACTCAAGTAGTGGAGTTGTGTCCATAGATGGTGGTGTCCTTTGTCCATCTCTGCTTTTTAGACCTCAGCTGATCAGTGATAAATCAACATCCGGTCCTAGAACAGACACCTGTGCGTGACCTGACCAATTTAATCCGAAACTCCTATGAAGAGAATCTTGATATTATATATAACGTAGTCTACCTGGCTGAATAAATAGCAAATCTGGTAGTATCAGAAATGTCTGAATGTTACTCTGTCGCCCCCCAGAGTACTGATTGCAGACAGACCAAAGCAAGCGCTCGCTGTCGTGTAAGTTTTCTTTAAATACATGTTGTACAACATCATATTTGATTCACATGTAGTTTGACAATCAAGGATATAAACAATAGGGGAGAGTGGGGTAATGCGAGACACCCCCTGTATCTGTTCAACAGAACACATTGTGGTCATAGATATGACCATTATGTTAAGCCCCTCCAATTTCCTCTTGGCCATGAAGGAGGACATCATGGTGCTGTGTCAAGCATGTTAATATATAATTTTCATGCTGTCAACATAATCAACTGTTGTGCCAAAGCAAATTGATTCAGGTAGGAAAATTTGTATCATACATGTTGATGAACTACCAACATTATAAAACCATGTGATGATGCTAGCTGAAGATTAGCCTGAATTGCTAAGAGAGATCGTTTTTTCTAAAAATGTGGCGGTGGGGTAAAGTGAGACAAATGCTGTGGGGTAAAGTGAGACATGAGGCGCAAGTTAAGTTTAATCTTAAACATATTTTAATGTAATATTACATTACATATGCTTTATTTTTAATGTAATAAACATTGTAGAAAAGCCATCATGCCAAGACAATACACCAGGAAGACAACCTGGGGAACATCCTAAAAGTGATGTGGTGAAGAAGGTGCCTCAACCTAAAAGGCCTGGAGGAACCGCACAGAAAATACAACTCTTCAGACACTAGCTGGCTCTAAGGATCCTCTGTTCTGACCCCCAGACACTGGCTGGCTCTAAGGATCCTGTGTTCTGACCCTTAGACACTAGCTGGCTCTAAGGATCCTGTGTTCTGACCCTTAGACACTAGCTGGCTCTAAGGATCCTGTGTTCTGACCCCGAGACACTGGCTGGCTCTAAGGATCCTGTGTTCTGACCCTTAGACACTAGCTGGCTCTAAGGATCCTGTGTTCTAACCCCCAGACTGTGTTTTAATCTAACTGGTTCTATCTGTCATTTGAATGTTAATTAAAACATTTTGAATTATATTATGTTGTATTTGATTTTGTTCTGAGTTACTTTCAAGTGTTTAGAAGAAAAGAAAAAGTGCTTAATTGACCAATCCCCATGATTCTGTTAATAGTCCAACATTAGTTCTGGAATGTGTTGTTGTCAAGCTAGCTGTCAGGATTCTTACTGCAACAACATGTGTTGTTATGGTAGCTTCCGAGTGGAAAAAGTAAATGGTTCACTTTACCCCCTTGATTTTTTTTGGTCTGTCTTTACCCCTAAGCTGGGGTAAAGTGAGACACAAGATTACTTTTCTTTAAAACAATCATATTTTCACTGACACTGACCTTTGTCCTCAATACATTCTGATCATTTCCATTGCTAAGAAACATCCTGAATTAATGGGAAATGTGTCAATTTTACTGATAAATAATTTTAGCTCGCTTAGAGGGGAGCAAATGTAAATAAAAAATGTCTCACTTTACCCCACTCTCCCCTACATATAGAAACACACAAGGTGTTTAGCGGCATGTATATCAGCATTGTCATGTATATCAGCATTACATCTTACAGTTTGTTTACATATTTCAGCAATAACTGTAATTTTCTCACAACTGTGAACACAAAATTACAAACAAATGCAAAATACATCAAACCAAACCAAAATGAATGCAATCAACACAGGTGATTTGGTCAAAATAGGCTATTTTTGCAGAATGACAGAAACATGCACCATATAATTATCTCGATTATGAAAATGTTTGCAAACAATTAAAGAAATATGCCTGGATTTTTTGCAAACATTGCTATGGGATTTAACTGATTAACTGATTTGCAGGGTAGGCTATTGGTTGTGAAAAGATACTGTAATAGAACAACATTGCCCTCTGCTGGTAAATGTGATTTTTGAGGGGTCATTTGTAACTTTATTTCTGTAGTAACTAATAATAATCTGCGATGGAAAATATTCACGGAGGTGATGATTAAAGTCCAACGAACAAACATATCAAAATTCTTTGTTTCAATAATGTCATCTGGATCATTTGTGTGATTCGGATTTAGTTTCCAATAAAATAATTAATTTGTGCATTCATTTATTATTACATTTTGATCTCTACTTGTTCACTATAAGAATCAACTTTCTTAATTAACATAAACAGCAAATAGGTTATTACAGCCTTTAGAACACAAAACAGACAATATATACACCACAGCATCAGATTCACATCAGGATAATTAGACAAAGGTGAAACATTTTGGTTATAAGGCATATTTTTATATCACAAACGCCAATAAATAAATTATTCAGCTCATGGTAAGAAATGGGTACATTTACTATAAGACACAGTAGGTTTGATGTTGGGAAAAACTTTGAACTGGTTGAGAATAGAATACACAACAAATTACGAATTTAGAGTAATGTAAGTTTGATCATTTTATAACTATAACACAAATGTGTGAAAGTCTCAAGATATAATCTTTATAGGAGTGTTTTTTAAACCTGAGCTTTGTCTTTGAACTGAAGATATACTCCCGACAAGGATGAACCATTTCCATGTTTGCTGTGTATTTGCAGTGACTGAATTCAGAGTGGAGAGGAAGTTAGAATATATAGACTTTATGAATATAGTTATCATGAGATAACGTGGCGACTGTAGTTTTTGCTGTGGTGGTGTTTGAATAGCAGTGAAGGACTCTGAGCTTGTTGGTGTATTTAAAGAGCACTTAAAGACTCTCCTGAAAGAAGTGCTTGGATATTTAAGTGCTTTGTGGTATTTGGCAGTTTTTCAGTAGCAGAGCAAAGGTGCTCACAGAGACATTAAGAGTGATTCACCTCTGCAGTCAGAGAAGGCAGATAATGAGATAATACTATGGCAGTGCTGAATGTTGAGTAACATACTCTGATATAAGAGATAGCTGGAATAAAAGCCTATTAATATGAGCGAGAGTCTTTGTGGTTTCAGACACCAAGGTGTGTGCTGAGTCGACAGAGTGCGTCTCCTATAATATCCAGCTCGTGTCTGAGCTCCTCGACAACATCATTGATGCTGGGCATGTCCTTCAGCACACATACGCTCTGTGTGTACGGGTTATAACGCAGGGAGAATGGACGCTGGATTGTTTTTGCAAACTCACTGTGAAGGATAAAATGATTGGTTAAAACAAAATGATAACGATATAGACATATAACAGGTCACATATAAAACATTTGATTTACCGCATTCTAAATTTAGCTTCCTCAAAGCTCTCAGAAACAAAGTAAACATCTTGAAAGGTGGTGATGAGACACTCCTGCTTACAGGTGACCTTGGGCTCAAAGGGCAGGATTTTAGCAGCGCCTGAGAGAGAGTGCTTTAAAACAAAACATATGTTTCAGAGTCATGGCTGCACTAGAAAAAGAAAAGTTTGGGGTCAGTGTGATTTTGATTTTAAAGAAATTAATACTTTTATTCAGAAAGAATGCATTCAATTGATCAAAAGTGATAGTATATGATGTTGCAGTTTATAATATTACAAAATATTTCTATTTAAAATAAATTCTATTCTTATGAACGTTCTATTCATCAACATTTTTGTAATGACAATAAATATTTCTTAAGCATCAAATCAGCATATTAGAATGATTTCTGAAGGATCATGTGACACTGAAGATAATGATTCTGAAAATTCAGCTTTGCCATCACAGGAATAAATTACATTTGAAAAAACATTAAAATAGAAAACAGTTATTTTAAATCGCATTACATTTATTTGATTGTTTTGGATCAAATAAATGCAGCCTTGGTGAGCATAAAATACTTATTTTAAAATCATTAAAAAAGTCAATGGATGGAACGATAATATTTTATTCTTATTTTTTATACAAACTAGTGATTAAACATAAAAAAGATTATTGTTCTAATTATTAATAATGCGTCTCTAGTGTACCTTAAGTTCGCTGATGGACGAGAGAAGTCCAGCACCGTATGCTCTGAGTGAACCCTCCTGCTTGCACAGGCCAAACTCTACCGTGAAGAAATAGCACTGCAGCGGCACACACACCAACATAACAACCATCAATACTACTGCAAATAATGCTAAGGCTTTATGTCTATATATGAACAGCAGGACAGCAAAATGTACTGAAATACATACTGTTGCTAATTTCTGCACGGCATCATCAGACGCCCCGAGAGAAGCCAGTCCTAACTCCTGAGAGAACTGTGCAAAACTTGGTTCGGCCAACAGAGGAACATGACCCAGAAGCTCATGACATGTGTCCCTGAAAGACACAGACACGGAGCTCTCTTTAATTTATTAATTTATTTGTATGTGCCTATTTCACATGACATATACAAACAAGTGTGCAAGCTTGAATAAAGCACTAACAGTGTTTCTGCTTCAGAACCGAGCTGCAGCGCTGTGCAGAAAATAGGGTTATTTCTGGGTTGCAAGTAATTCTTTTAACATCTATTATTTTGTTTTGTTTAATTTGACCTTTGCTTTTGTGTGCAATATAGCTGTTTGTGCATATGCGATTAGGCATGTGCAAAGTTTCAAAGCACATCAAAGGGAGTTAATCTCCCCATTTGCCTGAAACACTTCATTTGTCTGCCTGACATTATTTCTGTGATTTAACTGCAACCCATGTTATACATTTGCATAATGCTCACCTGTAGTGGCTGCTTTGGCCCACCCTCAAAAACAGTTCGGTAAAATTTCGCTATGTCAAGTAAACCGTTTTTTTTTTTTTGTATTTTGCTTTCAATACTGACGGCATAATTACCAAAGATATAATACTGTTTAAAGCTGTTCATGGAGCCTTGGAAGCTGAAACCCAGTTATAGTAAGAGGTGTTACATTTCCAACACATAACAGACTGTGCCAGTTGAACAACCAGGGCAGACTGCAGTGGCAGGGTTTACAGAGACAGTAAAACCCTAGGTATACTTCATTTTCCGCATTCCGCTCCGTACAGTTGAATGTGCATGACTTTCAAAGTATGCTCCATGAGCGTTGAAAGACGCGTTCGGCACGTGCGCGCTATCTAGTGGACCTTGTTTTCAGCAGAGCCATATAGAGTGACTCTATATGGCTCTGGTTTTCAGGTGCTCAAGTCACTCGCACGTGTGTTGTTGTGCGCGCAAAAACGGACCCTTTTCACAGACTGTGATTACGCGTTTTAACGGTCATTAATATTGTAAATCGTAATTTTTAAAAAAATGTATTTTTTACTTTTTGCATCAAATTATATAAAAAAACAACTTACCTGCTGTGCGGGTGTTTCTAATACAATGTCTATGGGAGTGATGGTAAAAAATAACATATTTCTCTCTTTTCACTGCCGTTATTAATCTCACAATTTTTCGGAAATCGGCAAATCGGAACACACAAAAAATTGTAATGTATTCTCTCATTCACCGCTATAAAAGTTAACCCAACTATGACGACTTCCGCTCTGAGAAACCCGGAAATGTGAAAAGGGTCTGTTGGGATGCTCAGACGGTGTGCATTGACATACTGGCACAGATCATTTCAGGCAGAGAGCAACAAGAGGTGCGGCAACAATGTACAGTACAAGTTATTATTATTTTTTTTTTACTTTACACTATGTAAATGTATTCTAGTAGACCTAAAAAAAAAACTTGTAAATGAGCATAATATGGACACTGAACACTGAAAAAACATTAAAACCAAGAAAAATGGTTGTAAAAAGGTATAACAAAATCAATGTTGACATGTTGAATGTCCATATGAAAAGTTAGACATTAAAACAATGCTGTGATATACTATATCAACATTGATTTGATATTCAAAATTAAAACAAAAATTAACAGTGATTTAGCTTGGTTCACGACATTGATTCAATGTTGAAATAATGGCACACAAAATGGAAAGTACAAAATATGCTTAAATCATCTGGATTTAGTTTGATTTACTAAATAAAAGGTGTTGTGTTTATTTCTATCCCTGCATGTGTAACTTCTTCTTGCATCAAATGTGACAGACTGTGTGTTGCTTCTACAACGGGTGCTGTTTCATAAAAGCCTATTTCAAAAGATTGTGTCAATAAAGAGGCCTGAAGAGATAAATCGACAAATGCTTTGTACTCACGGTTCAGGAGTGTAGAGAGGATCTGAGCTGTGACGCACATATTGTGTACAGTGAAACACTCTGAATGCCAGACCAGCCAGAAAGTCTCTCGGTGACAAGTACCCAGCAACAGGGCGAATAGTGAAGCCAGTTCGCTCTGAAACACACAGCCACACATCTACTGTCCTCTGCTGGTGAAACAACTAATGTCTCTTCAGTTCCTCTTGTACCTGTTGTAAGGTTAAAATGTATCTGTACTGATCATGTGTGCTCAGTCTCACCTCTCAGGAAGCTGGAAACGTCCTCCAGCTGTGGTATGTTGTCCTCTCTGTAGCCACAGTACTGGGTGAGCAGAGGCAGGTTGTGCAGGTACTCTCTACAGGCATGAGTGGGGTACAGCTTATTCAGCTCCCGAAACACTACACCCCATGTCTTCACCTCTTCCTCTGTAAACTCAACACGTGGTATGGGATCTCCACTGAAATATATAAAGATATATAAATATGTATAAAGATATATAATGAAATATTGAATTAATCCAGTTATTTAAAACCTTATTAAACGTACTGTTTGTAACTCATGGCAAGATCAGCAAAATATTTCCTTCTCGTACGGTAAACGTTGTCTTTGAATCCCTGAAATCATATAAGAACAAAAATGTTTTTATACACAGGGTCAGAACTCAAATACTGAAGAGTATTAGCTAACACTTTAGTTTATGGTCCAGTTCTCACTATTAAATAGTTGCTTATTAGCATGCATATTATTAGGATATTGGTTGTTTATTAATACTTATAAAGCACATATTAATGCCTCATTCTGCATGAATATATTGTACATCCCTTAATCCTACACAATACCTTAATTTAACAACTACCTTACTAAATATTAATAAGCGGTAATTAGCAGTTTAATGAGGCAAAAGTCATTGTTAACAGTTAGTAAACAGTGAGAATCTAAAGTGTGACCGATTATTACATGATCAGTATAACATAAATACTACTAATTATTAATAACCAGTGAATTTCTGTAGCAGACAATACCAACCGGATGATCCGCATCTAAATCTGAACCGTACATCAGAACACGACAGGCACTCTTATCCAGATCGGAGATCTTCTTAGGGAACCAGGGCACATCAGCAAAATCTGACAAATGTATTTACACAGTGTTACACATGATTTTGTAGAGTTTCTTTTTAGATGTGATGAAGAAGTAAAACACAGTACCATTTACAGGAGTCCAGAATTTATCAGGTGAGTCCATGGCTATAATGCTTGTTTGTTTGCGCAGCAGCTGAACAATATCTTTCAGAGTTTCTCGATCACTGTCACAATCCACTAGTACTTCCAACTCAGAGTTACGCCGTCGGGACTTACGTGACTCAATATGCAAAAGGTTTACCTGGTTGTCCTGTTTATAATGAATGAAAATAAATAATTTAGCCCACTTACATTTTCCATATTTACTGTTTGTATAGTATAATATTTACTGTTATATATAATAATTATACAAATCAGACAACACATATATTTGGACATGTCCTAGATTTATAAAAACTGCAGTATTGTAAGTTATTGTTTTAGCTGGAACTACTAAACAATTAGTTATTTAACCATTAACATTTTTAAGTGCCAACTATGTATAACATGATTCTACTAAAGCTAAGAATAACCAAACCTTACAGACACATGTATCTACCTGAAATAGCTTTAAAGCCTTCACAAGCCCTCCGATTTCATTCTTCAGAGAGAAGACAATTGCGGCATGTTCCCTCTTGGAGGAAAGTGTCTTGTCTTTGTTCTCGTCTTTCTTATGAAAAGTAGTTTTGTTCAGCTTAAAAGAGATAGAGAGATGCCTATAATATTCAGTTCTCAGGTGTTTCTTCACATTACCATGACAATGTCTACTACAGAGCAGATGTGTAATATTCTGCGTGAGTGAATTTATGTTTGTTTTTGACCTGCTTTTCAAACAGGAAATCGTTATTCAAAGGCAAATAGCATGTAAAGAAAATTATTGTCATGAGGTTGGGTAGGAGCCATAGTGCTAATAAGACCAGCACTATGTTGTGGACAGCGACTTTAAAGTCAAGTGAAAGCCAATGACATCAACAAACCCAATTTTTCTGTTATATTAACAATGATCAGAAGTTCGTGTACATTCAAAAATGATTATGTGTGTGAAAATATATGTATGTTTTTAATTATTTAAATTTGTATTAATGATATATTATGAGCTATTTTGTTCGTTTCTTTGAACCAAAATTGCATACAAGTCTAATACTAGTAAATTTAGTAAAGCCATACAAGAGTAGGCTACATCCGTTCTGAACATATTTTCTCCATATTCAAACATGTTTACGCATTTTGAGTAGGCCTACGTGTAAAAAGTTGTTCTTACCTCATTGTTGAGTTGCTTCTCTTCGTAACTCTTATTGATGGAATCAAAAGACCGTCCTCGACGCGGTCCTTCAAGCTTGTTGGCGAGCATGGATGGGTGGGTGCTCTTGATTTTATAGTAGAATATAGAGAGGTGTGGGTCAGATAGACGCTGCTGTCAGTCTGGTAATGATGTTTTCTCTTTGGATTTATAAAGAGATTCGGCGGAGGAGGGGGAGGAGCGCGACCAGCCCGACCAGAAGATTTCAGATATTGGAAAAAGGTTCAGCTAGTGAAAACTGTTGTTTGCTCATTATGAAACAATTAAAAATAAATATAAATAGTAATCATAATAATGTTATTGGTAGAAGCGCAAAATTGGAGAACGCTTATTTGTCTCATTTTTGTTTACTCCGGCGACTATTCACGTTTTGTCGAGTAACTACTTTTGACAGTCACGTATTGTACAAATTTTCTGTTTGAATGTGAGTTTATTACTTTCAATGGTTTACCCAACATCTACTTCAAAAATATGATGTTGAAAATGTATTCATTAATTCACAAAAAAAATTATAGGCCAACGTAAGTTTGGTTTGAACTAAATGTTCGAAAGACACATACAAAACCACTTCTAGAAAATTACTTTTGCTCCAAAACCTTAAATCTAATTAGACATATTTAAAACAAGCCCCAGTCTCTCCTGTAAACATCTTATGTTATAATGAACTTGCTGTGAAAACAGGTTTGTTACAATATTGATGATCATTGATATATTTGTTATCACCCTGAAAAAGTGACGAGTCAGATCATAATAGACAATGTTCATTAATTTATAATATTGATTTTTAAAATTGATTCACAACAGTATCACAAAATGTCAAAAGAATATGCCACATTAAACACCAGCATTTCAGTAGATCAATAGGAAAGAGAGGGGAAAAAAATACTAGAACAAAAAGGTAAGGGAATTTAAATAAAGAAAATCGTGTGATCAATGGTGTGATCTCTGCTGATAAGTTTCAGCACTATTGCCAATTGAACAGCTCCGACAATGCATCAAAAGATTAATAAAAATTGAGTCGTAGACCTTGGCATTTAAACACACCCAATCTTTCATTTGGTTCATATTGTTGATTTATTTACTCTTTCCAAGGTTGGTCTGGGATCAGTGAGCTTTATTTCCACACCTCTGTGGAAAAATCAGTGATGAAAGTGATGTGGATAACGGTCTAATAAGACACGGCAGCAGGTCTAGATTAACTGGTGACGATTGATTCGGAATGTGCATGTCACTGGTTCCTGTTGTCTCCAAACCAAAGGCCCCAATCCACACTATAGTTCCAGTACGGGGGTGATTTGTTCCAAAGGGAGAAACCTGGAAAATAATAAAAGCACGTCAATGAGCGTGGCTCGGATTAATAATGATGTGGTAGTTATGAGCAATGGCTGTTTACAAGCTCACACCAGCATTAATTAGCTCAAAACGCAATATAATTAGGTACTGCTGTACGTCCATTTCCAAACAACATGACTAATCTTTTATTCAGACGTTCTCACGCTACTTCTGTGCTTTGGTCCATTGTTTGTGCCTCCCACTGTTTGGTCATTGATCTGAAAGACCTCCATACCCTTCTTCAGAGGGACAGACAGACAGTCTTTTGTATGGCAGCCCATAAGTACACATCTCATTAGGCTTACTGAAGTGAGAGATTCGCCATCTATTGAAACACAGCCAGTTTATACCAGTTCCAACAGCATGCTGATAATTTTTTTTTTCTCTATTTAATGCAAATGTAGAATATCTTTAGCTCTGCAAACCAATTTCCCTTATCATAAAAATGTTGAAAACCAAAATGTGTGTGAATTGAGACGCTTTAAACTTTATGACTCAAAGAAAATCTCAAGCATATAACCACAACTCATTTAGAGGTAGCCTAATAACCATAAGGGGGTCCAGAGGAACCAGAAAAAAAATGCATTCACCTTAATATGGTTAGCATTTGTACCTTACAGTATGTATGAGATTTACATTCATTTCCTTTTGGCCATATATAGTAATGATGTTTGTGCAGAACCGGTGACGTACAGTGCGATTGAGCCAAGTCAAATCATGCTCAGACTAATCCAATGCAGCACTGGAGTCTGGCCTATTAGCATACAGTATGCTTCACTGTATGCACACAGCTTCTGCAATCAGAGACTTCATTTTGAGACAATTCAATCTACAGTCAGTCTCAGCAACAGGAAGTTCCCTTCAATCTATGTTGCGAGAAAAAGGCCATGATAGAGTAAGCATACTGTATGAGTTCATTGGTCTGTCAAACAGCCTGAAGATCCTTCAAGGCATTAGTGCTTCCTGTCTTACAAGACAAGGTATGTGAAGCAGAACAATGTCAGGAAAGATTAAGTCTGGTCATGATCACTGAGTTTTAGTTGAAACATGACAATCATAAGAAATATTTGGCTATAAAAATCCATTACAGTATAGGTGGACCACATGCTCCAGTGCTGGGAAAAAGAACTAGGCAACCCTCATTAGTGGTTAAACGGAGCTGCAAGGCACCTGAGTCAAGTTTTGGCATGGTCTACAAATTTTATGAGACTGTAGATTTTCATGCTGACCTTTTATATCTTTTACTTAAAGGTAAAGGTCTCATTTCGTTGATATATAAAGGAAGGAAGAAATGAATGTGTACAGACCAGTGTTCAAAAGCTCTGAGAGCTAATTCCAATTCCTAATGTCCGATTGTGTGTCCAGGCATGAACATGTGCGTCATTATGCTGCATGTACATCTGGCACGCTCAACAACCTGTGATCTGTATGGATGATGGAGAGTGCAAAACAGGGTTATGTGACAGAAAAGATTTCATCATGATCTATAAAAAGGGGGCTATAAAAAACATTGACACCACTCTTTTCTATACTTTTCTTTTTTTTTTACATTGATACCACTCTAAAGTGCACTTTCCATATTATATATATATATGTGTGTGTGTGTGTGTGTGTGTGTGTGTGTGTGTGTGTGTGTGTGTGTGTATATATATGTATATATAATTAGAATATCATCAAAAAGTTGATTAATTTCACTAATTCCATTCAAAAAGTGAAACTTGTATATTATATTTATTCATTACACACAGACTGATATATTTCAAATGTTTATTTATTTTAATTTTAATGATTATAACTGACAACTTAGGAAAATCCCAAATTCCGTATCTCAGAAAATTATAATACTGTGAAAAGGTTCAATATTGAAGACACCTGGTGCCACACTCTAATCAGCTAATTAACTCAAAACACCTGCAAAGGCTTTTAAAAGGTCTCTCAGTCTAGTTCTGTAGGCTACACAATCATGGGGAAGACTGCTGACTTGACAGTTGTCCAAAAGATGACTATTGACATCTTGCACAAGGAGGGAAATACACAAAAGGTCATTGCAAAAGAGGCTGGCTGTTCACAGAGCTCTGTGTCCAAGCACATTAATAGAGAGGCGGAGGGAAGGAAAAGATGTGGTAGAAAAAAGTGTACAAGCAATAGGGAAAACCGCACCCTGGAGAGGATTGTGAAACAGAACCCATTCAAAAATGTGGTGGAGAGTCACAAAGAGTGGACTGCAGCTGGAGTCAGTGCTTCAAGAACCACTACACACAGACGTATGCAAGACATGAGTTTCAGCTGTCGCATTCCTTGTGTCAAGCCACTCTTGAACAACAGACAGCGTCAGAAGCTTCTCGCCTGGGCTAAAGACAAAAAGGACTGGACTACTGCTGAGTGGTCCAAAGTTGTGTTCTCTGATGAAAGTAAATTTTGCATTTCCTTTGGAAATCAGTGTCCCAGACTCTGGAGGAAGAGAGGAGAGGCACACAATCCATGTTTCTTAAGGTCCAGTGTAAAGTTTCCACAGTCAGTGATTGTTTGGGGTGCCATGTCATCTGCTGGTGTTGGTCCACTGTGTTTTCTGAGGTCCAAGGTCAATGCAGCCGTATAACAGGAAGTTTTATAGCACTTCATGCTTCCTGCTGCTGACCAACTTTATGGATATGCAGATTTCATTTTCCAACAGGACTTGTCACCTGCATACAGTGCCAAAACAACCAGTATCTGGTTTAAGGACCATGGTATCCCTGTTCTTAATTGGCCAGCAAACTCACCTGACCATAACTCCATAGAAAATCTATGGGGTATTGTGAAGAGGAAGATGCGATATGCCAGACCCAACAATTCAGAAGAGCTGAAGGCCACTATCAGAGCAACCTGGGCTCTCATAACACCTGAGTAGTGCCACAGACTGATCGACTCCATGCCACGCTGCATTGCTGCAGTAATTCAGGCAAAAGGAGCCCCAACTAAGTATAGATGCTCATACTTTTCAGTTGGCCAAGATTTCTAAAAATCCTTTCTTTGTATTGGTCTTAAGTAATATTCAAATTTTCTGAGATAGTGAATTTGGGATTCAGTCTGTGTAATGAATGATTATAATATACAAGTTTCACTTTTTGAATGGAATTAGGAAAATAAATCAACTTTTTGATGATATTCTAATTACGTGACCAGCACCTACACACACACACACTTTTATTCATTAAGGATGCATTAAATTGATCGATGAAAATGACAGTAAAAGACATTTATAACATTCCAAAAGATTTATATTTAAAATAAATGTTGTCCTTTAAAACTTTCTATTCACCAAAGAATCCTTAATGGTAATGCTTTCTACAATGATATTAAGTAGCATGACTGTTTTCAGCATTGACAATAATATATGTTTCTTGAGCAACAAATTAGCATATTTGAATGATTTCTGAAGAAATATGTAACACTAAAGACTCGGATAGTCAGTTATTTTAACAGTTAACATGTAATAATTCACAAAATTAATGTTTTTACTGTATTTCTAATCTATCAAATCAAAGAAAGACTTCTTTCAAAAACATTTTTTAAAAAGTTGATCCCACTCTTTTGAACAGTAGGTATATGACAATAGCCAAACTTTTTTTATGCTCATTCAAAACCTTACCTGACATTGAAACAATACCAACAACACCCCTTCTCTAAGAAACTTTCCACAATCATACTGTTATTGACTCACCAATGTTAGCGTGGTATTGACATTAAACGCTGAAAATGTATGACAGGAAATTAGCTGCAAGACACATAAAAAGGTTTACTTACTGTTCATACTGTTCATTTTTTTACTTTATACGCCTCAACTACTCTGAGATCATTTCTAGAATTAGGAGAATGGGATGTTATGTAGAGAGGTCAGGAGCTTTGTTATCAGTGTTATATGTTAGAGGAGTATGTGGTGATCTAATAAAACTGAATTTGCTAGGCTTAGAATAAAAAATGTACAACTTCTAATCATGACAGTAATGCTACGTTAAAGTATGTGGGATCAGTTTATTGACATTTTCAATGAAATTCATTTTATGATTAGTTTGAAATGCTACATTTTAACACGTTTCTTACAGTGACAGCCTTTTAAGAGGGAATTTTATAAGAGCAGAAACAAGAGAGGCTTGACATTTTCACAACGCAGGTATGGATAACAGCAAACACTTAGAGGGAAGAATTTTATGGCCATAACAGCAGCTAGACCAATGTAATGGACTAACTGAACAGAATGACTGACAGCTGTTGAGACACTGACAGGCTGGACTGTACATGAGCAGTCACGTCTGATTAAATTCTTGCTTGTATGATATACTGCCGGCCAACCAACAACCATCTCCAGTTCTTTCTTAGCAAGCAGTGAAATCACTCAGAGGAAAGGAAAAGTTTGTTTTCTTTTTAACAATTGAGGTTAACCAAGTCGACAAACAGCATGGACATAAACATGTTTGTATCACCATGAAACATTTCTCCAAGTTAAATGTACCTTTAAAAGTTCAGACAAGACAGTATGAACTTACAAAATGTGATAAATTAATTTAAGACATAATTTCAGATGTTCACATCTGTTTAATAGGTAGTATAATTTGAAGCCATTGTTTCTTTATAAACCAAAATCCCTATTCTTAATGACATTAGATTAACAGACTATACAATACAAGTTTAATATACTGTATATATTTATTAAAAGCCAAAGTTCAATTTGTGTCATGTATGAAATTTGTTCCAGTTTGTGGAAGTAGCAGATGCATTTAACAGTTCATAATGCACTGTTACGTATACCAGCACTAACAGATTGGAATTCTGAAAAGAGCGCCATATGGTGGTCATGACAGGAATTACCCTACTGCTAATCATCTCCCCAGCCCTCATCTGAGAAAAGATCAACCTGTCGTTGTTTGAAATTGTTTTTGAAATCCTCATCAAAGTGCTCCAGGTCATCTTCTTTGAAAATACCCTAGTAAATAAGGAAAATCAGAAAAACAGTTGTGTGATAAATACATCCTCTAAAATGAAGCTAACAAACCACAAATGTCTGTGGTGTGGCTGTGACTATGGTGTGGTGTTCTCACCTTTGGTAGGTATCCCAGCAGTTTTGTCGCATGCTGTTTTAGGAGCCTCTGTCTCTCCTCTTCGATGATCTTCCGACGCTGAGCCTCTCTCTCCTGCTCCATTGCTCTCTCCTCTTCCTCCCTCTCCTGTTGAATATTTGGATTAATTCATTCCACATTATCAGCAGTTAATGGTACAGTCTGAGCTGCACATTTGCATGTTTTGAGGCTCATTTGTGGGTTTGAGTCTTACTTGTTCAGCCAGATACTGCTGTCTCCTGTCTTCCAGCAGGTTCTCCACAGCTCGTTTGTGTTCCAACTGTTTCATACGACGCTTCTGGGCATTCATCTGCTCAATTCGGTCATCCTCTGCGAACTTGGCCATCATCGTCTGTCTGAAGGCCTCCTCTTCCTCTTTCTCGGCTTGTATACGCAACTGCTTGAAAGCCATCATCTCCCGACGTGTCTTCTGCAGCTCCAACCGCTGCCGGATCCTCTTCTCCATCTCTTCCTGTGAGTGACATGATGGTAAAGAGATGGTAAACATTTTACATGGTGGTAGTGAACCTTGCGAAAAAGCATCAATAAATAATATAAATTATTACAAAGTATTACAAATTATTATTAAGATAAAACAGTATATGGCAACAATTTATTTTAGTGTCCTTTTTACATGTTACATGCAGTGCATAATTGCATGAAAGAAACAAACCCTAAATCACCACACCATAATCCTAAGTACATGTAGTTAATTATTAATTCTCTGTACATAATGAGGTTATGACATGAGAAACCAAATTTGCCTTGATCTTCTGACATATAAGAGGTCTTTGTGCCATTAAAACTTCCTGCAAGTTTCAGAGTTTAAGACGTCCTCCCCGTCATAAACAAAGCATTTATTTATTCAAGCTCCAAATCCGGCTCATTGTGGATCCTATGGGGCAAAGTGACATCACCTAGCACCAGTCGTTTGCATATGACCACCTCCAGCGCAAGACAACTACGCCTAATTTAATTTAAATATAATGCAATAAATCAACACTTTTCACGATTCGTTAATCTCGACAGCTGTGAAAGTAAAAAAACGTATTCTAGGAGGGCTCTGGGTTCCACATGTAATACTGATTTCATATGCTAAGATGTTAGCCAATCTCAGCAGTGCGCATTTCCACTGAAGTCTCACAGCATGAGTGACACGATTCAAAGTGTTAAGGCCATTTGGTTAAAATCAGGATAGAAAATTGCCTTTTATTCTAAATTATGGCTTTTATGATGTAAAAAGCTAACTAAAAATATAAGTGCACCACAGGAAACATAAAATATATATTTTTTAAATCCACTTCATGATCCCTTTAAATGTATAAATTGCGCTGGGTTATTTGAAATATGACTGGAATTTTGAGATTGACCTTTGTCTTCTTTAGAAAGTGCACAAAAAGCCTCCAGTAAGGTGTGATGTAGCAAAACAGTTCTCACAATTTCTTGTTGTCTTGCAGCCTCAGCCTGCTCTTCCAAGTAGAGTTCCTCACGGACTCGCTCCATCTTCTCACGCTGTCTTTTTTCCATCTCGATCTGCTCAGAGAGCTAAAACAGAAGGAAAGAAAGAACACATTAGTATCTGAATCTTGATTTCTCGCCTGTACTTGATGGCCCAGAGGGTGAGCTGTCATGTACCATTTTGTGAAGGGTTTCTTTCGCCTGCTCTCGCTCTCTAACTTTGGCCATCCTGTCCTCCTCCTTCCTTTGCTGGTATTGGGCAAACTCAATGATGCGTCTGTTCTCTGCTTCCACCTTTTCTCGCTCCATACGTCTCCACTCTGCTTGCTGCTTTTTAAAATCTTCAATGTATCTCTGAGTGGTCGTCACCTTCTCGATTCGTAACTGAAGCTCCCTGTAAATTAAGTTTCAAACCATCCTCGAACCATCTTTCCAACTCATTTAAAACAGATGTTGTAATAAAGTATGTTTGCTCCAGAATTTCAACAAAACTTAAGGAGAAAAAAAACCCCCACTCACATCTGATCTTCCTCATTGATCTTTCGCACTATTTCGTCCACCATGAGTTTCTCTTTAAGAAACTCGTCATAGGCTTCCAGCCTCTTGCGCTCCTTCTCCTCAAGCTGCCGCTCAAGTTCTTGCTGGTAGCGCACCACCTCCTCAAACTTCTTCTGCTCCTGCATCTCCTTCTCCATGTCTGCACGCTCATGCTCGTCTTTCATCTTACGGGCAATAGCAGCCTCTTGTCGCTGGTAATATGTAAATTCACAATAAGCAAAACCACAAAATAGATGGCCAACCACACTTTAGGAATTCACACTCACTACGGTCTCATATCGCATGGCCTCCTTTTCTGCCATCTGTGCTGCCCGTTCTCTGTTCAGGTAAGCAGACTTGAGCTTCAACTCTAGCTCTCGAAGCTCAACACTGCCAATAAAACACATACAAACATACATTACAAACCTATAAATACAGAAAACATTATATGGTGCCACAGAGTGCCATTAAACTCTGGTCTGTTACCTGTTCTCTTTAATGTACTGCCTCATCTTCTCATCTCTGAGTTTCTCATTATTAATTCTCGCCAGCTCCTTGGCCATCCTCTCTTCTTGTTCAAGCTGTCTTTCTCTGAACAGTTTGTCCTCTTCTGCCTAAAAACATCAATTTTGCGAGAGTCATTTAAATTTTATATATATTTCACAATTAATTGTAATTTACAATTAATGACAATGTCCCTTTTCACAAAATGTAATATAAATCTCTGGTGTCCCCAGAATGTGTCTGTGAAGTTTCAGCTCAAAACACCCACCAGATAATTTACTATAGCTTGTCAAATTTTCCCCTATTTGGGTGTGAGCAAAAACACGCCCGTTTTTGGCTGCTGCTCCCCGGCCCCCTTCCAGAAGAGGGTGAATCCTTTGCACAAGCTTTGGATACTCCGTTAACCAGAAAACAGAGGCGAATCTCACTCAGCCAAAATGTCAGAAATAACCAGTTGTAGAGTGCAGCCTTACATGTTTGAACCAGAGTCAGACACAGATGGAGAGACTCAGGAAGAGGTTGCAACTTTTAGACAGCACCTGGTCGTTTCTGAATAGTTAGTGGATACATTTATGTTACATTAGTTGTTGCAGTTACATTTGATTCAACTCATCGACTAGCATGTACTGTCATGTTAATCTACAACCCCAAATCAGAAAAAGTTGGGACAGTATGGAAAAAGCAAAAAAAAAAAAAGAAGTGATTTCTACATTTACTTTGACTTGTATTTCATTGCAGACAATATGAACAAAAAATATTTCATGTTTTGTCTGGTCAACTTCATGTCATTTGTAAATATGCATCCTTTCCTGTCATTCAGACCTGCAACACATTTCAAAAAAAGTTGGGACAGGAGCAATTTAGGGCTAGTAATGAGGTAAAATGGTTAAATAATGATGTGATTTGAAACAGGTGATGTCAACAGGTGATTGTAATTATGATTTGGTACAAAAGCAGCATCCAAGAAAGGTGGGCAGAGGATCGCCAGTTTGCCAACAAATACGTGAGAAAATTATTGAAATGTTTAAAAACAATGTTCCTCAAAGAAAGATAGGAAGAGATTTGGATATTTCACATTCAACAGTGCATAACATAATTAAAAGATTCAAGGAATCTGGAGGAATTTCAGTGCGTAAAGGACAAGGGCGCAAGCCTAAGCTGAACAACCGTGATCTCCGATCCCTCAGGCGGCACTGTATCAAGAATCATTATTCATCATTCGATATCACCACATGGGCTCAGGGCTAGGGCTGTCATTTTTGAGAAAAATCTAATTCGAACGGATATCAAATATCAAGCAATGTATTTGAATAAATTCGAATATCTACCATTCGCAAAGACCCGGCCCCTTTAGTTACTGTTGCTATGTCTGACAAGCCGTGGCGCTCTCTCTCTCACACACACACACACACACTCATGTGGAGAAAATACATCGTGGAGCAAAGAGGACACTGGCAATACACCGACAGACAGGACAGTAAGTTACTTTTGATATAAAAAAAAGTCTCAACTTTCAAATTGTCATTTTTTTAAAGTAATGTGAACAATAAATGCCGTTTTGTGGCTCTTTAATGTGTCTTGATCACTGTAACACCACAGTTAAAGCTGCTCGTGAACCGATCATCTCTTCCTTCTAGTTTATTGATAAGCATAAAATAAACATGAATGAACACTAAAAGAAATGTTGTTTCAACTGCGGAAAGCCGTCAGTACACACCGTTTTTCAAGTTAAACTCCACCAAAGTTAATCTCCTGACTTCCTTGTCGGAACAAAACAGCAAATTCGGCGATTTGATTGCTCAGATCTACTGTCAATCAAACTCGCTGCGAAGGCTGAATTGTTCGCTTGATTTGGTCATGGGCCCGGCCAAGGCTACAATACGTTCAGAGCGCCCTCTATTGGATGAGATGGCAAACAATTAAATAAAAAAACTAACGAAAATGCGCTACATGGCACTTTAAAAACCGGATAGTTTATTTAGAGTTCGATTACGGATATTTCACGTCATATTCGAATACATATTCAAATATCGAATAAAAAGTGACAGCCCTACTCAGGACTACTTTGGCAAACCTTTGTCAAGTACCACAATACGTAGTTACATCCACAAATGCCAGTTAAAACTGCACTGTGCCAAAAGGAAGCCCTATGTTAACAGTGTCCAGAAGCGCCGTCGACTTCTCTGGGCTTGGAGGCATCTGGGATGGACCATCACAACAGTGGAAACGTGTACTGTGGTCAGATGAATCAGTATTTCAGGTATTTTTTGGGAGGAATGGACGCCATGTGCTCCGGACCAAAGAACCAAAGGATCATCCAGACTGTTACCAGCAAGTCAGAAAGCCAGGGTCTGTCATGGTAAGGGGCTGTGTCAGTGCCCTTGGCAAAGGTAATTTGCACTTCTGTGAAGGCACCATTAATGCTGAAAAGTACATAAAGATTTTGGAGCATAATATGCTGCCTTCAAGAAGACATCTTTTCCAGGGACGTCCATGCATATTTCAACAAGACAATGCAAAACCACATTCTGTACACATTACAAAGTCCTGGCTGCGGAGGAAGAGGGTACGGGTACTTGACTGGCCTGCCTGCAGTCCCGACCTGTCTCCAATAGAGAATGTGTTGCACATTTTGAAGCGCAAAATGCGACAACGAAGACCCTGTACTGTTGCCCACCTTAAGACTTGTTTGCAGGAAGAATGGGACAAAATGACACCTGAAACACTTCATCACTTGGTGTCTTTAGTCCCTAAACATCTTTTAAGTGTTGTGAAAAGGAATGGCAACATTACAAAGTGGTAAATGCTTTACTGTCCCAACTTTTTTTAAAATGTGTTGCAGGTCTGAATGACAGGAAAGGATGCATATTTACAAATGACATGAAGTTGACCAGACAAAAAATAAAAAAAAATGTGGTCATATTGTTTGCAATGAAATACAAATCAATGTAAATTTGTAAATCACTTGTCAATCACTTTGTAAATCACAATGTAAATCACTTCTTTTTTTTTTTTTTCGTTTTCCATACTGTCCCAACCTTTTCTGATTTGGGGTTGTATAAATTGTTGTAAAGGTGCTCGTGTGGGAAGTAAAAAAGTCTGTCACCTGACAATATCTACAATGCATAATAAATGTGCGTTTAGAATTACGCAGACGGTGAGCGTTTTCGGGATGAAACTAACAACATAGCTCTAGTCTCTGTGAATACAGACTATGGTCACTTTAGCCATAGCCGTACAGCATTCTAGAAAGCTCTTTCAGAAAGGAAATTTGCAAATATTCACAAAATATGAAGTGCCATGCCATAAAATGATTCGCACAAATATTTACAGTTTACCGACATTCTTCGGCACATTTCCTTCAAAAATGAAATACAACCACAGTGTCCTCAGTGGCCCGGATACTGGGAGTCTTTGGAGACTCGTATTTTCGTTGGTACAGCCAACAACAGAACATTTGTATTGTTTTTTTGGCGCAGTTTATGTAATACTCTAGCTAGCTGATACAGCAAGCAAACAGAAATCTGGTCTCTGTGCTTCTTCTTCAGGGGTGTCTCTATGCTAAAAGGGCAGATCAACAGTCATGGCATGGGCAGGGTTCCCCCTACTCTTAACTACTGTAGGAGTAGGGGGAAATCTGGAACAGTGCATTATGAGAGATTAATTGGGATTATAAAAAAGTATCTAGTGGATTTTTACCATTATAGGCTGTTTAATTACACACTGCGGACAACATTTAAAAAATTTGTTGATTCAGAATATATTGTGATGCAACAGTTATGTTTTAAAATGCATGAGTAATGTTTTATGTATGTGTTTATTTTTTTTGTAGGCTATGCATATCACAGGAAGACTGGCAGTGCACAGCTGAGCTAAGTTAACGTTAATGGGGATCCAAACTAACAAAAACGAGACGAAGAATCCTTCTTTTTTTAGCTCATAGCTGGCGTATTTTATAAAACCAACCTTGAGAAGCGATTCCTCGATTTGTTTGCCATACTCTTCATCTTGCATCTTCCGCAGCAAGCGCTTTCTCTCGACTCTCTCTTCGCACTGGAGGTTGGCTTGCAGCTGCCGCTCTTTGGCGATGCATTTGGTCTGGTCTTCACGCATTTCCTCCTGTTTGCGGTAATCCAAGATCATCTTTTGATGGTGGTTGTGAGACATGTTGCGCCGCTGACTCATGAAAGACTGCAAAGACACGGTCACTGAAGTTATGAGTTCTATAACACAACCTCGCTGTCTTTATTCGCGCATCGTCTGTAGTAGCATCTGTATACGACGATTAGTTTGTTAAAACAGACTGTTCATGTATTTTTAATTATTAAAATCTGCCTCATACTTACCATTCCTCAGGTGTGCTCGACAGCTCCGTCGACTCTGCGATATAAATAGCTTTTGTTTCTATCCAAACTAAGTGGGAAAGGCCACGCTCATTTGTTTATGAGTCGTTGTCCTAGAAACGCCGGGCTTTCAGACCTGTTAATAAAGACGAATTTTATTGGCCAGCGCAACTCTTGCAGAGCCAATAAAGCGCAACAGGTTCCGGAAGTAAAAAATCTATTTATTTTGTCAAAAGATAATTTTATATTGAATGATTCGTTAACAACAATTGACGACTGACCTACTATGAGTTATTAATCAATGATAGGCTCCGATGAAGCCACCAGGCTTATTTCAACTCAATTTATGCTCGGCCAGTCAGGCTCTTAACGTTACAATGTCTCCTCTCCTGGCTGTACTTTCTCTGCCTCTTATCCACTGTTGGGCAAAGACCAAATTATTTATAAACATAAAGATATATAAACGAAATATAAAAAATTAAAAATCTAACCATTGCCAAACATAAAAAAAAATATTATATTTGTTGCTTAATGACAAGACAAATGTGCCAGAAAATAAGAACATCAAATGGAAATAAGAAGCCTACTGAGATATAGCCTTTGTCAGCAGCTAGATATAAGTTATTAGAGAGCTGATGGCTCTGTATGCTTTTGAATCACTTTAATGTCATACACCAATCGATCTGCACAGTGCCGTTTAAATTCGCACACACAGCTAGACCATTACAAACATTGATATCATTACATTGATTTACAGTTTTACTACCCTCGTTGTAAAAAAGAAGCAACATAGAGGACATTGACATATGACTGAATTGACAAAACCCATTATTTTGCAACATATATAATGAAACTTGACTTTTGCCTCAAAACCTTTAGTTATGGGACAACAAACCCGCATGACTTACCTTCTGTGAAGACAACAGAGGATATTTTGACTGTATGATTTTTTTCCCGTTCATACAGTACAAAAGTGTGGAGTCCAAAACAACATTGACTTTTCCCTTGGAAACCCCTGACTTTTTCCCATCATTAAAATAGGTCTATCGGATTTCTGAGGAAAATCAATATCTCTTCCTGGTTGTATTTGCCAGTAAAGCGCACAAGGCTTTGTTCTTTATGTTCTTTTACTTACTTATAAATCATCCTTTGATAAGTACAGGATATAAATTAACCTTTTTAAAATAAATTAGCCCCTTTAGACACCAAGAACACAACCTCTATTACTTTACTAGCTTATGGAAATGGTAAGTTAGCTGTCTTTTTCAGATAATAGAAACAAATGAAAGTTTAGTATTAAATGTAATGAATTGATTGAAGATAAAGTTATATGTGTGAAACCGATGTCAACATCAGGATGTTTGCTTTTAGTAAAGATTCTTCACACAAAAACATGGAACCAAAGACATCACAATTTTTCTTCCTTTTTTTTTCTACCGTCTTTCTTATAAAAATGTTTTTAGGGATCCTTCTCAGTCTCTCACTGAGTTTATGGTCCTGTGATGCTAAATCAAGTAAGTGTAATGATTTTATTGGAACTAATTTATATTAAGAAACATCATTGCAATTTTTTTTAACACAATATCACTATGTAATAAAGTTTGTTATAAGGAAAAAGGAGGCTGGAACCAGCGAACGTTTAAATGACTTTAATCAAATAAATAAACAGACTGAAAGTTACGTAAACGTAAAGTCCGGGACTGGTCCTCTCTCGTCCTTCACTGGTGTCGCTCGTCCTTATATGCCTCCGAGCTCCCTCATGAGAGGACTCGAGACCTGACGTTCATTCTCAATCACGCACCGGTCTCGCCCGCTCCTCCCATGTCTCTCACTCGTCCACCTCACCACACACTATCTGACACATTTTCTGACTCACATTACAGCAAAATCAGCGTTTACTTTTTTTATGATCTTTCTACAGTGTATGTAATACAAGAAAGAGAAGCGCCATGTATTAATATCAGTGATACCAACAGCAACTATGAGCTTGAAAAACTTCTAGACAGAATTAAATATGTTGCTCAAAGCTGCAAAGAAATTCTTGACAAATATCATGTTTATGAGGGTATGATCTTTTTTATTTTATTTTTTTTTCTGAAAGAATAACTAATAATTTAAGTGACTTACTTAGCAATGCTTCTGTTCACACAGATGGCCTGTACTATCTGATCTCATCAAGAGGGGTCCTTTACCAGACGTTCTGTTATATGGCGGTGGCTGGACGCTGGTGGCTAGTGTTCATGAAAACAACATGTTTGGAAAGTGTACTGTTGGTGATCGCTGGTCTAGTGAGCAGGGCAGCAGTGCAAACTGGCCTAAAGGTGAAGGAACATGGGCTAACATAGTCACGGTAAGAAACTGCAGACGCCGCTACAAGTGATGATTATAAGGTACTTTTTATTACATTAATGGCTTTACAACCCTGATTCAAGGGAAGCAACATAAAGGACACAAAGTCCCTGGATTGACAATCAAAATATGTTTATCTAGACACAGCCTGTGTTCTTTCTTTCCCTGAAAAGACTATTAATATTAAGTAATATTGAGAGATATTATCAATTTGACCACATCAGATGAGAACAAAACTTTAACTGAATATGAGCTGGATAAGGCTTCTGCAGAGCTGCTTTTTTGCTGAATCGTGTTGATTTCGTAGTTGACAAACTTTGCGAAATCGACGCTGTTATTGATCTAATTAAATCAACACTGAGCTAAATTGAGCTGGATAATTAATTATTGTCTTCCGTAGAGCTGCTTTATTGCTGAATCAGATTTGTTTAATAATTGATGAACTTTGCAACATTCACACTTTTATTGAACACTATTGTACTTGCACTATATTTTTACACTAGAGACACATTATTGCTGAAACCAAAGTCGTTTCATAAAATCAGTTTTTGCCAAATATTTTTTTACCCCTTTTGTTACTTTAAAGCTGATTATTAAGCATTATTAATCTTAGTTATAATTACTAAGCATTATATAAATAAATATGACTTGACTTGACAGAATCCTGGATACTTTGACATTGCGGCACAGGATGTGTCTGTGTGGCATGTTCCTAATAATATGGAGTTGGAACATTGGACCACTGCCTCCATCCTGAGATACCTGAAAATCACTTCTTAACTCTACATGGAGGAAACCTTTTCAAATTATTCAAGGTCAGATAAACTTTAATCTAAGTTTTTAATTGTAAACATTCCCAGAAATATAGGCGGCAAATCTTTTAAACTTTAATCTTCATTTACCTGGTTTGGAGTCAGGACATGCAACATTGATTATGGACCTTCTATTCCAATAGTGTTTGATACTGCTGTATGGACCTAATTCGAGAGGTACAGCATTACCTCTTGAGCCAATATTTTTCAAGTATTTTTTAAAGAAAGAAGCTATATCAACTGACTCTGTATTACTCCGTGATGGTGTATTATTTACAAAGCATCATCAATGTTGTGATTCAATCACTTCAATGAATGAAAGCCATGTCATGTGTGCATGGACCTTTCATGACAGATCATCATCAATTATATATTCTGTGCTTTTTTTTAGCAATATTTGAGCCTGGATCACATTTCGACTTTTGTGATTGGCCAATGCCGGAAGAATGCAGCCAATGGAAATGCTTCACAATCGGGGCGCGGATTCGTCACAGAACTTCATAGCAGACCTCTGTGATTTTGGCGCGAAAATCTGAATAGAAACCATTACTCTAGATGCCATAACAGAAACTTTGAAATTTCTGTGAGAATCATCCCAATCATTGAAAATCATTGGCCAAAGGTTACCATCTTGTCATCATGTGCCTTGGAGATATCTTCTGATTGGCTGATTGGACTGCTTCCAATTTCAATACCACTGCCCCCCTTCTTACTCAACCACTCCGCAACAACTCAGCAATAAAGTAGCCTAAGCCTATATCCTGAGGTGAGCAACTTTTTATTTTTCCACAAACTGTTTAAAAATTATAACTAACTTCATAACTAAAAAAGACATCTATTAAAATGAAAGTGATAAGGCCTAAATGACAGTGGCAATAGAGGTTACATTCTTGATTATTATTATTATTTTTTTTTTTTACATATTTTTATTTGCATTTTACACATTTAACAAACAAAACACACTTAAGGACTAACAAACCTAACTTAAATCCTTTCCCCTCCCCAAAGTCCTGGCAGGTATTAAAAAAAAAAAAAAAGATATACATATGTAAAATTCCCTTACATATAAAACACTTTATATCGTACAGTCTTATTAAGCACTTTATGTATATACAATAAGTTCACACATCTATAGCCTCTTCAATATCTCCTTCTTTAACAAATTCAATAAACATCTCCCAGATATCATAAAATTCAGAAGACTTTCCCTTTATTATGTATGTAAGCTTCTCAAGGGCCAAACTGGATATCAAATTTTTCAACCAAAGTCCAAGGGAAGGATAGCTCGCATTCTTCAACAGAGGGCAATTGAACGTCTTGCTTGTAATAGGCACAAGTCCACCAGTTTTCTTTCTCTGACGGGCAAAGAGCAATTGTCCACATAGATACCCAATATACATATTACAGGGCTTAAAGGAACAGAAGTAGTAGTAAATTGAGACACATACTGAGTTATCTTACTCCAAAACTTTTGCATCTCCTCACATTCCCACACACAGTGAAAAAATGTACCTTGGAGCTTATGACACTTAAAACATAAATCAGGAATCCTAGGGTTAAATTTATTTAATCTCACAGGTGTAATATAGGTCCTCATTATCCAATTATATTGTAAAAGTCTCAACCGAGTGTTTATAGTTTGTGTTTGAGCTTTTAAACATATTGTACCCCACTCATCTAAAGAAATGTCTTTATTTAAGTCCTGCATCCATGCCTGTCTTTTATTTTCAGAGCTTTCTTTATGGTTCTGTACGAGTATATTATATAATTGAGTAATTTGCCCTTTACTGAAACAGTCTCGTGTGGAAAAGGTTTCCAATGTGGATAATAAAGGAAGTTGTACGGAATTATTTAGTTTTGAAAAAAAACTTCTAAGCTGCAAATATTTAAAAAATGTTTCCGGGGTATATGAAACTTCGACACTAGATTGTCAAATGACATTAAAATATTGTCACATTCTTGATTTTTAGTTGTGAAGGAATTACAATATATTCTGACAGGATTTGGTGTCAAAGAAGAGTTTCTGACTTAATTGTTCACCTTAATTGTTTGTAGTAATTGTTCACCTTATTTCAAATTGCATTCATGATTTTTATACATTTGTGAAAGAAGTACAGTATCATATAATATATTCTGACAGGATTTGGGGTCCTGATATAAAAATATATATTGCTCTGGTGGTAATACTACAACACTTATTTTGGATGAAAATCTTTTTGCCAAATTTTTTTTGAATGAAAAATATTCAGTAACTTCACTGTTACATGTTTTTTCCCCACACTAAATGTTGTAGTATAACCAGCAGATGAGCAGTGATGTTTAAACTGAATAGGCATGGTATTACAGGGTTATTGAAATGTTATATATATTAGAAATTGGAAATTGCTTGATGCTACGACAATTGTTTTTTAAAAAATTTACTGGATGTGGATGGATATTCCAAAGCAACTTGGCATTTCTGACTGGCTATCTGCCATCTTGGTTTGGAGGGGATAAAATCGACTGTAGAGGTTAATGTGCAACTCTATACCATCAAAACCCATGCATATGCAAGAAAATGCTTTTTGAATAGCTGTCCGCTAGACCTCTATGCATGAAACGGTTAAACGGGTACGCGCATTCTCTGACACTCCCAGAAGTTTGAAGTCAAGTCTCGGCGGTGATCGCTATCAGAGAAGATAAATAGACAACAAACGTAAGAATTTTTTAACTAGGCCTATACAAATTACATTTAAGAAAATACATGAAGTGAGCAAAGCAGATGATATCTTAATGTTTAATCTATTTATGGGTTTGAGATAAGATTAAGAGTGAAAGTGAACAAGCTGCGCGTTCACAGGCAGTATGACCGCTACACCCAAATCAACACGATCTCATGACAATGCGTATAAATAGTACGAGTGTGAAATCTCGTAGAATGTATACGCCAAAATGAGTTTTGGCGTGCATATGGTACGTCGTTTTTGGCGTGCATATGATACGCACTTTATGGCGTGTATATGATACGCTTTTGGGTAGGGTGAGGGTGGGGGTGTAAGCAACTGAAAATGTAGGAAATACGGTGACGCATTGCTGCCACATAGGCCTACATATAATTTTTTTTCACTCAATTATGTTGTAATAACGAGATGTTACGAAATCTTTTCTCCTAATAAGGACATTTGTTGTATAGTGATGATGTGTACAAAATATGCCTTTATGCACATTAGAGAATTTATAGGTTAGCCTGTGCCTTTGTCATACTTAAAAACGTATTAATTAAAATAATTTATTGATGTAGCCTACAGTTCATAACAGATAGCCAGAAATATAGGCGGCAAATCTTTTAAACTTTAATCTTCATTTACCTGGTTTGGAGTCAGGACATGCAACATTGATTATGGACCTTCCAATAGTGTTTGATACTGCTGTATGGACTTCAGGAGGTAGCCTAAAGGATTACCTCTTGAGCCAATAGTTTTCAAGTATTTTAAAGCCAGTGGGTTTGGGTCAATTCATTACTGACGTCCTTGGTTTGCTTCTTATTTATGAAATAGCAAATAAATAATAATAATTATAAGATCATATAGGCTAATATTTAAACATAGCCTAACTATGAAACTAAATAGGCTACGTTTTCTTTACTGGCCGACGAAGGTCCCGGCATTTTTTTTCCTTTTTGACAGCGGAGACAAATCACAAAACTCCGTAATTTTTAGCCATACAGATAAGTTAAAGACATAATTATATAGTGGATTCGGGGAACAGATTATTTTGTAGGCTGTGCACTCCACTCCAAATGCTGTCTTCATTTAATTGTCTCATTGACTCATTACCTGTCAATATTATAATGGAATCATAAGCTACTAGTCATAAAAAGAATTAGGACCCTTGACCGATTAGAATTAAACGCATCCAGACTGGATGAAGGGGCCTCAATATTCTGCCCCTTACAAGACATACTATTAATAAAAGGGAGAAAAAGATAATCTACAGCAATTCATCCCATGCTTTAACTCTCTATCTTTCCATTCTTCCTTTTGTGTGAGTGACTGAAGCTTGGAAACTGCTGCTGTCACTTGAAAACTGGAAGGCCCATTCCCCGATGGACAACAGACACAGGCGTGGAGGAGAACTGTGGAAAGATTGCTTTCTCATCTCCTCTTTTTGACAGATTTATTCCCTATCGAATTAAGGTCTACTGAGATGTCAGTTAAAGGGTTAAGTTATGTTTTAGGTGGGATATTATGAAAGTAAAAAGCACTAAACACAGTATACACCATTTCCCCATGATAAATACTTACAAGTCATTTTCCCACCGGCAACTAGTTGCCGCTTGGACTTTTGACTAAGTATACAAAAAACTGTAGATCTCTTGTAAGATTTGTTTTGTTTGGATGATCAACAAAAAATACTTATTAATAACATGAAAATTACCTTTCTTTGGGAGGGTTTGCCTTCGCCATGCTTCCTGGAAGTATAGGGGTAGGAAGGTGGCAGCCTCATGTGACAGGAAGGAAGTGAATACCTTGAATTTACATAATTAGTTAATATGTTATTTGTTAGGGAATTTATACATGATGACACATTTAATTAATAGCAATTCATATATTTAATCAATTGATCATATATAATCTTCTTTTGTTGCTTATGCTAATCATTATTAAATGGTTTAGTTCTTCATGAGTCATACATTAACTCACAATTATCTGTACATTAGTTAAGCATGAATTTGATGCATATAAATGCATATAAATTGTGCATAAGCAGGGAAGAGAACAGCAATGAAGCAGGCCGTTGCTTTGCCACAAACTGATTAAAGATAAATGTGCTTAATGTGTAATTGTGAATAACTTTTCTCCTTTTGTATGCAGAGAACAATAATGTTTTTGAGGATCCTTCTCAGCCTCTCAATCAATTTATGGTTGTGTGAGGCTACATCAAGTAAGTGTAATAACAGTTTGGATTTAAATATATTTTCTTAAAGTCTCCCTGTGGTCAAAATCAAGTATTTAATGTTGTTAATATGTCTATATTTTTTATATGCTTTAAGCACTGATCTATATAAATGACTGAATTGCTCATCGCGTGCTAAACTGCCATCAGGCGGTGAAGCCACCGGAAGTGTTCTAGTGGCCATACTATTCCCTACCAGCAGAGGGCATCATTGGCATACAGGCAAAACATTGACCTAAAATCTCACGATTTGTTTCACGCACAATATATGTATGTAAATTAATAGATACTTCAGAACTTATCTGTAATGTTTATGGTCTTTACAGTGAGGATGAGTCATATATTGACATCGTTAATGTGGGTGTGTCTACAGCACACTGCCGACACATAATGTAACCCGACGAACACAAATATATATATATATATATATATATATATATATATATATATATATATATATATATATATATATATATATATATATATATATATATATATATATATATATATATATATATAAAAAAATTTTTTGTTTAATATTTCCTCCATAATTATCTATCTATCTATCTATCTATCTATCTATCTATCTATCTATCTATCTATCTATCTATCTATCTATCTATCTATCTATCTATCTATCTATCTATCTATCTATCTATCTATCTATATATCTATCTATATATATATATATATATATATATATATATATATATATATATATATATATATATATGGGTGATTCTTCAACTACGGGCACTTTTGGTATACATACAGTGAGAAAAATAAGTATTTAAACACCCTGCTATTTTGCAAGTTCTCCCACTTAGAAATCATGGAGGGGTCTGAAATTGTCATTGTTGGTGCATGTCCACTGTGAGAGACATATATATATATCCAGAATGTATGATTTTTTAACTATTTATTTGTATGAAACAGCTGCAAATAAGTATTTGAACACCTGAGAAAATCAATGTTAATATTTGGTACAGTAGCCTTTGTTTGCAAATACAGAGGTCAAACGTTTCCTGTAGTTTTTCACCAGGTTTGCACACACTGCATGAGGGATTTTGGCCCACTCCTCCACACAGATCTTCTCTAGATCAGTCAGGTTTCTGGCCTGTCACTGACAAACAAGGAGTTTGAGCTCCCTCCTAAGATTCTCTATTGGATTTAGGCCTGGAGACTGGCTAGGCCACTCCAGAACCTTGATATGCTTCTTACAGAGCCACTCCTTGGTTATCCTGGCTGTGTGCTTCGGGTCATTGTCATGTTGGAAAACCTAGCCTCGACCCATCTTCAATGCTCTAACTGAAGGAAGGAGGTTGTTCCCCAAAATCTTGCAATACATAGCCCCGGTCATCCTCTCCTTAATAAAGTGCAGTTGCCCTGTCCCATGTGCAGAAAAACACCCCCAAAGCATGATGCTACCACCCCCATGCTTCACAGTTGGGATGGTGTTCTTGGGATGGTGCTCATCATTATTCTTCCTCCAAACACGTTTAGTGGAATTATGACCAAAAAGTTCTATTTTTGTCCCTAGACCACATGACTTTCTCCCATGACTCTTCTGGATCATCCAAATGGCCATTGGCAAACTTAAGATGAGGGGAACCATCCGTCCCATGCATGATTTCAAACCATGACGTCTTAGTGTATTAACAACAGTAACCTTGGAAACGGTGGTCCCAGCTCTTTTCAGGTCATTGACCAGCTCCTCCCGTGTAGTTCCGGGCTGATTTCTCACCTTTCTTAGGATCATTGAGACCCCACGAGGTGAGATCTTGCATGGAGCCCCAGTCCAAGGGAGATTGACAGTCATGTTTAGCTTCTTCCGTTTTCTAAAGATTGGTCCAACAGTGGACCTTTTTTCACCAAGCTGCTTGGCACTTTCCCCACAGCCCTTTCCAGCCTTGTAGAGGTGTACAATATTGTCTCTAGTGTCTTTGGACAGCTCTTTGGTCTTGGCCATGTTAGTAGTTGGATTCTTACTGATTGTATGGGGTGGACAGGTGTCTTTATGCAGCTAACGACCTCAAACAGGTGCATCTAATTTAGGATAATAAATGGAGTGGAGGTAGACATTTGAAAGGCAGACTAACAGGTCTTTGAGGGTCAGAATTCTAGCTGATAGACAGGTTTTCAAATACTTATTAAAAAAAATCATATATTGTTGAATATGTCTCTCACAGTGGATATGCACCTAAGATGACAATTTCAGACCCCTCCATGATTTCCAAGTGGGAGAACTTGCAAAATAGCAGGGTGTTCAAATACTTATTTTTCTCACTTAGAATAGCTTACAATACATATTAAAACAAGCCTCTATATTGCGTTATATTTTATTACAATTCAAAGTTTGCCATGCATCATCTCGGAAATAAAGCAGTCAACGTTTTCTGCCTGAATACCGGTAACGTTACGTTATGTGTGTAGTTTACTTCCTGAGCAACATCTATTTCAGACTCCTGAAGACAGCTCTAATGTATGCCGTTTACAGTATGATTAGAATTTGTCACATCTGTTCTGTGTCTTGCACGTGTGGGACTTTTATGTTTAAGCTTCTTTGTGTCTATAGGTTCTGTGTTATTTTCTGTGTCCTGTTCCTGTGGAGTTTTGTTGATTAGTTTTCCCAGGTGTTTCCCATTCTCCACTCCCCTTGTTATATTGTTATCCTTGTTCCCTTGTGTGTATTTATACCTCTATGATTCAGTTGTTCTCTGTTGGTCTTTGTTTGCTGTTATGCAGGTATTCTCAGTTCTCTGTTCCCCGTGTTTTCGTATGATCAGTGTTATTTTGTTCATGGTTTTTAAGCATCTTGTCAAATAAGTAACGAATAAAAACCATCTCATCCGAGGAAATTGACTCTTGGATTCTCGTGATATAATAATAACACAATAAACACGTTTGGAGAAACTGTATTTGAGAGTGATGACAGAGTGATGACATGATGAGTGAGGACATATCATTTAGTCAAAGTTAGACCCCTCGTGGGTGGTTATTGTGGTTACAGGTCCCGCACTATTCATAAAAGTGACACTAGCCTATACTTTTCATATACAGTTTCTCCAAGCGTGTTTATTATTTTAGGTAGTTATTATAAAGATAATCCATGTCCAAGAGTCAATTTCCTCGGATGAGAAGGTTTTTATTCATTACTTATTTGACACGATGCTATAAACACACACTGACCTCCTCAAGCTTTTATTTTGGCACTTCCGGTTATCGGCATTTTGAATTTGCATATTAGTTAAATATTTAGTTTCACCCGAAACATTTAGATTCAACATTTAGATTTAACATTTAGATTTAGCATTTAGATTTAACATTTAGTACATCATTTTCAGATTGGTCGGCTTGCCGATGGTGTACCGACGGAGGTCCGACAGTGTCAAACCGCTGAATTTGCGCCGCCCAAAAAACGCTTGTGGACCCCAGGTCATTGTTAGCTGGGTATATATTGTTGTAAATGTGCTAAAAAGTGACCGTCAAAAATTTATATCAGTTTTTTAAACATTGTTTGAAGCTAAATGTGACACAATGTTGCTGTTATTTTCAGCGTGAGCTGCTTTACAAACGGCGCCCCATTGCTTTGACCTTTGTAATATATACGCTGAAGAGTCTCGTCCAGTCGCCGAGCTGATGTTCACTTCTGTATAAATATGAACGTAACTTTTTAATAAGCAGGGTAAATTCCCAACCTTAAACAAATAACCATTTAAATGTTTTAGGACCTTTGCATTGTAAAAATGTACACGGAGACTTCAAATATAAAATCGCTGACTCGTTAGGCAATGTTTTCTCAGTAAAATTATATGTCCTATTAATTCAATAGAACACGTGAGCTATCTAGGGAATAACATGGTGGCTCAGCGGTTTTTAATACTGTCATTTATATAGTTCAGTGACTTTAAGACAAACCATGTGCAAATTCATAAGTCAACAGCAGTTAAGTATTTTCTCTTTAGAACTGCAGTGAACCAAAGACGCTGTTTGAAATAGCTGGTGTTTCTGATATCACAAACTGACGTAACCTTGGTTCCCTGAGAATAGCATGAATGAGTATTGTGTCGCTAGACGCATTGGGATAACTAATTTTCCTTTTTTTGTTTAAAATTCAGTTCAACTGCACAGCCATCATAGTGCAGAGCAGGGCCGTGCATAGACATTTGGAGGGGCAGTGGCCCAAACCATTTGGGCAGTGGCCCATCAACCTTTTAGAAGCATTATTTTTTTAATAATGCTTCTAAAAGGTTGATTCTGCGCAAATTTGATGATCTTATATTAATGCTATTTAAAATGTAGATAATAATCGCTTAAATTATTGAATATATTTTGTAGACAAAGGTCTTGTTAATGGTTGTCAGTTTTGTTCAAAATAAATAAAGCAACAGTTTTTCAAAAACGGAAGAATATGTAAAAGTATGGTGTTTGGGGTAAAAGGCATCATATTTAACATGATCATAAACAGCGGCTGACTTTCACATGTGTTGGCATGACATGGTCAGACTCAGATTGTAATATATTAAGTTGGGTGTCCACCTTAGAGATCATCACCATATTTATAATGAAACCATCAGATTTTAAAATATGATAATCATCATATAATAAAAATATTTTTAGCCTATTGTAAACTTTTATTGCATTATTATGGGATCTCATTCAATGCTTTCAGAATCTTTACTTTAAAACAATAGTTTCTGTATTTTTGAAATATATTTTTATATTAACATATTTTAATATTTATTGAACAATAATTGTTTCATTTATCAAAATATACATAGTACAAACTTTGCTAACAAGATTTTTTTTAAACAAGTATTAACTTAGACATGATTAAAAAGCACATTTTTCTTAGCCCTATTGAACCCTATGATACAACTATGGCTGTGGGATCTGCATGAACCTATCGCGATGAGGCGTATCTGTGTGAACCAATCCTGGCGCCCCCCACCCCATTCTAACCAATACTTGTTCCCATTATTATCAGGGAACCGAGGTTACGTCAGTAACCTATTATCGTTCCCAATTGAAAACGGTTCACCAGTTGTGTCGCTAGACACATTGGGAACCCAATCCAATCATGCCGAACTACGATGCCCAGCATGAGGCCTGAGGGCGTCAGGGCAGAACTTTGTACTTCCTCTGCGGTCTGAGTCCGCAGAGGAAGTACTTAGTGGGTTGGGCTCCCCAGAGGCCAACACTCACCTATAACTCCAAAACAAAATAAGATATTTTCACCAAAATTCACATACACATCTATGGGCTCACTCTGAGGACACACAAAAAATGGTAGGATTGTGCCTCTTGGTAGAGCTATAATTAAACAAAACCTTAAATTGGCTCTATACAACTCAATGTATTAATTTGGGGTTTCAAAATGTTTGCTTAAAATTGTCTCAAAATCTCTTTACTCATTTTTGCAGTTGGTCTGCTGCTAGCTTCATTGTTTGCTTCTGTTGTGCTTTTCCCCGATAATGGCTGCTTGCAGCTATATTTATTATTATTTTGCTGTATTTCTGTGCGTCTCACTTCAGGGGCTGCATCAGGTCGCTCTGCGCAGAAACAGGCGACGGCACTTCCTCAAGTCCCACTCGCAGCATTATTTAGAAGATGCTGCTGTGGTGAGTTAGCGTAAACGACAACAAACAAAGTTAAGTCTGACACAGAAAGGGACCGATGGCCGGCCAGCCGGGGTTCATCTTTAAAAAAAAAAAAAGTAGAAACGACATTTGGAAAAACTTAAATTACATAGAAGTGGAAAAGAAAACGGAATGTGTTGTGGAAAAATGTGGAGAGAAATGCGGCCACAAAAAACCATCGGAGGTATACAGAAATGTTTGGTTGGTAAAACAAATATGTTGTAAATTCAGCGTCTTCCGTGTCTGGGCCTGTTTTAGGGGATACAATTATTGACTACAGGGGGACTTTAATACTTAGAAAATCCCATTTTTATGTAAATATATTTCACTCTATCTTTATGTTTCACATTGTAGCAATTCAACAAGAAGCACCATCTATTAATAACGGTGATATCAGCACCAACCCTGAGATTGTAAAACTTCTGGTGAGAATGAAATATGTTGCTCGAAGTTGCAAAGAAATTCGTGACAAGTATCAGGTTCATGATGGTACGTTCCTTTTATGTTCATTTTCCATCTTAAACAACAACTGCATTAAGCCGACTCAATGCTTCTGTTCACACAGATGGCCTGTACTATCTGATCTCATCAAGAGGGGTCCTTTACCAGACGTTCTGTGATATGACCACGGCGGGCGGTGGCTGGACGCTTGTGGCTAGTGTTCATGAAAACAACATGTTTGGAAAGTGTACTGTTGGTGATCGCTGGTCTAGTGAGCAAGGCAGCAGCGCAAACTGGCCTAAAGGTGAAGGAACATGGGCTAACATAGTCACATTTGGAACTGCAGACGCCGCTACAAGTGATGATTATAAGGTAAATTTGTATTAAATTAATGGTTCTCTTTTGATGACACTTTGGGGAATGCCTCCAGCGTGATAGAGCCTGAAGCACATGTGGAAGTAGTCCAATCTCGATTGGTGTAGCATAATGACGCACTTGTGCTGGCGTACATGGAAGCTACAAAGGGGAGCCGGCACACAACAGTGTTAGTTCCTGCTCTTCAGCAAGCATTCTGTGTTGTTCTTGTCTGTCTTATTTGTTGTTTGTCCCAGTAAAAAGCATTCCCTTTATAAAAAGAAAAGAAATTGAAAAGTGTATAAAATGGTGAGTGAGAGGTAATATAGGCAGTCTTAGATACATCATGGATGGGGACAAACTTGCTTTGTGTTGTGCCTCGGAGCAGAGTATGCACGGGCCGTGCTCGAGGGTGGGAATTTTAACATGGGGCTCAATGAGATTCTGCTCCCTTCTGGAGCCTGTCCCTAGTGGCCCGTCGATGAACTGCAGTTTAAGTCACTTCCGTATTGGCTTCAAGAGAGTTTGCAGGAGGTTGCCGCTTGGTTCTGACTGTACATTATATCGGCGATGACCGACAGCCAATGAGAGAGCAAGATACAGGGCAGCGGAGGTTCAGGGAGGAGTCATAGACCAGAATATCAGTATTTTAATATATATATATTTACAATTCTATCAAACAGAAACAAAGCCCAAACATTTGCACGTCCATCCACAGAAGCAGAACATTGCAAAATTATTGATTTACCTCAAACTCTCTTTGCAGTCATTGCTTCCTGTGTTTCTCCAACAATTTCCTCCACCATAATCTTTTTTCTTGTTCTCTTTTTCACTGCAAATCAGTGCACAGTCAACTTGGAGCACAAACTTTCTGCAGTTTATCATTTTTAATATCAATTCCAGTTTCCCGCGAGAACTCCAGTCTGACGCACGTGTGATCTCACGTTGTTGTACTTGTCACATCGCAGGTGGGTTTGGTTGGGAACGTTGGGAAACGTAGTTTGCGCACTGGAGAGAGAGAGAGTTGTCGGCGATTCTTCCTCTTGTACAGTCATGCGGTGTGAAACCTCATGTCGCCGATCCGTCATGCAGTGTGAACACAGCAGTGACTGAATGCTACCCCAGATAGTCATGCAGTGTGAAAAGAGCAGTGATCCGACGAGTTTGAAAATCGTGCAGTCTGAACTAGGCTTTAGTCTCTGTGACCCAGTTTTCCCCAGTTTATCTAATGAGTTATATAACTCACCTGTGCCTCGTTTATCACCTTGTTATTCTTATTTGCTTTGTGTACTTAAGCCCTCAGTTCTCCCTCAGTGTTTGTCGTTCTTGTCTATGTTTCTACATGTGTAAGGATTAAAAGGCATTTAAGGGAATAAATATATAAGAATGGTAAAATAAGTTTCCCTTTCGTTCAGTCACTACGACGTAACGTTAGTGACTAACGAATGGGGTTTCGCAAAGCCTATCATCTTGAGCTTAGAGAAGCGGCAATGGCGTGCCAATGCCATGGGCATGCGGAATTTGCATCGTAACTCCGCCTCACCGTGTGAGTATATAAGGAGTGCGTAGCAACATCGCATTATGTTTCTGCTCGGAGCCAAGAGGACCTACCTCTTCACTCCTACAGCCTTCTGAGACTCTGTCAGCTTCTTCGAGACGAGCAGCTTTCCGGTCGGTGTTGGTGTAACGGCGCGTTCCAGTGATCGCATACTTCCTGCCTGCTGATCTCTGCAGTGGTCTGTTGACAGCTGGTGTGTGTTTCCCTGGGCGCCGGCATCGACTGCGAGGCTTCCTCTCAAAAAGAGCTTGCGGCGTGCACGTCTTTTTCAAGACGGTTCGCCGATGCACTTCGGGCGATCGATATCCATTGCTGTCTATGGGCACTTTCACTGCTCGATGTGTTTGGGCTTCAGCACGTTCGGGCAGTGTTTGTGGATGTGTCATGTTCCCACTGCGGGAATGTGACCATCGCGATGTTGTGGTCGAGACTCAGTGATCTCCGAGAGAGAGAGAGTCCCCTCTGCCACACCCCAATCTACCGTCTCCGAGAGAGGTGGTACTTTGGCTGGTGGCCAGGGTGACCTGAGGGCTGTGCTGTGGTTTAAGACCCCGACGCGTTCATTCCTCGGGCCACACCCCCTCTACATCGCTTCCCCGAGTGCTGGACTGAAACAGCGGCCCGTCTCTGACGCCTCGTTAGTTCAGTTCACACTCCAGATAGCAGTGAGATTTAGATCGCCGCATCCCAAGGTGGGCTGGAGTCCTTTGGGGATGACGATTAGGCAGTGCTCCGCCTCCGGGTGTGTCAGCGCAGCCTGATCTGACCCAGAGTTGACAGCCATGTTATCTCGGGCAGCCGCGAGCCTCGGGCTGGTGTGGAACTCCGCCCTGTCACGAGTGCTCGTGGTTGCGCGATTGGTTTTTGGGGCGGCACCCGACAGCTGTTGGGCCCGCCCCAATGCCTTCGTCCCGAGGTGCATGAGGAGGTCATGCGGTCCGGGGAGTCCCCGTGCTTCCTGTGGCCGCTCGGCCTCCTCCGCCTTCTCTGCCCTCGATGGGGCCGTGGCCTAGGGTACACTGGGGTCCCCCCCACTGTTGAGCACTCTGTTGCGCACTCGGTGTCCACGGAGTGCCGGCGTGGCGTGGCTATCCTAAGCACCCTCCCGAAGCCTCAGGGCCCGTCTACGCCCGGTGGCGTGGTCCTGCAGAGCTACGGGCAGGCCGCCGCCTTTGCACATGCACGAGGGTGGAGCCGACCCAGGGCTCTTCAATGAGCTGCGTGCCGCCACTGATCCCGCCCTCTGGGCGTGAAGGTGGCCACACGCTCCTGGGCGGGCGATGTCCACAGTTGTGGTCCGGGAGAAACACCTGGCCTTACCTGGTGATGTGGAGGTAGTTGAGTGAGCCACCTCCTCGCCCATATCCCAGGCTGGCCTCTTCGGCGGCGCGCTGAGAACTGCGCCCAACGGTTCTCGGCCGCCGAGAGCAGACTGAGGCTGTAACACGTACTGCCCGGCGGCCAGCTGCTGCACCAGCCGCCGGCTCAGTCGCCTCAGTCCGCTCGCCGCCGAGGGCGCCCTCCCCCTCCTACCCGGCCCCAGCAGCAGCCTTCACCGGGCTGTGTCATGGAGGAGGTTGCAGGATGACGCCCAGTCCGCTGCACAGCCTGACTAAACGCCAGGCTGGAGGTGGACAACTCAGAGATGGGTTCCAGTTCTTTCCAGGAGATGGTAGCAGGGCCTCTCCTTTCCCGGTGGAGGGCCGGGAAAATCCTTCGCTGCTGGCCTCCGGGCTGGCGCTTGAGAGAACTGGTGTCCCCATCCCTGAGGACACAGAGACTGGTGATGGCAGTGTGCACCGCCCTCGGGCGCGCCGCTCTCGTCCCTCTCTCTCGCCAGCCTCTCAGAGCAGACCCCAGTGGAACGCGTCCTTCCCTGGTCTCCTCTGTCAGGACGCAGCTGCTGGCTGTGCCCCACACCGGGGCGCTCGCCTCCCACGTCTGGGCCAGTCACGCTGCCTCGCTGCCCCACCCGGGTGCGTCTGTGGTTCGAGTGACCCGTGGTCAGTTCCTGGGAGTCTGACTTCAGCTTCCAGGACTGTCCGCCGAACGCGAACCATCAGGCTCGGCTAAGCGATTCAATTTGCGCAGGCTCCTCCCGCCGGGAGTCCGCTCACCATGGTGGGGCCCAATGTCCCAGTCATGCATGCGGAGGTTGCCACCCTACTGGCGAAGGTGCGATCGAGCCTGTCCCTCCAGCCGAAATGAAGTCCGGGCCTCGGCCTTTACTTCATTGTACCCTAGGAAACCGGTGGGTTATGGCCAATCCTGGATCTGCCCATCCTGAGCCGATCCTTACTGGCTTCCGTTCAGGATGTTGGCAGCGAGCGCCTTCTCGAATGCGTTCGTCCAGTTGATTGGTTGCAGCGATTGACCTGAAGAACGCCTACTTCTTTGTCTCCTACCTCGCGGACCCGTTCCTACAGGTCTGCTTGAGGCGGACATTCAGTACGCGTTCCTCCCATTTGGGCTAGCTCTGTCCCTCGTGACTTCACGAAGTCTGTCGAGGCAGCCCTTGCGCCACTCAGGCAGCACGGGTTCGCATCCTGAACTGCCTCGGCGACTGGCTCAGACTGAGTCACTCGAGAACAGGGTGCGAACACAGAGTTCTAGTGCTCCAGCACGTAGCCTGTCTGGGCCTTCAGGTCAACTGGGAGAAGAGCAACTCTGCTCCGTGCAGGGGATCTCTTTTTCACGGTATGGTTTTCAACTCGGTCGCCATGTGCGTGCAGCTTACCAGCGAGCACGCGCTGTCAATGCTGACTTGCCTCCGTTAATTCGAAGCAAGAGTGCGGTTCCACTGAAGTGTTTCAGAGGCTCCTGGGGCATATGGGCATCTGCAGCCGCGGTGACGCCGCTCGGATTGCTTCATATGAGACCGCTTCAGCATTGGCTTCGCGATCGGGTCCCGAGATGGGCATGGCAGTCTGGCGCTCCGGGTCCAAGTGACTCGGGCCTGCTTACAGACGCTCACCCCGTGGTCGAACCTCAGTTTCTACGGGCCGCGGTGCCCTTAGAACGAGTTTCCAGGGATGTTGTCGTATCGACGGATGCCTCTCCCACGGGTTGGGGTGCCATGTGCAATGGACAAGCAGCCGCGGGCTCCTGGACAGGACCCCAGCGCCTCCTGCATGTCAATTGCCTCGAGTTGCTGGCAGTACGGTTCGCCCTGCACCGCTTCCGAGCGTTGCTGAAGGGTCAACATGTGCTTGTCCGGACAGACAACACGGCCGTAGTAGCGTACATCAACCATCAGGGCAGTCTACGCTCCCGCCGTATGTCTCAACTTCGCCCGCCGTCGTTCTATGGAGTCAGAAGCGCCTGAGGTCGCCGTGCTGTCCATATTCGGGAGTCCTGAACCTGCGCAGCATCACGAGCTCTCGCGGTTTCAGCCTCTCCCGGGAATGGAGACTCCATCCCCAGTCGGTCCAGCTGATTTGGGAACAGTTCGGGGACGCGCAGGTAGATCTGTTGCCTCCCACGACTCTTCCCACTGCAGCCTGTTCTATTCCTGTCCGAGGGCACGCTCGCACGGATGCACTGGCGCACAGCTGGCCGTGGGGCCTACGCAAGTATGCGTTCCCCAGTGAGCCTACTCGCACAACTCTTGTGCAAGATCAGGGAGGACAAGGAGCAGGTCCTTGGTCGCCCCGTACTGGCACGGCCGGGCCTGGTTCTCCGAACTCTTACTCCTTGCGACAGCCCCTCCCTGGCCTATTCCTCTGAGACCTCCTCACTCAGAGGCGGGCACTCTTTGGCACCAGCGTCCCGATCTGTGAAGCCTCCACGTGAGGCTCCTGGATGGGACACGGCAGGTTTGAGCCTGCCACCTTCGGTGGTCGCCACCATCACTTCCGCTAGGGCAGAGTCCACTCGGCATGCCTATGCGTTGAAGTGGAACCTCTTAAATCACCTGGTGCTCTTCCCGCCTAGAAGACCCCTGGAAATGCCCGATCGGGTCCGTGCTCTCGTCCTCCAAGAAGGGTTGGAGCGAAGGCTGTCTCCCTCCACCCTCAAAGTTTATGTGGCCGCAATATCTGCCCACCACGATCTCTTGGAGAACAGAAAGGTAAGTCAGCACGACCTGATCATCAGGTTCCTGAGGGGGGCGAGGAGACTGAATCCTCCTCGCTCTCCTCTCGTACCCTCTGGGGACCTCTCAGTAGTTTTAAGTGCTCTGCGGAGGCCTCCCTTTGAGCCTTTGCGGTCGGTTGATATTAAGTTCCTGTCGATGAAGACGGCTCTGCTGACCGCATTGGCCTCCGTTAAGAGGGTCGGGGACCTGCAGGCATTTTCGGTTGTGACGGCGTGCCTGGAGTTCGGGCGGCTAATTCTCACGTGATCCTGAGACCCCGGCCTGGATATGTGCCCAAGGTTCCCACCACTCCATTCTGAGAGCCAGGTGGTGAACCTGCAAGCCCTGCCCGTGGAGGGGGCAGACCCAGCCTTGGCATTGCTCTGTCCAGTGCGCGCTGCGCCTCGTGAACATGACGCAGTGTTCAGGACCTCAGACCAGCTCTTTGTCTGTTATGGTAGAGAGCGGAAGGGAAGTGCTCTCTCAAAGCAAAGGCTGTCTCACTGGGTAGTGGACACCATTGTTTTGTCTTACCAGCAGCAAGGCCGACCATGTCCCCTCGGGTGCAGGCTCACTCCACTCGAGTGTCGCCTCCTCTTGGGCTTAGCGCATGGCGCCTCGCTAACAGACATCTGCAGAGCTGCAGGCTGGGCGACACCTAACACATTCGCCAGATTCTACAATCTCCGAGTGGAGCCAGTGTCCGACTATGTACTCGCCCCCGAGGGGTAATGGGCAGGCTCAGGTGTCTTCGCTTGCTCGCCATTCCACTCCTCGGACTGGATACGTGCGATATTCCTCAGGTGAGCTCCCAGAGAGCCCTGAGTTCCTCCAGCACTGCTTACGCCGATGCCTGTGTGTCTGCCCTCTAGCCCAGACCCTCGTGTCCGGCCAGGTGCCCGTGTGCAGGGTTCCCCTCCGCGACCCCCACGTGTATTTCACCGTAAGCCTCCGCAGTGAGCGGGTTTCTTCCTTTGGCATGTCCCTGCCACCCCTAGGGTTAAAAGTCCACCTTCGGCTGGTACCTAGAGTTTCCCATATGCAGCCCCTGCGGTCATATGTGTACTCTTAAGTCCTCCTACGGGTAGGCATCTTGGCATTTCCTCACTGAAATATGCTTCCCAGTGTACCTTGGTATTCCTGTGATAAGGGGAGTCCTTCGTCAGTCTTACGACAGGGTACTCACACTTCGCGGGGCACTGGAAGACAGCTGAGTGGCGGGATTATATTGGACCCCCATTCGTTAGTCACTAGCGTTACGTCGTAGTGACTGAAGCGAAGGGAACGTCTCGATTACGGATGTAACCCTCGTTCCCTGAGGAGGAAGCGGAGGCGTAACGTCCGTTGCCACATCAGCTGTGCTACCTGGAGCAGGAGTTCAGTCTTGGCTCCTCAAGCAGGTAACATAATGCGATGTTGCTACGTACCTCCTTATATACTTACACGGTGAGGCGGAGTTACGTATGCAAATTCCGCATGCCCATGGCATTGGCACGCCATTGGGCGTTTTCTCTAAGCTCGAAGATGATAGGCTTCTGGCGAAACCCCATTCGTTAGTCACTAACGTTACGTCTCCGTTCCCTCCTCAGGGAACGAGGGTTACATCCGTAACCGAGACGTTCTCTAATTGTAGTAGGCTAATGAAGTAATATCCATCCATCCATTATCTTCCGCTTAACCATGGCCGGGTCGCGGGGGCAACAGTCTAAGCAGAGACGGCCAGACTTCCCTCTCCCTAGCCACTTCCTCCAGCTCTTCCGGGGGAACCTCGAGGCGTTCCCAGGCCAGCCGGGAGACATAATCCCTCCAGCGTGTCCTAGGTCTTCCCCGGGGCCTCCTCCCGGTGGGACGTGCCTGGAAACACCTCCCTGGGAAGGCGTCCAGGAGGCATCCGAAATAGATGCCTTAGCCTCCTCAGCTGGCTCCTCTCGATGTGGAGGAGCAATGGCTCTACTCTGAGCTCCTCCCGAGTGACCGAGCTTCTCACCCTATCTCTAAGGGAGCGCCCAGCCACTCTACGGAGAAAGCTCATTTCGGCCACCTGTATCCGGGATCTTGTCCTTTCGGTCATGACCCACAGCTCATGACCATAGGTGAGAGTAGGAACGTAGATCGACCGGTAAATAGAGAGCTTTGCCTTACAGCTCAGCTCCTTCTTTACCACGACAGACTGCTAATGAAGTAATACATTTTTGCAAAATTTTATTTTAAAATGTGCACTTTTACTCATATTTCTAATATGTAGAAAATGCAAACATTTTTTTTGCCTCATCACATTCATTTATGAATTACATGAATCATGATCGCATTTTTTCAATTCAAAATGGGGAAATTTCAAAAAGAAATTGTAAAAATTTGAGTAGTTTGCAGCACTATTACTGTCGGTAGCTGAACATTTCTATCATAAAACAGTTGAGTCTACTTATATATTATTTTTAAATATTTTTATTCATAGCTGGTGTGGTGATTACTAATCTTAATCTGTAACTTTTGTAAAGCATTATATAAATAAATATGACTTGACTTGACAGAATCCTGGATACTTTGACATTGCGGCACAGGATGTGTCTGTGTGGCATGTTCCTAATAATATGGAGTTGGAACATTGGACCACTGCCTCAATCCTGAGATACCACACTGAAAATCACTTCTTAACTCTACATGGAGGAAACCTTTTCAAATTATTCAAGGTCAGATAAACTTTAATCTAAGTTTTAAGTTTAAAAATATTCACAGAAATATAGGCGAAGACCGCAAAATAAACCAACAGGTTTTTTTTTACCAGAAATTCCCTGTGAGGTTTGGAGTCGGGACATGCAACATTGATAATGGACCTGCTATTCCAATAGTGTTTGATACTGGAAGTGTGGATTCTACCAAAAAACTGTATGGACCTAATTCAAGAGGTACAGCATTACCTCTTGAGCCAATATTTTTCAAATATTTTTTAAAGAAAGTAGCTACATTGACTGACTGCGTATTATTCAGTTAAATCAGGGTATCTTCCATTCATTTGTTTTTAAAAATGTTTTATTGAAATCAGAAAAAATAGAAAATGCTAATTTTTTTGTTTGTTTGTTTTTTCTAAAAAAAAAAAAAAAAAAGAATGTGTCTTGATTTTCCATTTTTACATTCTGGGGTTGAAAACTAATAATCAGCTAGATTATTCAATCTCTACATGTGGGCAGGAATGAAATGCCCTTTTGTGCTGATTTGTCAACCAGACATTAAAACATGCTGTCACCAGTTATGGACTAGGTGCACAAGATGGCGTCTATTAACTTCCGGGATTACAAGCATACACTCAAGAGAGCGGAAATAGAAAAATGTCAACTCGTGCAACTAGTCCATTCATCAGTTCCTCTCGACAGAATAAAAGACCTCTGCTGATACAGCTGTCCGGGTTATTAATGTGTTTATTGCAACTACAGTTAATCACTTTCCCCATCCAACAACCTGACAAACTAATGGCTTGACATCTTTGACACAGCGCCTGTTTTATTTAACTGACCGACTATAAAAATCTGTGTGGCAAAGCTCCACGACATTGGACAGAACAGAGCCAATGCATTTGCACTGTATAAAGCTCAAACCAGTATCGATAAATGTGCAGCATGCTGAGTTTTGGACAAGGGATTAATTTGATATGACAGATGTGAAAATATATTACATTATATCAGTGTTTTTTAAAGTCATGGCATGCCTAGGCCTACTCTATCGTGAGATTTATTTTTAAGTTTATACAAATGTAGGTTATCACTGGCATATGATGTGTCATATACATCAGTATTTGTTTCTCAAAGCGATGCTGTTGTTTCAGTGATGGACTTTACTGAAAAGAGAATTTTACATCATGTTTTGATCAAGGAGATGCCAACTCGAGATGCCATTTTGAAATATCACACATTAAAAAAAAGTTTAAAAAAAATTGTTCAGCCTAGTTAAATTTTATGGTTATAATGTTAAATAAATATCGAGCTAAATATAGCCATTATAATGTAGTGCTCCCTCTCTCGGTCATAAGAAATCAAAACTCTGAAATAACACTTTGAACAATAAAGCCAGAGATTAGTATTTTTATAGTCTATTTATTGCAATCTATCGCTTTCAGAAATTAACTTTCCCATAAGGGGCAATTGATTTCCAGACGTTTTTTTTATTTTATTTTTTACCTTTATTGGCTAAAGGATTTTTTTTTCTTTTTCTAATCTTCTTAAATATGTATGCAATCCTTAATGTTAAATTCTTGAATTTATCCAATTAAATTATCATACCATGATGCTACCAATTAAAACAGTATCTACCAAAGCCTTCTTGCCAAAAGCTTCTTACCAAGAGAGGGCATAAATGTGTAGCAGTTACAATTGCATAAAATAATGATATTAATGTTTTAAACATAACATGTTTAATACAGAAATATGAATGAATGACAAAATGAAATGATACTTGGATTATGAAAGTATTCTCGTCAGTAGGTGGCGGCAAGTCATTGTGTTAATGAATGAGTAATTTATTCAAAATGGTGATCCATTCAGGAATTAATCACTCTGATTCATTTAAAGGTACTGCGCTAAGTTCTGTGCGCTATGCTCAGTTGCACAACGGCTCTGATTTGCTTTGGAAGTTTAGTTGGCAGAGAAAATAAAACAGTTTTGTGTGACATTATTTTTTTTTTTTTAAACTCAGCATAATGTCTAAAACAAAAGTTATGAATGCTGCATATTGACACTTAAATCGATATTGGTTTGTGCTTTATTCAATGTAAATACGCTCCACAAAATAAAACGGGCAGTGTGTCAAAGATATAGGGGGTAGTTGTGGGGAGATGCGAAGTAAATTAATATTTCTGAGATAAACTAATATTTCACGCTGATGTTGACAAATGTATGCCTACAAAGAAAGGCCTGACTCTGCCCCGGTTTACAGTTTGTGCCAAGTTATTATTCAATTTGGTTGTTTGATGAGAAAGAGATGAAATGTAGTTGCGATAAACACATTAAGAACCCGTACAGCTGCATGAGTGAAGGACTTTTATTCTGTTAAGCAGAACTGATGAGTAACTGGTGACCAGTGACAGCGCTACACCGGGGCTAAGGGTGGCTATAGCCATGTCAGGATTTTGAATAGCCCGGTGCTATTTAAATGCTCTTCTAACTTTGTATTTTTGTCTTGTTTCTAGTCTAAATATCAAAAAATTCTTAAATCAAGATGCAAAATGAAGTGCGTTTTTGCTTAAAACAAGCAAAATTATCTGACAATAGGGTAAGAAAATCAGTGATGAGTGCTGCGTTTTATTAAAAGTTGAACATTCTTCATCTCTCGGTGACCGGTAAAAAACGTTGAACGCTGAGCGTGAAAAGGCTGAGGCTCGGCGCCTCGTTACGCTCATGGCTTTCTAAAAATGTGGCGCTCCCATTGAAAAACAATTGAATATGTCAGCCATGTGAAAAACATTTAATCCGTTACATAATCACTAAGATTGTGATGTGCTGTTCATGTAATGTTTCATTTAACTTTTTTTTGTTGTTGTTGAATATGCCTATTCTTTGGCCAAATATAATTTTAAACTACACTAATGCATGTGGTGAGTACCATAGCTGCTTTTGTTATTTTTTTAAAACAGACAATTTCTTTATGAAGTAACTCTGACGTCATGAATATTGATTATTTTCTTAGCACCCCCATATATTGGTCTAGCCCTCCCTTAGCACCGGTAGAGAAAAAATTCTTGCGCCGTGCATGCTGGTGACAGTGTAACGGAGGCCAGCTAGTATTCACTGTGCAAGTAAACCTCACTTCTCTGACCTCAAGAGATGCTCTAGCAACTGACGCCAGAGGTTGCAGCCTTTAGCCTTCTTGTTCGAGTGGCCGACTCTCATGCCGGTGGATCGGGTTCGAGTCCTGCATGGAACGGGGCGGTTAGAATAGGAGGGGTTACAACAACATGGTTTGATGTCTGTTGACCAATCAGCGGAAAGGGGCGTTTCATTCCCGCCCACATGTACAGATCAAATAATAAAGCTGATGATTTGTTTTCAACCTCAGAGCTTAAAAACAAAATCTCAAGCAAACATTTAGCCAAACATTTATTAATTTTAATATTAAATAAAAAAACTAATGATCAGAAGATACCCTGATTCGAAAGACATGTCATCATCAATTATATATTCTGTGCTTTCTTCAGCAATATTTGAGCCTGGATTCATCACATTCAGAGCCTTCAATAATGAAAAGGCAGCCATGGCTATTTGTTCGGGCGTTAAACCAACCGGTTGTGACATTGAACATGTGAGTTAAAAAATATGGATTATTTACAACAGTGTATATGAACAACATTTGTGACGTGCTGTTGATCACCACAAGCAATTATTCAAGCTTCATTGTATAAATGAATAATTTACAGTAATACACTTACAACAGAAATAAATCAACTACACCAATGTTAGGCTATTTGAAGAAAGGCATAGGTATGCTGTGTTGTTATTAATGTACTCATATTTTTGCAGTTCTGTATTGGTGGAGGTGGACACTTTCCCGAGGCGGCCCCTAGACAGTGTGGGGACTTTACGAGTTTCGACTGGGATGGCTATGGCACTAATGCAGGATGGAGTGCTTCCAAAGAGATAACCGAAGCAGCGGTACTTCTTTTTTATCGCTGACATTCTGATCATTCTAACATGACCAGTTTCCTTTCTGTAAGAAATTGTAGTCTAACTCGATTCAGATTCCACTCCAAAGTATTTTTTATCCCCAAAATGGCTTTATTATCATAGAGAAGAAGAAAGTCAATTTATATTGTTTATGTACAATTTGGGTTGATCACATTCTGAGCAAATGGTCATCAATTAGTAAAATGGGAATGGGTGTGGGAAACAGAACCATCAACATACAGACCACAGCTGTTACAACAGGAGTAACTTCATTTACATTAAGAGTGGTATACTGTAACAGGATTAAATGTTTGAGATTGGGATGTTCTGGGTTCATTCTGACACCGGTGAACCCAATGTGTTACATGTACTTTGTCACTGCTATGCCGCAATCATCTTCATCAAGATCTTCAATGTCCATCTTCATTTTTTCTTTCCTTCTGTCAGAGATATACCACATTGAATAATACCTCAATGCACACAATTATTTGCTCAAATGTATTTCTTTACAATATATTATATCTTTTATATTGGTTTATATTCAAAAAATGTGTATGGTCTTTGTAACTGATAAAAATATGCCTTTTAGCCATTATTGGTTATCTTTTAGTACATATCTAACCTACTTTTAACATCTAACTGTTCACAAATGGAAACATTTATTCTGTGTAATCGTGTCTTTTAATAATAAAACCCAGACTGCATTTGGACCAAGCTCTTCATCATTTCTGAGTCTTCCATTGTTACAACATTCTAAAATGTTTTCTTATTTTAAAGATATGGTGCTTTTCATCCATCACTCTAGACATTTTAATTATATTCTGCTGAAATGAACGAAATTACTTGAAAAAGATTTGTTCACTTTGCTGAACAAGATTCAAAGATCCGAGACCTTAAAATAGTCCGAACTTCCTATTACTATGCGTTGCTCAACATACGTAATTTTATCCGTTGCTCTGATTGGTTGTAGGTCTGTCCAATTGAGGTCTTTCCTGGTTCGGTTGAAACACGACCCAATAATCACAGCCCAATGGGAGTATGAGGTCTCTGCGGAACAAGAGTGGGTGTTTCTAAATTAGTGGGTGTTTTCAAACGATGGGTGTTTATAAATCACACAATGAAAATGAATTCACAGAAAAAGAATCACAGTATATGCTTTCAACGGCAAAATTGTGCAGCACATCAGAAACTAGCTTCTGTGTTAACTGAATAACAGTTTATATTCACATTTAATAACATTTCAAATTAATATTTAATAAACAGCATTTTCTATGAAGGCATTATTTTATCGTCACTGAAACATTAAGGTGATATTGACACTTTTTTGATATATATGTCCTACACATACACAGAACAATTTCAGCTTTCTCTGATTTAATGCAGTACCAGAAACTTAATTACAACTTTATTAACACAATTTATGATAAATTGCTTACTCATGATTGGAGACCGACTATGGTAACTAGCTTATATAATGTTGGTTTGTTGAAATGCAGTTTATATAAAAAAAAAATGCTATTAAATCAAAATGTATATCCAGCGGCATGTGCTGTCGGAGAAAGTCGCTGTCCGCTGGAGATGCCGCAGCACTGACATCCCCCGGTGAACGTCCATGGCCGCTGGAGATGCCGGATATCCCACCCACTAACAGTTGCCGTGATGAAGAGATAATCAGTGTTATTCACTTCACCTGCCCGCAATATTATGCCTGATCGGTGTATACTTGTTTTTTTTTTGTGCAATAAAAAAAATGTTACATTAAAAGTGAACATCAGAGTGGCCTACAAATTAAAATAATAAAACAAAATTGATGTCATGACCCATTTAAGATTATGATATACAAGCCATAAACATTCTGTAATATCAGTAAACTTTAGTTAATCATAAATCAGCCATTGATAAGAAAATTATATAAATACACATAATTTCCTTATGCCTCTTTAGACACATTAAGAACACAAAAAACATTTGCCACTGCCTCATTCAAATGGTAAGTTAATATGTTGTCTTGTTCAGATAATTTAAGAGTAAAAACAGATCATGGTTTAATAATTTATTGAAACTAATTAATTGATTAAATAAATACCTGTACGTGTGAAACAGATTTGTCATTAACATGAGCTGAATCAAGGATGTTTCTTTTATTCTAGTAATCTAGAGTCTAGATAATCACTCTTTCTGACTCACATTACAGCAAAATCAGCGTTTACTCTTTTTATGATCTTTCTACAGTGTATGTAATTATACAAGAAAGAGAAGCGCCATGTATTAATATCAGTGATACCAACAGCAACTATGAGCTTGAAAAACTTCTAGACAGAATTAAATATGTTGCTCGAAGCTGCAAAGAAATTCTTGACAAATATCATGTTTATGAGGGTATGATCTTTTTTATTTTATCTGAAAGAATAACTAATAATTTAAGTGACTCAGCAATGCTTCTGTTCACACAGATGGCCTGTACTATCTGAACTCATCACGAGGGGTCCTTTACCAGACGTTCTGTGATATGACCACTGCGGGCGGTGGCTGGACGCTGGTGGCTAGTGTTCATGAAAACAACATGTTTGGAAAGTGTACTGTTGGTGATCGCTGGTCTAGTGAGCAGGGCAGCAGTGCAAACTGGCCTAAAGGTGAAGGAACATGGGCTAACATAGTCACGGTAAGAAACCGCAGACGCCGCTACAAGTGATGATTATAAGGTACTTTTTTTATTACATTTAATGATCAAAACATGTTTAAATAGAACCTCACTTCTCTGACCTCAAGAGACGCTCTAGCGACTGACGTTAGAGGTTGCAGCCTTTAGCCTCCTTGTTAGAGCGGCCGACGAATGAAAAAATAATAATTTAATAAGCATTTTACTGGTCGTTTTTAAATCCATATCATTACTGTCTACTTTGACACTCTCAATATTCATGTGTTTTATTTTCAAAAAGAAACAAATGTTTAAATAAATCCAGTAGATTTCAACCAAATGAAACATTCATTTATAAACACTCATCCTTTTTCCAAATTCTTTATTTTGATATTTATTTTTATTATCTTGGACATACCTATTTATATTTAAATATAATAAAGCATTGAAGAATAGGGATCCCTGACTACATCTGCAAATGATAAGGATGTCTCATAGCACTGTAAACACTCAACAACTTTTAACATTAGGGAAAATTTGATCAATATTCTTAATATTTGAAATGAATAAAATCATAAGTCTGGTTGACATACTGTATAAGCATACCCTTTCACAAAGGCTACTTGTTGAGGTGTGAAGCATATCATGGAAGCTAAACTAGGGATGATGTCTTGCTAGAGATAGATTGTAATGCCACAATCGTTATGAAAGCACACATTTGAAATTTGTTTTACAAAGATAAACTGTATATTTACAAAATTCAAGTTTGTATCACTACAATATAAAAAAGTGCATCAATGTTTTAAAAAAGTCAAATAGTAAATGTCCACCTCTATTGTTATTTGAGATTGAACAATGAGCATATAGAGAAAAAAATGTTTATGTATAATTATTTAGGATATTAGAGGAGGATAGTTCATAAAATGTAAAAAAAGTACACAACACAGTTCATTTTCTATTCAATAAATTACGACCACTTAAAAAAAAAAAAAAAAAAAAACAGAGCTACAAACTCCAGTGCCTAATATTATATTACATATAATAACAATGGCCATTACAATAAAGTGAGCCAACTTTTTTTTCCCTCCAGATGTCCCTTTTTTCAAGATGTCAAAGAAGAAGCGCCTGAAAACATGGCTGCGTTATGGAGTTACAGCACTTTGAGGTTTCTCTTGTATATTCTTGTCAGACACTAGATTTGGCCAAGGATCAAATGTATTGACTGTGCTTCCAAATACCCTGTGAAAAAACTTCTTTCCTTTGAATCCATCAAAAGTCAAGCTTTTCACTCGAATACATCTTCCAAAAGTCTCTCTTTTGAATCTGTCTCACAGAAGAACATCCTTTAAGAGGTTGTGAACATCATGTCATCTGAGGGTTTTGAGAGATGGAGACCCACCTATGGGGTCGGCTCAGTAAGCAGTGCAGGCATGATGAGGGTCATTGCAGTGTTTTTCGTGGTTGAACAACAGGTCGTCCAGTGCGCAGAGCATATCCCTCTCCTTTATTCAAAGCCTCAAGTTCTGTTTTTCTCTCGTTCTCCCTTTCTGTCCTTTTCAGAGACGTCTAATGTTGCTGTTGGTTGGTCCCTGAGATGTAGGCCTGTCTGAACCCCTTTAGGCAGCCTGCGTTATCGCTCTTCCCCCATCTTGCCATTAGCCTCATTCTCAGCCTCCTCACGCCTTTTCTGCCTTTGGAAAAACCCCAACTAGTTGAGTGAAAAAAATTAATAAATAAATACAACAAAGAAACATAATATTAGAAACATATTTAAGATTCACTAATCAAATAATCTATCCACTCTATGTATGTATGTATGTATGTATGTATGTGTGTATCTGTCTGTCTTTCAGTCTGTGTGTACTTATAAATACATTACCTTCCAAAGTGCCAGAATGAGGAGAGAGAGGAGTAACAGGCCTCCAAGTGTGCTGCCTATGATAATCCAGAAAGGAACACGATAATCCTCCTCTTTCCTAATCTCTAGGATTATCTGAGAAAACACACATACAAAAAATAAAAAAAGAGTAAAACACTATACTGCTTTATCAGAGATTCCTCACTGTGCAATTATGATATAGGTGCTTATGATTTGACTGCTGGTTACCTCAGAGCTTTCCCTCTGTATATCTTGTCACTGACAGGTTTCATGTTTTACCAAATGTTTTATCTGCTGCAGCGGAGATCAGATTTGCTGAGCTTAGTATTTATAACTTAACTATAACTTAGTACTATGTCTGTTTTCTTTCCTGCCTATAGAGGGCAGCACCACACAGCAATAAAGAAAAGAACAGAACTCTAGTGTGCTGCTGGTCCTTTCGGTCCCCTTGGCTCCAAGTTCTTTTAATGTGGTGAAACAACTCACACAGTAGCTCACCAAAGGACACACAATTGTGTAAAGGGAAGGTTCTGGCATGAGAGAACCAAATAAGTCAAAATTTCAGTAATGTTAGCACGAAGGCATTTCTGTTTCATGCCTGTGTACAATTGTTCTTAACTCTTTCTGACAGATGAATGAAAACAAATCCTTTGTCAATGTTTTTCTCTCTCAAAATTGCCATGGATGGAAAAGACAAAAGCAACTTCTCATACCGAGCACGTCTTCACGTATTCAGTCATGGATTTACAGTATATTTACCTATTCTAAACATGTTGTCCAGCAATGTTTCTGCAACGTGAATATCTGTAAATGCTGATGTGTACAGAGGGTGACTCACGTGTCTGACCGGCTTCTCTTCAGGCAGAAACATGGGACTGGAAGGGTTCAGCTCCACTGAGGCTGTCGTCACCAGCTCAAGGGTTTTGAACTTTAGCTGCCGTGACAAGAAAAACAGTTTTCAGTTTCTCCGACAGACACTTACTCCAGTGGATGTAAGAAAGTGAGACAGGACCAAAACTAGAAGTGAGAAGCTAGAGTAGCTGTAGAAAGAGTCAGTGAGTTTGGACATTTTTTATTACACAGTGTCTAGATTTCTTTGCATTAGATACAAAATATCAAATCAACTGGAATCTACAAAGAAATGATGCTAGAGCTTTTCTCAGAGCTAACAATATTTCTAAACAAACTGATCTCAAGGTGATTTTTAGTGCACTTTTTAGTTGTTCCACTAACATATGTCTTAATTTTGAACAATATATCCATTGTTTTGTAAACTGAAACAAAAATTTTATGAAATGATTAACTTTAAAAGTATACAAAATGTAAACAAAACCAGATTTAGTAACAGTGTGTATCATTTCTCTAATTACTGCTCTTGTCATAGGTTTGCATTGGTTGTGGGAGGTCCTCCTCCACATATAATCCTCCTTCCCACATTGTACTTCTTCATCTTCATCATATTGCTACTCACCGCATGCAGTGCATCAGTACGAAGGGATCCGCCGATTTTGACGCTGACTTCACTGTAGGAAGGCAGGTTGACGGTACACTGCACTGGTACTGCCAGGGTGTTGGAGTAGTTCTGTGCAAAGGAACAAGAAACATTTTTTCTCACAAACAGACAATCTTACTGATGAAACCCAGCTGCTTGTGGTGGAAATCTGACATGCGTTAGAGTTGCATTACAAAACTCCCCACCTCAGACATATGAGAATCTTCAAAAACACAATAACATTTCTAGAACTTATTGAACTGATGAACCACATTTACCAATAATAAGCTTTATTTATGGCACAATTTATTAAACTCAAGTGGATTTATTCAGAGAGTTTAAACCAACTATTTTGCAGAGAAGTGCTTTACTGCTGTGCATTAAATCTCATATCTGAAAGCCTCTAAATCAGGCAAACTATAAAACGGCACAAAGCAGACTTTTATTAAGTGTTAAAGTGCTAGTCTGAATGTGGCAGAAGCTTTGTCTGTGATAACAGGCAGACATTATAAGCCTGTTCAGAAAGGGTCTTACCAGTCGTGATGTCCGTGAGAGGTCCTCTGGAGAGGCTCGACTGTGTGCCACATGCTGAGGGGGAATACAATAACTTCCACCAACCTGATGAAAAAAATACACAATTACTATTAATATCATTCCTGAAGCTCAAACAGTAGACCATTGCACTAGCAGTCCCGAGGTCATTGGTTTGATTCCCAGGGAATGAGTGAACTGAAAAAAAAGTAAACCTTGAATGGTATGTAGATCACTTTGGATAAAATACTTAAAGTGCCCCATTATGCTATTTTAAAGGTTCCTAATTTTGTTTTGGAGGTCTTCTGCAATAGGCCTACATACATCCAAAGTAAAAAAACAATTACATTTTCTCATAATGTACACTGCACATCACCTAATTTCACAGATAGTCTGTTCAGTTTGTTCAAAGATTCAGTCTCTCTAAACCCCACCTTTACGCCAACCTACTCGGCTCTTATTGGTCAGATGATGCAGTCTGTCGTGATTGGTCTACCACTTACAGCGCATCAGAAACAAAATGCCTATTATTGTATCTGTATATTAGCTAAGAAGGCTTCCTCAGCACTTGATACACAGTGATACGAATGATAGCATTGGTTTTTCTGTATGAATTCCAGACCTCATCCTCATTCTCATTGAAGAGCATCAAAATGGATTTGCAGTTCTAAAAACAGCATTTTCTCGACATGTTGAAAATACGAACCAAACTTTTCCAGGCCTCAGCTACAACAACAGTGTTTGAGGGCGGTCAAAATTTACATTATTCCCCGGCAGCCAATGAAGACCATAGGCTGGCATTATGCAAATGTGTTACATTGGTACCAGTATGTAACAGGAAGAAAAACTAGAATTGCTGATGAATCATCTCAGCAGTTCAGAATTGATTCTTGCTTTAAGAAGAAAACTTTGATCGTTAAAATTCTGCAGACCTTTTACATTTACAAACAGCTATATTACACACTGCATTAAAGGTAATATTTGAAAAAGCATAATAGGGGAAATTTAAGACTTAAAAAAGACTTAAGGCTTGAATACACAATATGACTTTTTAAAATCTGAACAGATTTTACAACACAAGGCATTATACACTTGCCAACTTTGTAAATGGTTACAGAGGACAAACAAGTCATCATTAAGAATTAATAACACAATAACAATATTTTGATATCCTCTAACTGGATTGAATCATCTGCCCATTCTACATGATGCGATTTTCTGTGAAATCTGTCAACTCAAGTCTACAGACTGGCTCTGACTTTTAGCAAGTAGCTTTGACTTATCCACATTGTAAAAAAAAGTGAAAGGGCAAAACATTTTTGAAAATCTAAGGGAAAAATCTGATTTATTAACAGGCAGAGTGTTCTCCTCACCTGATCAATATGGAAATCTCTGATCTGCAGGAGTTGATTGCCATTTTTCGTGACCTCAGGGATTGCAATGTATAGTTGCAAATCTTGGACTGGAAAATAACCAAGGTTCTGGATCTGTGATGCATAGAAGAAACATGTTTGGTTTTTTGAAACATCAGTTTTGGGGACTTGCTCTCATAGTAACAGATACCTCACCTGAAAGGTAAAGTTGAATGGAGGGTTGAAATCACCCGGTTCTTCTAGAGAGAGGTCAGGTTTAAGCTCATATCGAGTTGGGTAAAAATCCCTGCGAGAATTAAAATATAATTTGTAACTATTCTAATTCCAACAAACACGCATAATGATTAGAGCATTTAAACAAACATATCTATCTCACCTTGTGAAGAGCAGATCAGCCTCATATTTCAGAGTGTAGAAAATGTCATTAGTGTTATCGTGTAGGACAACTTCCTCACCCTCACTGTAAAAACATGAGAACAGGCCTGAGAAACCTCCCAGGCAGAGACACTCACCCTGTAATTCACTGCGCAGTGACGCTTGGCTGCGCATATGAAGAGTTTAACATTCCAGCTCAGGCATCATCGTTGTCCAGAATCCTTTTTCCTCAGAGTTTCATAACACTCCAAACCATCAGCAATGCTCTAGATAATTTAATTGCAGCCACATCCAGCAGATTTCAATCTGATTGTGGCCATTTAGTAATCCAGTGATCCATGCATATTTTCTTTTTCTTTTTTTTTTGTGGACAACAGGATAAAAGTGATATGATTTTCAAACAAACTGAGATGTTAGACCGGCTGATTGTTAGCTGTGTCCTACCTGGTAACCTCCAGAATGATCCGTACGTGATCCAGCAGCACAGAGTGACTGAATTCAAACTCCAAACGAAATGTTACCTGTGGAGAAAGAGACAGAGTAATGTTTGTTCACAACAGCCACATGATAGTAACACAAGTGACTGACAACAGTTGGTAGCTTTCCATCTGAAACCTGATGACAATAAACAGTAATACACATGAACATACACTTCTTCACACCCTGACACAGAATCATGGTTGAAACACAAGCTCCAGGACATTCCATAATGGCCTTTTTTATTAAGAAAAATTGCTAAATGCTACAGTGTAGTTTACATTTGATTCACATGCTCAAAAAATTAGTTCATCCCTAGACTCTGAGTTCCCTTGCCTCCACAATACAAATTCAACACCAGATCACATCCAAAAACCTGAAAATGAAGAAAACTGAGGATTGATCAATATTTTCCAGGGCAAACAGCCTTTCTGAATATAGAAGAATAATACAAACAGACCAAGGCCCTGTTAGTCTACCCCTAGCCTTATTCTACAGACCAATAACATCATTTTTGTGGGAGAAGGCACTTCATCCACTGCTGCTGGCTGTTCTCTAACCACCACATTAAGTATTAACTTCCATATCCTGTATATACATCACTTAAAAGTGACAAAACACAGATACAGAAGATATACAGACTCTCCCAAAGAAAATCTGCTCTAGTTCATGATACATCTGCACTAGTCACCAGTTATGAGGTGATCCAAGTCTCAATACAGTTGAATAAATGCTTTTTTCTGATAATATACTGTAGGTGGAGCAACATCCACCTTTATTGTTCCAAAACTGCATGACGTTCTATCTTCTGTGGAAAAAAGGCAATATTTTGAAGAACTGTTCTTGTCGATACAATGCAAATCAGTGGGGTCTAAAACAACACTGGACCACATTGACTTTCATTATATGGAAAAACAAAAACACAGGAACAATTTTCAAAATATCTTATTTTGTGTTCTACAGAAGAAAGAAAGTCAAAAGTGGGTTTGGAACACATGAGGGTGAGTAAATTATGACATGATGAATTATGACAATGTTCATTTTTATGTGAATTATCCCTTTAAAGTACATAAATTGGCATTTAGTTTTATTCTTACTTAGAGAAAATGGAAGCACTTGGACACCACTATAACTACTTGGGCAAACTCTTCATTCCCTCTTGGTGAGTAGTGGCACAAATCAGCATGGAAAATCCTTTTTACGTTCTCTCCTCCTGAGTTGTTCTCCTTTTATTCCACTTTTGCCTAATCTCAAACTGTTCTGAGCTGAACCAGGCTCCCATGTGGGCCCATAAAATCTCTCTCTGTAGCCACAAGTGTAGCTCCAATGACCCCCAAACCTCAAGAAAATGAATCAGGACTCTGTGAGAAGCTGTTGACCCGTTTCCTATCAAAGCAGTGCCCAAGCACAGGACAGACTTCTGTGGTCCAGGCCATGTGATTGATGGGCTTTGCTCAGTACGGAAGTAGTAACCGTATTGCAGCAGTATTCTTTCGTTACATTCCTGCCTCATGTTTTTCTTTTTCTAGAGTGGCCTGAACACAAGCTTAAGCAAAAAGGACACTAAGTGAATCATTCTGTGACTTCAGGGTGCTGGTGACCTTGTGAGTTTGTATATGCCCCATGGAACATTCCTGACGTAAAGATTTGGTATGTCTGTGACTGTTCTGCAGATGGTTAATGTGAAGAAGTCTATAGGGTTTTTGACTGTGTGGTCCAATAAGTTTGTGTAAGCAAGGCTTTCTAGAGCACAGATGGCTAGTGCTAACCCTGGCGTAACCTCTAAATGTCTAATGTTGTTGAACATGGCAATAAAAAATTATCACATTGGGATTTTATAATTCTACATATATGATAATAAGCAGTCATTGACAAATTGTTAGCTGTGCACATATGGCTGGAGTACACTATGCTAAAAGTATGCTAAAAGTTATAATATTATTTGCATTAAATTTGACTTGGCCAAGGTTCCTGAAAAACATGCAGGCAGACCCCAAACTTTTGAACAGTAGTGCAATTACAGTAACCTCACTAGGTAGCTAGTGTATACATAGTTGTTGGTAATAGTTTTTGGGCTAGAGGTTTCTGATATGGTTCAATGTAAGTGTCTACCTAAATGTGGCAATGACAACTCACCTGTGACTTTGCTCTCATAAAGGGTGCACTGATATTGCAAGATTTCTCATATTTTCGCTTGTTCTCAATGCGGCAGTCTATATGTATATCAGAGTTATCCTATAAATAAAGAAAGAGAGAACAACCTGGTTTAACTTACAGTAACAATTACTATTACAGATGCATTTCTAAAAGGTCATTAGTATCAATCAAGATTATGAATGGACAAAGGAACAAATCAGTCAATCCTTGTCAGGTACCTTCACTAACAGGCTGGAGAAGCGTAGGTTTGGTGTGTAAGTGATGTTAAGCTGGGCTCCATATGCGTTCTCCCCTCTGTTTTCTAGACGTACATCCACTACCATTCTCCTCCTGGATCCCTCCACAATGCGTTCAGAAGGTTCTGCTGCTGTTTGACTCCGACATAACAGACTGCCTGCTCGAAATGCCTGGGCACAGAACTGCCTGCAAAGAATCAGATTGCATATGAGCATGTGAATAAGTGTGTTAGCATGTGTGTGTGTGTGTGCTTTATCTTACTTGCGATGTATTAGATCAGTCTGAGATTGTAACACCAAGTCTGGAACACAATGGTCGTCTTCATCACATCCATTCCAGAAGGGAAGCTGGAGAAAACCAGTAAGAAAAGTGCCATTACATTTATATGCATTATTATACATGCAAAATATTTTCATAATGTTTGTTAATGTTGTTAACAGAAGATATATAGTGTGACAATGAAGTTTCCTTTGACCTACATACACTCACCTGTGTTTTCACAGTAGTTACCCAGCCATCATCCAGAGCTGGGCCTTGATCCAGGTCCAATAGCTCCGTCTCTACAGTGAATATAATGGGCCTGGCGTAGTCTGTAGTCTCCTGTGTCAACATTACAATATCATAAATCTCTATCTAAATGGCTATAAAAGAGTAACCAGGAAGAATATAATCTGCTGCTGTAATGTTACGCTGTTATTGCAATGGAAAATCTGAATGAACAAACATGAAAGTACATAATTAACAGAACCAATAATGACTTGGCAGTCATTGCAGATTATGTTATCATTATTCAAATACCCTTATGATACTGTGAGAGTAGAGGTGAAAGCTAACCATGACGTGGAAGTAGATGTGGTCACAGGTCTCCTCTCCAGGAAGCAGTGTAAGATTCCGAGGCTGCTGGCGATCTGGATCATCAAACACGGCCCGAGGGTTAAAGCGCTTCTCCTCAAAGAAAGCACTATAGCTAAGAGCTAAGAGAAGTAGAAGGAATACAGTGAACATACAGTGAAATATTTACTTATCACTCCACACATTATTTGCAAATAATGCTAGATAACACTCTACAATTTAAAAGTTTGAGGTTTTCTTTTTTATGTTTCTGAAAAAAATATTTTATGCACACCAAATGTATGTATTTTTTGGATTGAAATATATGAAAAGTGCAATTTTACATGATCCTTCAGAAATCATTCTAATGTGCAGATATGGTGCTAAAGAAACATTTATTAATATCATTAATGTTGAAAACAGTTTGCTGCTTAATATTTTCTGTGATATTTTTTTCAGGATTCTTTGGTGAATAAAGTTCAAAAGAACAGCATTTATTTTAAAACTTTATACGTCATATTATGAATGTCTTGACTGTCTCTTTTGATCAGTTTAATGTGTCCCTTCTGAACAAAAGTATTACATTCTTACTGGCCTCAAACTTTTGAATGGAAGATTTAAGACACTCTAGGGGTAAAATTGAAGATACTCCAGAGATCTGAGAGCGATTTGGGAGTTCTGAGGCCTTAAAAGACATAAAATCTAAATCTTAAGGAAAACCCCTTTTAAGAGACCCGAATGACGTGATGATGTCCCGCTATCTGACAAGGTTCAAAAAGAGGTTTTAAGCTGAAAGACACTGAACCTTTAGAATACACTCTATAAACCTAAAGTAATCCTATTTTCTAAAAGCTCACAAATGTAAAAAATGTGTACCAATAAATGACACACTTAAAGGCTTAACATATTAATAACCCTCCTCGGCACATGTGAGGTGAATTAGAAAAAAAGTGTCTCCTTTTATAATGTCCCAAATGTCTGATTTCCCAGATGATCAAAGAGAGATGACATGTCTTAGTCTTTGAGACATTACGTTGGTTTCACACCCATGACATTTTTGATGAAGATGCTCTGGGGTCGTGAAGGTCGTGCTGCTCTGTTGTCCCACACATTACACAGGGACCTGACCTTCCAGCACATGACTTTCAAAACAACCTATGATGGTCACCGAGGCCTTAAGTCAAACTGCATGTGTCAAACACTAACTAAACCTTTCCTGAGGGACTCAGGCATTATTTTTGTCTTTCCTTTAACACCATTCCAGCTTTTATGGCTATGTTCATGGCAAGAGTCAGGTTTAGTTATTCAAAAATAAAACTAAAGTGTCCTATCCGGCATTGTGTGTGAATGACTTGATCTCAGTGATTATTAAAATGGAAAATATGTTTTTATATACGTATGGATATTAATTAAATGTAATTTGTTGTTAAGCACTGATCCCATTCCAATTGCCATTTATCTTTGGTGCATGTATTTAATGTTGGTCTCAGATCTGTGAAAGGTATAGAACATTTTACTGGTTCTGTAGACAATGCTTTTTTGGCAGCACTGCCTTCCTGCTCATTACCAGAGAATCCTGAGTGGCATGCATATGCATATTACAGTTGTTTGATTCAAGAGATGACAATTTGATTCAAATCTTCACAGTTGTTGGGTGATAAGTGTTTATAGATTCCAATGCTTCAAGACATGATTTTGAAACAGTTATTATTAAAAAAATCCCTTTGTGAAGAAATCTCAATGAACTTCAATGCCAATAACAGAGCATTTGCCTCTGCAGTGAAAACTGAACTTTGGTCAGGGATGCGTATACCGGGACGTAGTTGATTTGTTGCAAAAGCTGCTGCCACATCATTTTCAAATTTAGATCCATGTGTGTATATTGGGGTGTGTTGTGGGCACACTGCTCTTATGTACAAAAATTGCTGGTGATAATTATTTGGATGAGTTTTTGATTTCTCACTAAATACAGATTTTTTTGAGATTCTATAGAGGAATTCTGCAAAAATGTGTCTGTTCCAAAATATATATATATTTTAAAGTTTGATTGCATATTGTAGAGACAACTTTAGTCGATTTCCAGGTAAGGTTTATTGGCTTCTACATATAAACTTTGGACTGGTGATGTTCTGTATAGGCTCCTAAAGCCAATCATATGCCTTCGTGGTGTACAGTATCCAAAAGTCGTATTTATGATTTCCTGGCTGATCTATAAATTATATTTCCATAGTCCAGCTTTGAGCAAATTTCTGTACAAATTCATTAGAGTTGAACTGTCTGCTTCTGGTTTGAAACAACCTTTAAAATAAAAATGACTTTAAAACATTTGATTTCAAGTGGTTTAATGTGAGGAATAAGAGACGTTTTGCTGTCAAAGGTGAAACCCAAGAAACCTGGTCTCTTTTACAACTTTAATGGGGACTCCATCCGTAAACCACTCTAGTTCACTGTGCAAAGAACGAAGCTGACACAAATGCATACAGACAGTTTTTGCTTGTGAGAACTTGAAACCATTCTGCATTGACCAAGATTATATATTGTAATCTTCATTTAGATTTTTTGCTCAATAATATTCATGTACTTGCTTCTGTAACAAATGTGGATATCATCTACATATAAACTACAGTGAACATCAGAAACAACGTATTTTGCACCGCTGTCTATTTTAATACCAAAAGGAGATACCGATATAATTCCTTGAGGTACTCAGAGTTCCTGTTAATGCAGGCTAAACAAGCTGTTTGCTACCTTGACTCTAAAGAGTCTGTTCAGTAGAAATCTTTCAATGAAGATAGGCAAACAACCTCTAAAGTTCATTTGGTACAAATCCTTTAAAATTTGTTTTATGTTCTTTCCTAATAAACGAATATAACTTTCAAGACAGACAAGATGGTCTGTAGTGCTTCAACCTTCTGAGGCATTTTAAAGCATTAATTCAGTCTTCCACACTTTGTCACTTCTATTTAAGTGTTCTTGCACAGCAATAGGACCATAAAACACAATATTCAAACCATTCACATCTATTATATCTGGAACCATTTTTGAACACTATTAATTACATTTTTTTAGTCTCCTTGAACCAATACTACACATGCTAAAAAGGCTTTTATACTAATTTAATTTGTTGTTTCAGCCAGAGTCATCATACAATGTGTCTACTTTACTTTTAAATTTCCAGAGCTTGCTAAGCAGTTTTTCTTTTCCCCTCCCAAGGCAAATCTTGAATCAACAAAGCAACAAAGGAAAGATCAAGAGATTACTGTATGTTGAACAATTCATCACAACTGATTTATTTTTCAGACGCATACGTGGCATGCTTAGCAGGGAAACCTTAAATGAACTACACTAAATATGCAGCTGGTTGGTGGTATGAGAACCTGTCAGCTTTCAGCTGTTTAGTTTACTTTTAATGATACTGTAACTAACAGATTCTGAATGATGAGAGGAAACTGCTGCTTTCAAAGCACTTCCATAACTTCCTGTTCTCCATTTCCAGTGAAGAGTGTGTTTGGGTGAAAGCTAAGTGTTATGCCATTCTTTGACCAAAGAACTGTTGCAATCCAACACTACAACAGATGGATTCAGTGCAAAAAGAACATATTATTTACATAAGTAGATAAATAATCATCCAATTTCATTTATGATCAACAATCTACACAGATTTTTATTTACCTATTTATTTATCTTCAGAAATTTGCAAGACATAAAAGTACAGTATTGCTTATTTATATATATAAAAAATATATATAAAATATAAAATATATATAAAACTGACCTATTTCTTCTGTGGGTCTGATAGGTGTCCGAGCTGTGACATTCAGACATACAATAGCCGACATGCAGGTCACATCTTTCCCTCCTCTCCGACAGTCTTTATTAAATATGTTGATCTTGCTGGGCTCAAATCGAACCGTGGCATGGATTCGGACAACACTTCTAGACCTGTAGCACAGCAAATATTATTGAACTATTTAAGGAGAAACTATCAGTGTAAAGAGCCCCGTGTTGGAGACTCACCACAGAAGTACTGCTGCACCGAGGGAGCCCACAGCCAGATCAACCAGGCCATCTCCATTCATATCCATCTTCCCATGGATACTACGACCAAAGTACTGCAGACCCGGGGCCAGCTGAACTGCAGCAATTCTCTGACAGAGAGAGGAGAGGGGTGTAAAAATCTTGCCATAAATAACTATTCAAACCAAACACGTTGAAATAATCAATATACAAGAGAACTGCTTGACACTTATGTGGTACCTGTTTATATTTCCTCAGTATTCTGTTGCGTTGGCTGTGGTAGATGTAAATGGCTCCTTTGTGATCGTCTTCTAGTGGAGCTCCCACCACCACATCATTAAATGAATCCCCATTAAGATCAGGCACGGGGGCCAGTGCAGAGCCGAAACGGGCATTCTGACCTTGATCTAAGATCTCCAGCGAGCCCTCTAATATGAAACGAGGCTGATGAGAAAACAAGCATAAAGAGCTGCCATGAGGTAGGACACAATTTAGATACAGCATGGACCTGGGTGCTCCAGGTTGATGGCTTGTACACTACCATCGGCAGAATAGGCTAATGGGTTTCACAATGCAAACATGTACAGATTTTTGCCCTTTAATTAAGTCAACTGACGCCACAATGCATTGAAAATGCTGTTATGCACTGCTCTGTACTCTGTCTATGTGGGTGGGACACTAGCACTGAATGCTTCCTAAACTCTATTTGGATTGCTCATCCAACCCACAATTCAATGGTGCTTTTGCTTAGAGCTGAAATCTTGAAGTCTTAATTGAACTGAAAATACATTGGGAATCAGGGCTACATACAGTATGAATAAATATTATTTTTTAGTAGAGATATAAAAGAAGCCTATTATGTTTATATTACTGTTGTAAAAAGAGGTTCAATGCACACTTTAAATGAGGAATAAGAGCATATTTATATTTATTTCATACACCAACTATTCAAATGTAGAAAATCTGAAAAGAGGCTGTTTATGATGTAAATATCCACTAAGGTCATGGACAAGGGCTAAACATTAACCAGAAACAATCTTTTGAGGATTTTGTTAAAGATCCAGAGACCACGATAACAACCCACCGTGTGTTTATGTGAGAAAATTGGATGACACTATCCAACAAAACAGAAAAAAACAAAAGCTGCATACTAGACTGCAGCACTATTCAAACATGATTTTGAAAATTAAATTCAGCCTTTAAGAAAAGCAACAAAACAAAACAAAAATTATAAGAATAAACATCCACCACACCAGTCCAAACCAGACCTCCAAGGTCAAATTCAAGAACTGCTCCTGTATTATCACTTAAGGTGAGGTCAGTGAGAAGGCATTTGTGCCTCTGAAATCAATTAGTCTCAAATGGGTGGAAAGTTTGAGGGAAAGGTGCAAAGACTGTTCACATCAGCCAAGTATTTGGGAGAGTAATTAGCCATGCACATCACCCTCCTCCTAAATTCCTAAATCTCTCACTTTCACTGAAAATAAATGGCCATAGACGACAGACGCATGAAATCAAATGTTTTCTCAACATTCCTAAATAGCATCAGATTACAAGAGAAGAGAAGAGAAGAGAAGAGAAGAGAAGAGAAGAGAAGAGAAGAGAAGAGAAGAGAAGAGAAGAGAAGAGAAGAGAAGAGAAGAGAAGAGAAGAGAAGAGAAGAGAAGAGAAGAGAAGAGAAGAGAAGAGAAGAGAAGAGAAGAGAAGAGAAGAGAAGAGAAGAGAAGAGAAGAGAAGAGAAGAGAAGAGAAGAGAAGAGAAGAGAAGAGAAGAGAAGAGAAGAGAAGAGAAGAGAAGAGAAGAGAAGAAGAGAAGAGAAGAGAAGAGAAGAGAAGAGAAGAGAAGAGAAGAGAAGAGAAGAGAAGAGATGATAAACCATTTTAGTTAAAACTGTTGATGCACCCCGTGTCTGGCTGCAAACTGAGGTACAACACAGATTGTGGTCCCCTGGTTAAGGCCACAAGGAAATGGCTTATAAGCGCTAAATGAATAAAGATGGAGGTCTGCTTTATTCACAGCATTGCTCTTGCATGCACTCCAGCTTTTTCCATTTATTAAAGCAGCTCACTCTCTCTCTTTGAGATTCACATAATTACATTTCAAGGGGGAAATATTTTCCTGCTGAGTTCACCCTCCACTACTCTCTGATGCGAGGTATGGCAGGTGGCAAAAGCCTGTCAGTATTTATGTGAGACCATTAATGAGGAACGGCATTAATGCACAGGCACAGTTTTCGGAGCTTGGATCCCTCAGCTTTAAGACAAAAGACAACATCTGTAGTGTTGCTTTCTGGGTGAGAAGTAAACAGGAGGTAATATAATAGGTAGTCAGTGCTAATTAACTTGTTTTTCTCAAGAATATGCTGAACGATATATAAAGAAACTTTACCTGCTCTGTGACTCTGTATATGTAGACTTTGCCCTTTTCCCAGCCTCCACTGAAGAACATGGGCGCAGCCACCAGCAGGTTATCAGTCACTCCATCATCATCCATGTCCACTGGGGCAATCTCACTGCCATAGTATGACCCTATCTGCACAAACACATCCATCAAACCCAGACTGATGACTACTGGTGCACAAGGACATGCATTTAGTGAAGCACATCTCTTGGATATGCATAAGCTGATGTAAGCATAAAATGCATGAGCATATAGGGAAGAGTGAGTTAAGCCGTGCCTCTTTTTCCTGACACTGTCCTCAAGCATAAGAATAAGGTCATATAAATATATACAGTGGCAAAATAAACATCTCATAATATGACAATTTAAGTGCACAATCTGATTCTTAAGTCTTTACAACTTCATATCCAAGCAGTTGGTCAATTTAATCACTTATTGCTTGTCTTTAATCAGATAATTTAAGTGGTTATAAAGCAAAAAACAGCTAACTAAAGGCTTATCATTTCTCATGTGTGTCTCTCAATAAGAATCATCTGTACAGTATATGGTTTCTAAAAATAGAGTAATAATTATTCAGTTTGCAAGTTTAATAGGAGTAATATTTAAGGCAGTTTAATGTGGTGCTAATCACATGTCAAACTTTACCTCCTTTAAAAATATTCAATATCTCTGTGCTTTGTTTGTGAGAGCTAATTTATTTGCATGCTTTAGGACTGTGACGAGAAGCACATGGATTTGGGTTTTTAGTCTAGACAGTCGACTCATCACAAATGAAAGCCAGGAGAGAGATGTAGCAAATTGAAAACATAATGACCAATTGATCATTGCCATTTGTACATTGTAGCTGCTTTTCCACCCTCAGGTCAAACCGTTCTCATTGCTTAACCGTTACAATCTGTGCCAATCCGGTCCAGCCGATAAGGATTTTCCATTGTGGGACTGATAACGGAGCTCTTTGGAATGAAATACAAATGCGTCGCGTTATGGAGGATGATTAGATATTTCTTTTCAATATTAACTTGTGTTTACGTTGCTCTAATAGCATGCCAGGCCAGCTACAGAGAGACTGGTAGCCAGGCAACAGACAAGAGACCAACCGAGTGGTGACATCATTAAACGCATTCTACAGCACGGTTCAGCACAGTTAGCCAATCGTGCTGAGAATACCGGCCAGAGAACGGTTTGTAATTGTGCCGTGCCATGCTTAAAGGGTTAGTTAACCCAAAAATGAAAATTATGTCATTAATGACTGTGTCTCCCTCAGACAAACGAAGCTTGGGCGCACAAGATAACACGTCAGCAGCGTCTTACGTCAGCAGCCTCACTGCGGAGTCGTGAACGCGGACTGACAACAGACCCGGAAGAGAAGACAATGCTGAATTAAGTCGAAGTTTGTGTTATTTTTGGTCCAAAAATGTATTTTCGATGCTTGAAATGGACTACTTTGATGATGTTTTTATTACCTTTCTGGACATGGACAGTATACCGTACTTACATTTTCAATGGAGGGACAGAAAGCTCTCGGACTAAATATAACATATCTTAAACTGTGTTCCGAAGATCTTACGGGTGTGGAACGACATGAGGGTGAGTCATTAATGACATCATTTTCATTTTTGGGTGAACTAACCCTTTCAGTGTGAAGAATTGAGTCAGAGCAGCACAACGCTATTGGAGAATACATGAGCACTGTATAAAAACAAAGTTTTTGTAAGCATGTTTTTTAGCGCTTTACCTGCTGGCCCTTGAGTGAGTGTAATATAGTGAGCTCTCCCGTATTTTTCAGGGTGAAGATGATGACCTTGCCCGTGTGGTTAAAACGTGGAGCTCCTGCTACATATAACTGGCCACTGCGAGCTGACACCACTGACGTCACTGTGTAACCTACAAACGCAAAACGAGAAAGATGATAAAAGAAAATGCTTATAAATTTTAAAGGCACTATACTGGATGTATCACTATGCTTAGGACACAGTAAAGTGGAGATCAAATGAGACCAACAGAGTTAAAACATGTACACAGAAAATAATAAACAATAATAATAATACAAAAAATTAATAATAATTAGATGGCGACATATCACACTGGGGCATGTCTCGAACATTATCAGTGACAGACACGGTTCAATGTATAAGTGTGGAACCTTTACCCAGGTAAGCTCCATGGTTCTTCAGTTCATCTGGGAACTCTTGTTCATAGGAGGACTTTGGAGGGACCACTTTACCCTGACGAGTCTCCTTCAGAACAGCCCCATTCCAGTCATAAGCTCCCACAGCTCCAACTAAAATACCGTCCTGCAGACAGAGCAAAAGAATATATTCACAATTTTAGACGACACAATTTTTACATTTTACATACAATTCACTATTCTTCATTTCTGTCAACTCGTATGGCTTTAGATTTAAAGCACAGTTTCCAGTTGTTTGTGCAGAACATATTGTAGCTACATTCTTGACCTTGTTTAGCTCTCAGTAAATTCATAATACAGCGATTCACACTTTTCATCTTATTCATTCAATCCAACCAGCTCCTTCATAATTTCTCTGGAAGTGCTTTGCATTCAATTGCCATGGAAACCTCATAAACAATTTATTTCCTTAGTGATGAGTTTATTCTGCTGTAAATTATGGACAAAATGCTTGGCATCCCACACTGTTAATTATGTAGACAGTAGTCGGAGTGAAAACAAGTGGAATGGGTTCATGTTTAGAGAGAACTTAAATTCCCGGGCGGTTGCTTACATATAAACAAACAACAACGTTCCGAGCGATCCCAGCCCAGATGGAACATTCTTACCGAACTTACAGCCCACTGAGAATGTGCTGCTCGAGCTCAGTGGATACTTCAGAACTCAAACATAAACACAGAGAGCTGATAATCAGGACTTTTTGGTTTTCAATCAGAGAACAAAATGCACTGTGGATGAAACCACCAAAGTTTTCCAGAAGGCCTCCATTTTGTGTGCCATTTTAGTGTGACCTCATCCTTTCAACAACTTCTGCTTCTGCTCTACTGCATCCTGGCTTTCAAAGCATAAAAAGAGTCACATCTTAATGGTACAGTGCTGGCTGCGTGTGATGTTGAGCACCTGGTGCCCATTGCACCTCATCACCGCTACCATAAATCCATCACCGCTTTTCTTTTCTACTGAACCAGCTGCACATACGCAGGCAGAAGATGTGATAAGGGACAGACACAAAGTCACATAAAGTAACGAATCAGAACTGCCTTTAAACCTGATGCCACCAGGACTGCATTGCTTTACCTTTATCCCATGGCCCATTTTATTATCAAACCCTGGATTTCATAATACTTTTCCTGGACATATTTTTCTCATTTCCCTCTTTTGCTTGTCTAATATTTAAACATTTGTTCCTGCTAACATTATGCACTCTCCCCACAACAGTGGACACTGAAATATGGGCCTGCAAAAAAAAAAAAAGCACTGCAAGCCTGTGAACAGCGATTTGAAAGTGAATCCAAGTGTCAAGAAGAACTGCAAAGCAGATTGACCATGTAGAACCAATCTGTGTAAAAGTTAAACTGTTACAACTTGCAAATGTCTAAATGACTTCTTGTGTAAACTTACAGTTCTGGCACGATTCTCTCACTCATTAGAGTTTATGAAATAAAGTGTAAATGTAAATGTATATTTGTATATATATATATATATATATATATATATATATATATATATATATATATATATATATATATATATATATATATATATATATATATACATATATATATATATATATATATATATATATATATATATATATATATATATATATATATATATAAAAGCCATATTTAAACCTAGACAGATCCTGCTTTGGAGAATAGATTTAGGGGTATGATTTTCTCCTAGAGTGCAAACATTCTTTCCAACGACTTATCCCTCCTCTCAACACTCAAGATGCTTTTGTTGCAGATGCTCTTCCAGGCATCCAGAGGCCTGATGGACTGGATTTCCAGTCATCTCAATGGCCATCTGGAGTTTTCCTATCCGTTTCTTCCACAAAATAAGACTAGATATTAATAACTCTCATGGCAGGTTTTGCTTGCCTTCAGGGGACGGAGTGGAAAAATCGGAGGGGTTGCATCAACAAACTGTGCTGCCTGGGCAGAAATGATTAGTGTTACAGTTGGGAGCAGGTTTTGGATGGATACAGACGCACCAGGTACAGTTTAGGCTGATTTTTGGATGGACCGTAGCAGAACAGCAGGTACAGTAAGGGAGTGTCAGATGCTGAGTCTGTGCAAGCCAGTTCTAATATCAGCTCTGGGTTCAGACAGAGAAGAAAAAAATTTCCTTCTCCCCTGAGGTGCAGCTCCTCCACACTTCTCACCACAATAATCCCTTCCCTGGGAAAGCCTGGGCCTTATATTCATTTTTTTGGAATGAGAATCAGAAAGAGGCTTGTTTGAATTATCAGGGAGGAATCTTATCTGCTCACCATTGTAAAGGTATAATATTTGTGGTGTATCAGATTACTGACAGCGACATATAGAGATGACCTAAAGAAAGAGAAGAAAAGTGTTTAAGGAGACAGAAAGATAAAAAGACGGAGAGATAAGTTTTGAGTTCAAAGAAAGTAAACCTAAACATTCTCTGAACGTCTGACTTTTTGTTCAGACAAAGTTCTTAATCTGATCTCGGTTAAACTGTCTAGGTTTTACTGTCAGATGAGATGGGGGGAGCCGCGAACTGAGGAATAAAGTTGACAGAGAAATTACAAAGCATGTTTATATTTACACCAATACGCTGACAACTCCCCAAAATCAGCTTATTGAATCGATCCACTGTTCAGGTTTACATACAAGCCACTAATTTGTCAAGGCAGGTAAACCATGTTTACAAGACTTTATTAAAAAATCTGGTTATTCCTCGGTAGCGATGTCAAAAACGAATCATTTGTGTATCTGACTCCGAGTAAACCATTTGTTATAAGAGATGTGATGTTAAATGAATAAGCTGTATTTTGACTGTCTCCCTTCTACTGCAGCTGCAAGAGATGAGAACATATTTGTCAAATTTCTTGGGTCAAGAAATTTTTGCAATATTCCCTCCTCCCCTACCGTGAAACGGCTCTCTTTCTGGATGTGCTTAAATCTGCAGGACACTTTCCTGTCACATATCACACATGCACACTTATAATAAGTGGAAAGAATGCAGGTTAATGTGTTTACATCACGGTATCAGTGTAAGGGTCAAAAATCTACCTGTGTCAATTGGTGTTTATGCTTAAGCTGTTTATGAGCGTACTCTGATACCAGGTAAAAACAGGTTAACATGTTTACGTTACCACATGTAAGAATGTGCATGTAAATGCGCTAACAGAGAGATGGACACACAGACTTACCTCCACTGTGTGTGTGGAGAAGCCAGCCTGAGACATCTGGAGACCAAATGCTGTCCCATTCTTGCTAGTCCCTGCAGACAGAGACAACATGAACACACAGGAGAAAAGAGTCCACCATTTCCTACAACAGAGCATTGCACATTTGAATGATCTTAAAGAAAGAGTTGGCACAGAGAATATAGCAAAGAGATGTGGTATAAATTTGAAGATTTGGTCCAATGCAATTTACAGTGTGGTGCTGTGCAGAGATTTTACAGGCTGAGGTTATGGGCTGTGTTATGGATATGATGCAATGCTGTGTGTGGTGCCATTGTGGTAAAGTCGCCAACCCTCTAAACTGAAGATCCTCTCTCCGAGAGCGTCCACAATGTCCTTCAAAGCTGCCTCGTCTGTCACGTTAAAGAAATGCTTATCATCTGGGTCGCTAGCAATGTACTTGATCTCATTAAGGAAAGCTTCAGGGTTGATGCCTCTGCGGTTGTAGTAGCCCAGTACCTGTTGTGAGGAAGAACAACAAAAATCATTCAGCCTGAAGAGAGCTCAAACATAACACATTTCTCCTGAGAGGCTCAATAAATAGGGGAGAAAGCAATGGGCCTTTTTTTACTGGTGTCAGCAGCTGAATGTGACCGCAATGCCCATTTTAAAATAGGTAATCACACAATTTCAGCATGAGAATGGGCATCAATGTCACAGGTAAAAAAAAAAATTAAATAAAAGCAAAAAGCAGGAAAGAAAGTTAAGTAAACTGGAAGTAAGGAAGGCAATACTTACAGCGATGGCATATCTGGTGATGCCGTCCTTCTCGCTGTCCTCAATAACCTGCTGCAGGTCAGCATTGTCATGTGATTCTCCATCTGTGATGACGATCATGACCTTCTTTGCTCCTCTTCTACCTCCCTGTTTAAAGGCCTCTGAGCTGTGAATATCCATAGATAATAATTTATGCTCTGTAAATGCTATTCTTGGACTGTATTAGTAAGAAAAATGTACAATGCTGTTCAAAGGTTGAGGTCAGTATGTTACTTTTTTGAATGAAATGAATACCTTTCTTCATCAAGGATGCATGCAATGATCAGAATTGATAGTAAATACATTTATAATGATACACAAGATTTACATTTTGTTTAAATAAATGGTGCGTTTTGAACTTTCTATTCATCAAAGAAAAAAGCATCATGGTTTCCACAAAAATATTACACAGCACTGTTTTTAACATGGATAATAATAAGAAATGTTTCTTGAGCAACAAATCAGCACATTAGAATGATCATGTGACTGAAGACATTATTTTTTACAAATGTCAGAAAACAATTAGTTTAAAATAGAAACATATTTCACAAGATTATTGTTGTATTTAGATCAAATAAATGCAGCCTTGGGACTTCTTTCAAAAACATGAAAAAAATCTTATCGACCCCAAACATTTGCATGGTAGTGTACTTAAGTAGCAAGAGCTGGACGATTGTTACACTGTTCATTTTTGCTTTTATGTGCAGTACCGTGCAACACTGATTCCCAGCGCTGTGTTGGTCTCTTCTCCTCCTCGCTGGCCTATTTTACGGGCTGCTTTGACCACATCCTCCACAGAGCGGAAGTCATTTAGCTGGAACTCTGTCACCACCTTTTCTCCATATTGTAGTACTCCAACCTGACGAGCACATGATCAATCTCATGTAAAAAAATGAGGACACATTTGATACTTCGCACTGACATTGTTCAGAAAGTCTAAAACACCTGAATCTGTCCCGGTCCAACGTGGAATTTCCGCAGGATGTTGATAAGGAAGTCTTGAACTTCATTCCAGGGGTAGATTGAATTTGAACCGTCCAGGACTATAACTATGTCCATGTATGTCTCACACCCTGATAAGGGAAATTAGAAGTTTTTGATGCCTTTGGCGGATAAAACACATACATTGGTAGTCATTCTGTTCAGAAGCAAATTTTAGGAATTTGATTCTTTAGGTCTGTGATTCTTTCGTCAAAAAATATTATATTCTCAGATCTTTCTTTATGAGCAGTCATGATCATTTTCTTTTTAAAAAGAAAATTAATTCCACAATATATTGCCTATGACAGATCCAGAAACTGTCATGGCCAAATTCAACATAAAAATAAAGTCCACGGTTGGAAAGTGGAAACATATTGCCGAAATGTCACTGCAAAAACTGTCCTAGTTAAATCAAGGGTGCAGGTGCATTGTGCTTACTTTGGAAGGCAGGAGCGATAGTGCGGGAAAACTTGAAGCTGGCATTGACTCTGGAGCAAATTCCAGTGCTGTAGTACGAGCTACCACATTCGTACGACCAAAGGGGACCACAAGCCTTTGAATTATCACAAAGAGTATTAAGCGCACCATTAATAAATTCATTTAAGAATTACATGCTGATTATGGCCTCATTTGGCATAAAATTTATGATTCCATAGTGTTCAACGGGGAATGGATGATGTTTAAACACTTAACAATATTAGTGTTGTAGACCGTTTAAATGCCAGATTACTTTAATATACAGTAACACTAAATATGCATTATTATCTGACCAGACATCCAAAACATTCAACTCACCACAAAGCTGTTGTCTTTAGGGTTGGACGAAAGGGTCATTCCAAGTCTCATTTTATCCTTTCGTTCAGAGACATTTGTCAAGGATATCCTTCCTTATGAAAAAAAAACATTAACAAATGTTGCAAATGTGGAAGCAAAATAAAATGCTGTGCTGTAAAATCTGACCACAGTCCATATGTGGCATATGTACTTTAAACAGGGACTTCCTCTAACAGTAAACATATTTGTTAACTCTGTCTAGACATTCCTGACTTGATCTGCAGTGTGCATCTGTTATGTGTGTGCATCTATAAGCATACACATATTGAAACTGGCAGAGTGGTTGTATCGACACACTTAAGATTATATAGAACACATATGCTTGACATACTGTAGATGTTGTGCTCTGTAATGAAAAACCCAGATGTGTACGTTTAAACTCAAGATCAGGGGTGTACTTGGATGAATAAACCTGTCCCCCCAGACCCACCCACCCAGCCTCCTTTGCTTTTCACAAGGTATGCCTGGTAACACTTTGCCCAAACCACAACTCTTACCCGTATTGTGGAAGCTTTGTGAAGTAATTATTTGGTGCTAGTAAATAACTACAGTTCCTTTTGAAGTGTGTTTACACAAGTATTTATGCTAATTATATACCTAGTATTTATAATCCAGTATTAATCTCATAAACTAAATTACTGACAAAAATTTAATTAACGAAGGGTTGTGTATTCACCAATGATAACAAAGAGACGTAAAATGATTTATGGTATGGAAAATTGGTTACACTTGAACTTACTACAGTAATAAGAGTAAATTATGCATAATTACAAGTAACTATTAACTAACCCTAAACCAAACCCTAACCATAACTTTATAGTTAGTACATGTAGTTAATTAATATTACTCAAAACTAATTTGAGAACTTATTTTGAGTACAATGTAACCTTAAAATAAAGTGTAACCAAAAAATAATAAAAATAAAATTTGATAAAAAAGAATGCTGAAAGATAACGTTTTTTTTTAAGAAAAATATTTAATAAAATTACAATTTATTACAATATTTCAGAAACCATACCAAGATTGAGTTTGGAGCAGCTGGGTCCTCCAGATCTCCTACTTAAGGGACATTTGTACACATCTCCTGTCTGATGCTGTCCATTTGTTTCCAGTGGGGCTCCAACCAGTAACCTAGGAACATCCACAATCCAAACATTTAAATATTATCTTTGACACAGTCATCTAACAGAAATGTCAGAAAAAAAAAACACCTAAGCACAAAGCAGGTGTGTGATCCACTTCCCTGTAAATAATACAGCCAGAAGCCTGTTGATTTAAGCTCCCTATGAAAGCAGGGACGTTTAAAGGAGGTTAGAGGAAGTGAATCAATGAGAGATGGCAGGTGAGTGGAATCTAACGGCAAAGGAATGTTTAAACAGGTTTAAGCTGAATGTTGATGTCTGAGGTAATGTATCGATTGAAGCGCGCAGGGCGGTTAGGTATGTGGGACTCTGCTGAGATCTGTTTGTGTGCATGTTGAAATATGTATCCTATGACCCAGACTGACTAAACACATTGCTCCATTAACGCTGGCATGCTTTACACGTAATACTGCTCCTTCAGAGAGCAATCAGGGACACACACATCATTGAGGTGCAGTAGCAGTAGCACTGTAGGGAGCAGTACGCACTTTTCACGGCTCTCAGAAGCATGCAGCTTTTAAAAGCAAAGGCCGTCACTTTCACTAAGCAGCCGTGGAGGACTCATTTAACTAGTTACAGATCACTGGAATACTAGGCATCCTTAAACACAGCAAGATGTGTACTTTCAGCTGTTTATGCAAGAGACGCAGAATTCTTTCATGCTGATAGTGGTCTTAAGGGAGAGAGAAAACCTGTTTTACTTCACATTTATGTGCCTGTGCCAGGTCATGATGGGCTCTTAAATGTCATTCAGAACTTCATAATTAGTTAATGGTGAGGTGGTCCTATTAAATAGCCAATCAGATGTAAGGCAGTATATTTGCATTGGGGGTCAGAGAGTGAAAAGAAAACTAATCATGGGAAACAAAAGTCCATTTATTGCAAAAAAAGCTATTTTACTATCCATGGGTTATTTGTCTGCATTTTTAGAAGTAGCTCTCATGTAAAATGCTACATTTTCTCATGAGCAGCACAGCATTACAACTCAGAGGTCCGTTAAAACAAATGCATAGTTTTCACACACACGTCTGGTTCGCTATCTTTGTGGGGACTCTCCATAGACATAATGGTTTTTATACTGTACAAACTGTATATTCTATTCCCTTACACTAACCATACCCATTAACCTACCCATCACAGGAAACCTTCTGCATTTTTACATTTTCAAACAAACTCATTCTGTATGATTTATAAGCTTGTTTCCTCATGGGGACCTCAAGTTAGGCCCCCACGATGACATGGGTCCCTATGAGTCAGTGTGCATTCAGGCTGAAGTCCCCACCGTAAATTCTTTTGGGGTCAAGCAAAACGTCACCAGACCCACCAGACCCTGCTATTTTCAATATACATGCTACCCCTTGGTTATATTATTAGAAATAATGACATTAGTTTCCACTGTTATGTTGATGATACACTGTTAAATATTTCATCATGAAAGAGATGTTGTCAAGTTGAGTGCGTTAAAGATATAAAATATGTTTCTTAAAGATATAAAGTATTTGATATCCATTCATTCTTCCATTCAATTTAGATATGACAGAGGTATTACTTAAAACCTGTACACAGAATCTCCTAAAATACAATTTGCATCTAGAAGGATGTACTGTTACTTCATCCTCTACAGTTAAAGACCTGGGCGTTATATTAGACGGCAACTTGTCTTTTGAAAATCATATTTCATGTTGCAAAAACATATTTCTTCCACCTCGGAAACATCGCCAAGCTACGGAACATGCTATCAGTTTCTGATGCAAAAAAAAACTAGTTCACGCATTCATGACCTACTACTAGGTGGATGTCCTGCATTCTCAGTAAACAAGCTACAATTCATCAGATCAAATGGACATGTACATATATTGCTTGAAATGTTATTAACAGTAGCTACGCTAATTATTTTCCATTTGCTTTTCTGTTTCTACCTTGGGATGCCCATTAGAGATTACACCAGCTCCAGTTTGGATCCAGCCTCTTATGAAGACTTCAGATGACACCAACCCCTGCAAAGACTTTAGATGATGCCAACTATGTATCAACATACAAAACTGACAACTTTTCTATATATTGTGATAAAAAAAATGTGAATAATTGCATTAACAAGGCTCATTGTTTCTGCCTAAATAAATGCATGATGTTAGCTAACTTCATGATTTGTATTATCTTAGAACTGTACTTTTCTGTCATATGGAAATTACTTTGAAACAGTTACCTCAGATAACAGATTACTCTACATTGTTTTGTACTGTAGAAGCTACATGGAAACAATATCGTGACAAGAACTATACAAAAAAATGTGAATTGAATATTTCATATTTAAAAACCCTCTTCATCATATATGAAATATTCAAAACACAAAGGCATTAACACAGCCTGCCACAATGAAAATATTTAAAAGCACCCCATCTCACACACACCAATAATCACCACATCTAAATAGGATTCTAACAGGTGGTAAAGGTTAATGCTCTGAACAGGAGCAATACCCACGCAGGGACAGTGTGATTCAGGGAGCGATATCTGACACTAGTTTACTGCAGATCCAGACCTCCATGAGTGTTCTACCATAGGCCAGGGGTCAACATCATGGGCCCCTCGAGAAAATATGTCTCTGTTTGGAAAGCTTCTCCGGTGAAGCATTCCAACTAAATCTGGATCCAGCCCCCCAAACAAATGGATTTTACCTATTACAGTTCAAATATAATTATAAGACACCCACAGGGTATTTACAGTGGAAATAGGGAATGCAGAAGAAATAGCACTGCAGATGTATGTTGACTGTGCTCTGCCTCACACAAACAAAATTAACTGACAGTGACAGTTTATCACTGTGTCTTATGTAAATATGAAATTTCTGTGATATAAAGATATTTGGATAAACAAACCCTCTACGTTTGACATGGGTTTAAAATCAGCATGAAATAAGGAAATAAGTTTACACATAAAAAAAACAACCAGAGTCTCCAGTTAAAAGTTAATCTAAACATTTTCAAATGTCTCTGGAAATGATTTTGCACAGAAGGAGCTCAGACTGTGTGCATATTTTCACTGCTATTAATATTGTGAATATTACTGGTGTTATAGCGGCTTTTGGCACTACACTTTACACTTGAGTTCAGCTCGGGACACACTTACCTAAACAAAAAATTGGAAAGAAGGAAGTATGAAAGAGAAATAGAGAGATGAGCATGAGAAAGAAGGCCATTGTTGCAGTGATTTAATAGTCTAGTCAAACTTCCAGGGCAATGACACAGTGAGCTGTTAAAACAATCAGGCTCAGACTCATTAAAGTTCATACTTTTTTTTTTTCTGCGGCAGGGCTCCAAAAGGCTAATAGCATGAATGAAACAGCCTCGCTAATACACAACCTTTACATATTCAATCTCCCACAAAAGTGCTGGACGAGCGGCCCAAGTCCTTTGGAAAAAGAGGAAAGGGTTTGCCATTAATAGACAAATGTTTTTCACATTTGGAGAGTTAAAAGACTTTGTTCATGCATGGTACCATGGCGCTGAGGTCTATGAAGTGCCAGTGAGTCCACAGATATGCTGTTTCCTTACTTTCATAGAGAAAAAGCAGAGATGCTTCTGAAATCACAGCCTGTGTGTTATTGATTTAAAAGAGCAAGTTAAACATCACAGAAACCTCAGTGTGACATTACCACGAAACCTAACACATTTGTGCTGTTACTCATTGTAAAGGTAGTGAAGCTAGTGAACTAGAGCAACACACCTCACATAAAAACCTATAAAACTACTGGGCATGTTGGTTTTATCTAATCATTACTGCTTTGTTAACCAACACATTCTTGTAAATATGATTTTTCTACACAAGAAGTGTAAAAGAAGGTTTGTGAGCTGTACTAGCCTAGGTTTGAGTCTAGAGATGAAGAACGCTTCAACCCTCCTGCTGCTTTTGGAATTCACGGGTCACAGGCCAGACAAAAGTCAAAACTCAGCAAGAAATTCAAACTGCAAAACTCTCAAAAAATAAACAGGCAGGCGTATGTGTCCACATTTGTCTGTTCATCCCTAGGGATCTGTCAGGTCAATTCTGTGGATGGATGTGCAACTGTCAATGGCCACCCAAGGAAAAATCTCACTGGCAGCCAGAGAGACATCAGAAAAATAACTCAAGTATAATGAACATCTTACGCTGAGAGATCTTTGCAATACCAAAATAGAACAAATTCTCACTGATTGCATTGCAAATGTCAAACAAGAATGTGTGTCTGTTACATAACCACATTTCCGTCTATAGTTGTATAAAGTCATTATTGTACCCTTTCAACTTTGTCCATGACCACTGATGATGGATCAACACAGACATTTTAATAATGCAAAAAGTTTCCTCTTTTGTATTGTCTTGCAGTTGTAGCCTGGTCCTGCCAGACTCTCGTACATTTCATTTGTACAGAGAGTCTGGCCACTCTCCATTGACAAGCGTTAACTTCCTTGAAGGCGGGTACTCTGTTGAAGTTTAAAACTATTGGATCTGCCCAGAGCCACTCTGGATCTGCCATAACCAATTGGTAACGTTTGGTCGCGACGTATGTCTTCTCAAACTTGCGCACGACATCAACGTCATCGTTCTCATCCACTCCCTCTGTTCGCTGATTGGACCGGTTACAATTTGACCGGAGAAAACCAGAGAATATACCGCAATCCCAGACGGAGTACTGAAGGAAAATTAAACTTGAGCGGAAGCACGTATGAGGGCGGAGCCGGGCTAGTTGTAAATGCTTCCTCTCCATCTATGAGCTCTGACCATTTCACACTACTACAGCAGAAAGTGAGAGATGGTAAGAAATAGCAAAGGAGAGTTGTTCTCTTTTGGATTACTAACAGCTGAATGTAATAATGGCTGCAGATCATGTGCTGTAGCTTTTAAGAGCTGTATAATATACAATACGGTTCAAAAGTTTGGGATCAGTAACATTGAAAAAATACTTTTTCTGCAAGGATGCTTTAAATTGCAAATTACAAAAGTATTTCGAATAAATGCTGTTCTTTTGAACTTTCTATACATAAATTTATACTGAAAATGCATCACAGTTTCAGTAAATATTAGAGGGCATAATCTTGAGTACCTATAGAGTAGTATTGCATCCTTCATATCTCCGAAGAGTCTTAAGTTTTATCATATTTATAAAAGACAGATGTTCTCTACAGATTCTTTCCAAAAATAACCAAACTTATGAAGGCGTGCAGTGGACGGAGCTAAAGAATCTCGAGCACACACACATACTCCCTGGATAACTTTCGATTCACTATACGTTCGTGTTGTTATCATTATATGCACTTACGCGTGTCGATTGCCAACAAAACACAGACATTTGATGCAGTTTTACTCACCTCCTGCGGTTTCGACTCATGACCGGAAACAAACAAACACACTTGCAGAACTCCGTTGCTGCTCCAGAAAAACAAACTTCATCTACTGTTTCCTTAAACAAACATCTAATTTTGGCATGGGTTTGAAACGAGCATGAAATAAGGAAATAAGTTTACACCGGAGTCTCCAGTTAAAAGTTAATCTAAACATTTTCAAATGTCTCTGGAAATAGCTTGTCTCTGGGTTGTCTTTCCCTGATACACACTTCCTTAGTAACATTGTTGATTTTGTGGTTGACTTCATAAAGGGTCATACTCGAAAAAAAAAAAAAAAATTTTCCGAAACTGTAACTGTATATAAGGAAGTGATATACAGCATGCGCTGCCGAGAGTCAACAGCTTTCATGCATGTCTTTCAAAATAAAGTTTTCATTCAGTAAAAACATGTTGTAGTTTCTTTGACTGCACACTCCGTGACCCGCTCAAAATGGTCTTGCGATCCACCAGTTGAGAAACACTGACATGTCCTGACCCGAGTCCCTCTAGCACTCTGATGATGGTAAAAGAAGAGCCATCTCCATACAGTGTTCATTGGACAACTCATAGGAAGCATGTGGGTGTTTTGGGGCACAGGATATTTTCATGGGTAATAAATATTTTAACTATTCCAGGAATCTGTTCTGGTATACACATGCCTCTTGGAGCTCTTAGAAATATAAATTATCTGTGTTTGTGACTGTTTCATATTGACTTGTGTGTGTTATACACATTTTCTCACTTTACATCCTTCCTTTAAACACTGTTGTTCAAAAGTTTGTGGTTGGCAATAGATGTTTTTATTAGAATTTTTTTTAATGTAAGTTATTTCTGTAATGGTAAAACTTGATTTTCTGCATTTATTGCCCTTGACTTCAGTGTGTTGATTTTGTGCTCAAGAACTGTTTCTGTAACCCTAAAATACCACTTAATTTTCACTTTGTGTTATCTTGCATATTTTTAATTGACTGTGGTGGCTCATACCCAGTTACTAGCTTTATTGTATTAACAAAAACTAATTTGGGACAGCTATTTAATAGCCTTACCTTATACTAATTTAGGAAATAGGTACAATTAAAATAAAAGAAAAAATTAGTTATGGCCTAATAACCATGGGAAATGTGGGTCCTATGGTCAAACCAGTTGAGGAACACTGCTCAATGTGATACTAGTAGTGTTAGTTGGTTAAGTTGGACAAAGCAGTTGGATGCAAAGCACACTCTAAGGGTGTGTTGACACTTGTAGTTCAGTTCTCTTGGTTCTTTTGATTCGAACCATAAAAAAAAAGAAAATTATTATTTTAGTCTTGGTTTGCTTAGCATTCACACAGCCATTTTTAAGTCTGAACCTAAACATAAAAAAGGGCATATTTTTTGCGACCCACCTTTTCAGGAGTCTCAGTGCACTTGTTTGACATACTGTCACTTTTGGTGACATGAGCAAACCCCCCCTAAAAAATTATAATTCTGTTTTAAAATTAAATTAAACATGCTTGTTTAGTGGTTTACATGGCACGGAAATATAAGGTTTATCCAATTGCAAAAAAAGCTAGACACTAATTTGTGGAATATAGGCTTGTTTTAACATGATAATTTCAAAGTTTCTAGCCTGTAATTATGTATCTGCTATTAAACATGGTAGGCAACTGCTGAAATTGTTCCAATATACAGTATACAGGGCAATGTCTGTGTCTTGGAACATGTATAGTGAACATGTTCCAAAGAATCATGGTGTACTGACCTGAAATAAAGTGCTTATTTTAATATAGTATTAAGACTCAGAGAGAAAAATATGAGAGAACAGCAACTATGTACTCCGTTCTAGTCCATGGTTTCAGTGACCACAGCTGATGTGTGTGTTGCCAGCCTCTTTCCTCATTTTCCTACACCACAAAACCCCTTCTGTGCCTCTGAAACTGGGATAACACCTTTTTCCACTGCATGCTGCTGTGATAGGACCCTCACTGCACCCGAGAGAAAGAGAACGAATAGTGAATAATACTATAATACTCATACCATTTTAGCTGTTGACTCATTATTTTATATTCATATTTTCACATAACAATAGTAGGTATATGCAGTAATCAGTACACTATTATTCTATATCGAACATAGCCAGATTCAAGGATAAAGTGACAGGAATGAATAATTGGATGATAGTCTTTTTCTATTATCATTATTCCATTCCCCTTTAGCTTCCTGATTAGATTTCAGATATGAAATTATATATTATATGATAAAAAAAACATTATGATATGAAACCAAGCTACAACAGGTAAACATGTCAGCTGTATGACACTTCACTGTGGCCAACAATGATGCTAGAGTAGTATTAGTTGGGCTCGTTGCTAAAAAGAGCTTTACAACTGGTTCAATTTATTACCTCCAAACATGACACCTTGAACAGCATTATTTTCTATAAAAAATTATATATATATTGTGTGTGTGCAACATTAAATATAATGTGCTGATATGATATGATATGGCTGATGTGATATATGATTGATATGATATATGATATATGATTGATATGACATGATATGATTGATATGTTATATGGCTGTTATCATATGATATATGGTTGAAATGATGATATATAATATGGTTGATATGATATGATATGATATGATATGATATGTGATATGGCGGATATGATATGATATATGAAATGGCTGATACCATATGATATGCCAAATTTGATATGGTTGATATGATATATGATATGATTTGATATATGACTTATATTTTATGATATATGATATGACTAAGATTTGATAAGACATGATATGGCTGATATGATATGATATGATATTATATATGGCTGATATCATATGATATATAATATGGTTGATATGATATGTGATATGGCGGATATGGTAAGATATATGAAATGGGTGATATTATATGATATGATATGCCAAATTTGATATGGTTGATATAATATGATATGATATATTATAGTACTTATATATGATATATGATATGACTGAGATTTGATAAGACATGATATGGCTGATATAATATGTTATATGATATATATTATGGCTGATGATATATGACATGACATGACATGATTTTGATATGCACTGAAATTTCCAAAACATTTGTCAAAAAAATTGAGGGCAAGGGACTATGACCCTGCCTCAGAAAGTCTCTGCGGAGCCCGTCAAGCATCATGTCAAAGCTTTAGAGTCATTTCAGTGAATATGATACTGTACTGAAAACTGCATGAAAAATAAGTTGAACTGTCAGAGTGTATTGTGTGTTGTCCACGCTGAAAGGCTTCAGGGCTGTGAGAGAGGTGAGACACAGCTAGACTCCATTACTTTCTTGGACTAAACATTCTCCTCCGAGGATCTGACTGTGCTAATCAAGACATTTCCTGACTCAAACTGTGTGAGAGCACCAGTACACACACACACAAGTAAATATCAAGCAGTGTCTCAGTGTACAAAGCATTTCTCCTGTTCAAACAATCTGAAGTAAACTTACCGCATAATGACAATTAGCTACCAGGCATCTACAGCCTCAATTCCTGCTCAACCCTTTTCCTCTCCTTTCCTCTCTGAGAGAAGGCATTGCTGGCATCAAAAAAATATTAAATTAAGTTTGTCAACTTAATAAAAATATTCTATTAAATTTATTAAGTGTTAGCTTTTTCATTTTATTATCTCAGCACACAGGTGTATCCTTGCAGCGCTGCTCGCAATATACATCTAGTGACATTTGTTAATTGGGCTTTCACTCAGGTTATCTTGTCATTATGTCTAATTTATTCTTGTGTAAGTGCTCATTCACAGCACACATATCCTAAACAACTTGAATATGAATTTTTATTATTTTTTATAGAAGTGACACACAAACAAGAGCCAAGCCAGACACACATGCCACACTGAAAATGTCCTCTGGCCTGTTAATGGTTTCCAGATGCTGTGTGAATGGGGCAGAGACAGAAAGGGGGTCTGTTTGGCAGCCGCTCACTTGAGAAAGTCTTTGTTGATATCACCCCACATCAGTCCAGCTAAACTGACAACATTCTCACATCTAACTACAGACCACGCCATTACCTAAGGAATGTGAGATAGAATATATCATTTTCACGATACCAGGTACAATGGGGTGGGGGTGGGGGTCTTCATTACAATGAGAAGCAGATGAGCTGGATTCTCTTGCAGGCTTATACCAAACAAACATGAGGTCCTTAACACAGTTCCATGGTATGAAGATAAGGGGTGAAAAAGGTTTTTCTTTGCAGGCACACTTATTATTTCAAACACACACACACACACAGATATAGACATATGGCTGGGTTTCAGGTGAGCTGTGGCCAAGCAGACAAAATGGGATGCCAGATTTGAATCAAATTGCCAAAGCAAAGAAAGATGGTGTTATCACAATGATGGACGACAAATGTTAAACTCCTTCCAATTCTCATAACCCCCTAAAAGCATCATAGGTGGATTTTCCTTTTAAAAGATATCTCAATTTACTTGTGATGAAAACTGTATAAATCATGAGGAAATGAGATCTAAATGAGAGATGCAATGAAAAACAATTCACTATTTTATTAGACATCTTACTGAATTACACTTCCTACACTTCAAGAGCTGCACACACAGACAGACATTTTTGACAGATGAATGTAAATAAGCTTCCAGACTATGATTTTGCACACAACCAACATGCTTTAGACATTTGTGAGGGTGTGTAAAGGATGACAGCATTTTCATTCTTAGGTGAACTTTCCCTTTAAGATCAAGCGAAGAGGAATTCAATAAGTGCTTCTTACCACTTCTGTCCCCCAGCCATGTGCTGTTGGACAGTGTAGCCAAACTGCGTCTGCTTGGGGCCCTTTATGATCCTGTGATTTCTGGTGTCAATATTGAAACAGTCATGGAACCCTGTAAACAGACACAGACAATTCAAATATGAATATCATTCACAGCATGCTTGGAGAAAAGACTACACTTACTGGCGATAGCAATAGATTCTGTGAGCCAAGGAGTTCCAGCAATGACCCAAAAATAAGAAGCAAAATTTAATTGTGGCTAAACAGGTTTCTGCCAGCACAAAGCGAATTAAACAGTAGTGCTTCTAGTCATGAGCGACACTGGATGTAATCTGTTCTTACAGACAGTAAACAGAGAGGAAAGTACACCTTATTTTTTGTTATTTGGCCTAAACCATTTAAGGACAAATATGCACAGACTTAAAGAAAATGGAGTGTGGAAATGTATTTCAAAATGTAAGTCATTTTTACATTCCATTTTCTCTGAATAAGTCATTTTACTCAGATTTGGCTTATTTACTGAATTCTGACTTTGTAGTGAGTATTGCCTATAATGTAAATGACTGAACAGCAACGAGTAACCCTATTAATTAAAGATCTGCATTATTTTCAGGATTCTTAAAGATGTGGTCCAGGAATCCTCCTTACATGGAAAATAATCTATAGACAATAATCTATAGAATAATCTTTCATCTCATTCTGAATACAGACTGTGATTGTTTTTATCTCCATCAAAGTTCAATGGTGTCTCTGTTTGCACACGACATGCCTGTATGGCTTATGCTTGTGTTCTGATGGGCCCCTTATAGACTACAAGATCCTGGTCACTGGATTAACAATCACCTTCATGGAGGTCCAATGCCGAAACCCCTTCATAATCAGTCTAATGCAGGAGAAAGCCTGCATGATTTTCCCCGCTTGACCCGACAATCTCCATTTTTGTCAACAGACTCTGGTGTGAGAGACACAGGACTATTGGACTTCATTATGGATGAGACTAAACAATAAAGCTGTCAATCACCACAACAGTTTTGACTGTCTGTCAATCAAAAAAAAAAAAAAGACTGAAGTAAGGAAGTTACATCTACAGGCAGGTCCAATTTCAGTCAAAATCAAGACTATTTTGTCTTTTAAGTTGCTTCCTGTCAGCACCATAATTATGGCTTAACTTGAAGCAAAGGCTGAAAAAGATGACTGTTTAGGCTACAGATACTTATAGATCCTTTTTTAAATTAAAGGCAGTCCGCCCAAAAAAATGAAAATTCTGTCATCATTTACTCACCCTCATGTCATTCCAAACCTGCATGACTTTCGCTATTCTATGGATTAAAAGAGAAGGAATAAAACAAATAAATGAAATACAAATTCTTCAGTACTTTCTTTTGTGATCCAAAGAGAAAGCCATACAGTTTTGAAATGATGAGTAAAGAAATCTCAGTTAAGTAAACAATATAATTTAGTATTTAGACTTGAGCAATTTTATTTATATATATATATATATATATATATATATATATATATTAGATGCACATCGCAAAGGTGGCCTTTTTCATGTTAGAAGCCATGTGGATAAAGATGAATATTCATAAGCATGGATCTTAAACTAAATCTAAAGCAGGTGCTGAACTGAGAAATATATAAAACAAATCTTTGATCCAAGTGTGAACACAATGATTAATTTATCTGAGAATTACATTAAAGACATTGTTAATCTCAAATCTGAATGACAGCATATGGATGTCATAACCTCGAGTTGAGAGAATGTATCCGTTTGACAAAAAAATTAATAAAAAATAATAAAAGGCAAGGATGCAGAAAGCATACAATGGGTTCTGATGAAAGGCCTCATTCTGGCCTCAGGTCTCTTTGCCTCAAGTGTGGCCTCTGTACAAATGGAAAAAACAGAGGGGAAACATCCATCTCCTCTGGATTCAATTAAAAGACTTTTAAAGAAAAGGTCTTTCAAAATAAAAATATATATTTTTTTTTCCAGCTAAAATGAAATAATTTATTGATGACAATGCTGATAAGTACAATGCCTGCTTCATGCAGGGATGTAGTTTCCATTCAGCATATTATATCTTGCAGAGGATTGATGGATGAGATGAAGAGATCTTCCCATTAGTAGAGGGGAGAGAAGAGAAGTGAAGAGCTTTCAGCATCTTTTCTCTCTCTCTCCCACGTTCTCTTTTTGTAGACAAAAGTATGAATGATGACAGGCTACTGTAGTACTGTAGGGATGATGTAAAAGCATTTTTGCACATTAATCTGCTCAGGCACAAGAATGCATGGGGAATAATGTGGACCACATGTTTTTCCTAGCCTCATTTTTGGTCACTGCCTTTTACAGAAAGTGATAAACAGTTTTTGAGTGATGCTGCCAGTTACTGATGTTTTATTCAGCAGTTCTGTATGTCCCACTGTGAACTGCAATGAAGGCTTATATAGGGAAACTCAAAGTGACCTGGTCCACACACACAGACTTATTCTCATCAGATCCTCTGTTCCATGCCCTTCTTTCTTCCAAAGCAAAAAGATAAAAATGTGTATTTGACAAACGGATATCCTAGTTTCATGCCTCAACCAAATTTGAAAAGTATAATGCATTTCATTATATATATAATAACAATTTGAATATATAAATTGTCCTGCTATAAATATACAAATCTACACTTGCATTCAAAAGTTTGCGGTTGGTAAGATTGTTTCATGTTTTTAAAGCTCAAGCTGAATTTATTTGATTTAAAATACAGAAATCTTCTGAAATATTCATACAAATTAAAATGTGTTTTTCACTTTAATATGTTTTAAAATGTAATGAATCTCTGTCTTCAGTTTTGCATGATCCTTCAAAAATCATTTTATGATGCTGATTTGTTGCTCAAGAAACATTTCTTTTTTATTATCAATGTTGAAAATAATTGCGCTGCCTGACATTTTTGTGGAAAATTAGATTTTTGATTAATAGAAAGGGTTTTTTTGTGTTTTGTAGTAAATGATTGTAGTAAAATGTTTTTACTGTCACTTTTATTGCTGAATAAAAGTAATTACTTTCTGGGAAAAAAAATAAAATAATAATAATTCTGACTCTTTTCTGACTTTTTTTTGTTCATCTTCTGCTTCCTGCTCAGTTGAATATCAGACAAAAATATGATATTTCCAGACAAAAAGAGAGATCTAGCATTAAATAAACTGGATCTAACAAACTCATAATTACCTATAAACTCATATAATTACTGGAAGCATATAATTCAAATACTTTTGCACAAATTGCAACACTGTCCAGACGTCCTTTTGATCTTTTCCCCAAACATTCTCCTGAAAGACATCTTTATAAATAGCCACAAAAATGAGAATCTTGCACATGCATGAATCTATAGATCCATTGGCTGACCAGTGAAGAGGAAAAACCTAATAACACCTGTGACAATTTTACTTAGGTCTAAGATTTTCCCCCCCACAAATTCTCTCCCAGTCATTGATCACTTTTTCCAAAGTGCTGGTTTAAATACACATCTAAGGCATCCAGTCTGTTACTGAAACCAAATTGTCCCAGACACCATCTGAGAACAGCCTTAACCTTGAAAGAAGAAAGAAAAAAAAAACCTAAGGGAAAAAAGAATGAGAAAGAGAGGGGAGTAAGGTTCTAGTTTCCATTTAAAAGCCCTAACGTGGCAGACACTTTAATATTCTCTGTAATATCAGCAGGTCCTATAGAGTGGGTTTCCTGTGTGTGGATTTCTTTGCCCAGATAAATAAACCTCAATACAGTGGCTGCAAGGGTTGCGCTGTGTGTCCAGGCCAGGCCTGCGCTGTTTTGGACCACAACCAAGCTACAGGAGCCACACCACAGTCATCTGACAGAGAAGCTCCAGTCTATGAGAATGTCCATTCTATGCTCTAGTCTATGAGAATGTCCATGAATCATGAAGTCTAGCAAACTGCCAGAGCTTGACAGACACATGGTATAGTAGTCTGGATGCAAAAAATAAAATGTTCACAAAGATGCAGGTTCAAATGTTCCAGTCTCATTCCCCTATTTCTATACATTGTCTTTTAAAGGGCACCTATTATGCAAAATTCACTTTTATAAGGTGTTTGAACATAAATGTGTGTTGGCAGTGTGTGTACACAATAACCCATTGTAAAAATCCACCCACTCCTTTTTTTTTTTATCCCCATAAATCATAAGGAGTGTCTCAGAACAAGCCGTTTCCAGATTCCTGCAGTGTGACATCGCACTGCAGAGGCCCCGCCTACACATGTTGATGGACACTAACATACTAGCACAGACCCCTCCCTCAGAGAGCTGAGCTGTTCACAGCCCGCCATGTTTATCTCCTCGCCAGAGAGCATTAACAGCAGCATTCAAGTAAGAAATGTGTTCTTATTAAAGCTACTAAAGATCAGACAGTCAAGAGCAGTGAGTGAATTTCTGTTTATCTTCTGTTGTTTGATAGAGAACTAGTCTAGTTTAATAGACTACTTGCGGATGTGCTGACATCCAGCTCTGTTCGCATGCGACAGGAACATGTGTGAGTGTTTAAGTTGAGAGCGATAAGGCTTTAAAACGCATGCAGATGATAATATTTCAGGATGACGAAGAACTGCAATGTCACATGAATGTGTCTGCAGAGATGATCATTAAAACAAACAGATATCATGTTCCAGTTTTCATTCCGTGTTCACTGCTGTGAATGAGCTGTGAACGAGATGTGTAGGCTCCGCCTTCTCTGCAGCTCATTTGCATTAAAGGAGCCATGCACAGAACAGCTCATTTTTCTTCAACCCCAAAATTGCCATTTTCAAAATGGTATATTAAATGATCTGTTAGGAATTTTGATCTGAAACTTCACAGACACACTCTGGGGACACCTGAGACTTATATTACATATTGCAAAAAGGGGCATAATAGGTGCCCTTTAATTAGCAATCTTTCACATATTAAGACAGCATCTTCACTGAAAACTTAAAATACATACTGAAGCACTACATACTGATGTATCAATACCTTGTAATTAAAATGTTGATTATGAGCATTGTGAAAATACACACAACGTCATGCAAAAATAGAGGTGTTACTACCTGTTGATATTCAGAATTTTTTTTGTATTATGCTATATGCTTATTATATGCTTTCACCAGACAAAAATAAGCAGATGTGCTTGAGCTGAGTAAGTTTTCTTTGAGTAAAATTTATGTCAAGATCATAAAAATGTATAATCAAGTTAAGTAAAGTCACCTTCATTTATATACTGTAGCACTTTATACAATATTGTTTAAAAGCGGCATCACATGCATACAGGGAAAATTCAAATATGAATCAGCTCTATAAAGACAGTAGTGTTATTTTTCAGCTCAAACACATTTATTGTTGATCCAGTTCAATTCAATAACTGTGTAAGGTTCATCAATTAAAAACCGAGTTCAATTCATCTATAATTTAAAAAACATTTTAGTATAGCTTAAAGAGTAAAGTATGATTTTAAGTAAATTCCTATGTTCACTACCAGTGGACTAGCCTCTGTCGCCTCTGGCTTGGCTTGCTCAGTTGGGGAAAAAACTATTTTTCAAATATATTTCAAAATAAATCTAATTATTAAACTAAATTAACCATATAGACCAAATTACTTATCTAATTACTGATCTAAACCCCACATTGTTACTGTATGATAATCAAAATATATTCTGTTGCATTATTTTTCTGTGTAACACTGTGAAGCTGCTTTGAAACAATCTGCATTGTTAAAAGCGCTATATAAATAAAGTTGACTTGACTTGACTTGACTAGCCTACACAAAAATTCAGATACGCAGAATTAGGAACATATCTGTTTTATATAATTATTCTAATCAATATTTTCAAACAGTGTACGTTTAATAAGTAAAATATAATAAAACTATGTAAAAAAGTATATAGTATACATAAAGTATAATAGGCTAATCAATCAAAAGATTAAACAGTTAAGCCAAGTATACTTTGAATACTTAATTACTGTTAAGTATATCTCGATCAGAAGATTGTTGAAGTATACTTAGATGCCAAATATACTTAGACTTTTCTGTCAGTTTAAGTCAAGTGCAATTTTAAATATAAAATAAACGTATAACGTATTGAATAAACATATTTTTCGTTAGGGTAGGCTATACTTGAACTGGGCTATATATACTTCTCAAAAAGGATGTATAACTTGGTGATGACAAAGATATAAGACAAAAGTCCAGCCTACAACCTGCAGCTGTAATACATCACAGTAGTCCACTTAAAAACGATCAGTGCCAAATGCCCAGACACTGAAATCTCGATCAGGTAGTTATCAGAATCACAAAATTTCTAAATAAACATTTAAGCTGGTGTTGGTGGCCACATCTATGGCATATCTACTGTAGACTACACACCAAATTTTAATTCATAATCAAATCCCACATCGATGCCACCAATACTGATGTATTACCAGACTTTAGTCAGACATGCAGCTGAGTACAAGCCCACATGTGACAAACACCCCCTTCTAAACATCTGCTCACCCCTCGTCAACCCTTCCCTCCTTCACAAATATTTGCGTGAGGAACTGCCCTAATGCTAATGAGCCTCACTGATGCCCACTGGCGAGGATTATGAGCCAGCAGATTGACTTTTAATAAATTCCACATGCCGGAAATGCATCGTTCAAACCATTGCTTTGAAATTTATTCTGCTTAAGATCTCAAGGACTTTATGCACTTACTATATGTGCTGCACCTCAGGGACTGATACATTCTGTTACACTCACAGATCAAGGTTTAAATGACCAGACATTGCACATTTCATGCTGACTTTCCAACTGTGAGCTCTGTGGTCTGGAAAGCTCATTGAAGGGCTGCTGAGAGATGGCTAGCAGGGGATGAGCCCGGTGGCCTATGACTGGGTCCGTGGCCAAAGAAAACTACCCGCGAGGCACGTGGCATCAGCAGACTGATATACACCACAGTCAGGCATTACTCACTAGCTCTGGAGTTCCTCACCCACATAAAATAACCTTCTTCCATAATTATTATTTCCTAAGTAGTACTCCAGGTAGAAGCATCTGAGATCACAATATTTCATATTTAACCTCAGCCTAAATCAGCTGCTACTAACATCAAAGCTCTAAAAAAAACTACAAAGATAAATAGATTACAGCTGTTTCTTTACACCATAAATCAGCCAGGAAACAAACATTTACCAAACGACAGCTATTCAACAGACATTTTCACATATTGTTCCTATCATGGAGATCTCCAGGATCAAAGCAAAACAAATCATATTTGCATCATATTAGTAGTGAATGTGAGTTTGCAGTCTGCATTGAATGTGTCGATAAAAATAGAGGACTGCATGCCAAAACAGACGTTTCATGATCAAGTTCTTCATGTGAGTCGATTCTTTTAGTGAATCATTTATACTTTTCACTAGTTGAATTAGTCTGATGAATCCTTGACTGAATCCATCAGAGGGGTTACTGAATCGACATCTGATTCACTTATGGCGCTTTTCCACTACACAGTACCAACTCGAATCGACTAGGCTCGACTTTGTTTGGTTTTCCACTGTGTAAAAGTGGTACCTGTACCTGCTTCCAGCTACTTTTTTTTATATCACCTCCGGCGAGTGTAACGGAGGCCAGCTAGTAGTTGCTGTGCGAGTAAACCTCACTCCTCTGATCTCAAGAGACGCTCTAGCGACTGACGCTAGAGGTTGCAGCCTTTAGCCTCCTTGTTAGAGTGTCCGACTCTCATGCCGGCGGACCCGGGTTCGAGTCCCGCTTGGAGCGGGGCGGTTCGAACAGGAGGGGTTACATTGGTGCCGTGACCCGGATGGGAGTGAGGTTTAGGGGGGTGAGTGTAACGGAGGCCAGCTAGTAGTTGCTGTGCGAGTAAACCTCACTCCTCTGATCTCAAGAGACGCTCTAGCGACTGACGCTAGAGGTTGCAGCCTTTAGCCTCCTTGTTAGAGCGTTCGACTCTCATGCCGGCGGACCCGGGTTCGAGTCCCGCTTGGAGAGGGGTTACACGAGGTTCTGAGCGAGCTGAGGCGATACTAAAATGTAACGTGAAAACACAGCAGACTGCTGATTGGTCAGAGAGAATCGTCACTATTCACTGCGTCATCATTGCACGCGCCAGACGGAGTATCCTGAATAACCCCGCCCTTTTTAAATACTTTGGCCAGAGATTGCGTGATATACCAATTACTATTATGGCAACTCGGAAGAATACACTGTGGTCAAATGAGGAGGTGCAGACATTCCTTTGTTTGGTTAGCGGGTGTGTGTTGCGTAGAAGATTACGTCACGGCAGTTTCCTGCAGAGTCGCTATGATGACCATGTACTATTGTGGAGGTAATTTCTCCAATGGAAAACGGAGCGAAAAGCGAGCCGAGATGAGACGAATCGAGTCGAGTTGAGCTGGTACTGGTAAAGCGCCATTATTGCAAATTATCGTTTCTTTCAGTGATGTCTGTCTCTAGTGCAGTAGTTCTGTGTAATGAATGCCAATGAAATGTAAAATGGTGCCATTATTGACGGTTGTGTGGAACAGACCCTCTAAGCCCTGTTGTCGCATTTACCTAGCTGCGCTTGCTTTTGCCAAGTGTGCCGTCCTAAAGTCTGAAGCCAAAACGTTTCGATCACCGCCAGGTTGCTGGATGCAGAATAGCTCATAAACCCTGCCCTCTCCATGTAAACGAATGGGACGTGAGACAAATGAAACAATCAAATTACACTTCACATATTTGTTTTCCAGATAAGTTTGTTTTTAATTAGTTATTTGATGCTATAAAATGGAGGTGTGATGTCATGATTGACATCGTCTCTGACTGAACTGACTTTTTGGGATCTTCAGGAGGAGACTGGACCTTTAACTTTATTTTCTACATTTCCATAACTGTTTAATTCACACAGACATAATGAGTTCTGCAGTATACTGTACAAACCGATTATCCGGGAATGTGAGCGGGGACTTGATACAGCAGCTCCACTTCACACTCACTACTGCGCAGACTCAGGCTCCAAGGTGTCAGCACATATTTAGACATTGGCGGCTTCACTTTTCTACAATAGTAGAGAGTGAAGGTGCATCTTTTTTACAGTCTATGGCTTTTACTGTCAAACATGAAGCCCTAATCAATCACACTTGAATGAATTACCTCAAGAAATGGGAGTATTATCTGGATTAACCAAACTTTTCTGTCATAGTCAGAAGGTTATTCAAACGTGGAATTGTTCTATTAATTGGATGTCAGTGTGAACAGATTAATATTTCCTTTCAGTATGAACAGGTTGAAATTCATGTGGTTTGGATATCATTCCATCGCAACATTTGTCACTTTTGTCCGCCTCGCTTGAGCCAGAATGGATTTGAGTGCAGGTCAGTTTAGGAGTGTCTGATATGAGCCATATTTAAAAGGTCATGAGAACTGATTTAAGCAGAAAATCCATGTTCAGGCCACATTCAGCTGCAAAGTAAATGTAGAAGTTGTTAAATGTGTTAATGTAATGTGAACAGAGAAAGGCTGAAAGGAGTACAATAGACAGTAGTATTACAGTATTGTACTAGTGTTTACTTTGCTGGACTTAATTAAAATTAGGTCTGGGTCACAGCTGGCTTACTGGGAACTAGTCAAGATGAGTAACAAACAAAACAAAAACAAAAAAGCATGTTTAAACATACCAACACACACATGTTCTTTATATCTTTCTCACACATTACTCCTTCATTAGTACTAGTTCCATCAGCAGTTACACATTAATTTCCTCCTCTTTTAGCCAATCAAATTACATGAAATAATAAATATTTGGATATTCTCATTTATCGCATTCTTCATTTTGCAGATGGATAGACAGACAAATTAAATGCAATTTTGATTAAAATTTTCCCAGGGACACTTGACCCATGACAGCACTGAACTGTAAAAGTCCTTGAATATGCTGTCAAGAGTGTCATTTCATAAGTGAACTTTAATCTGGCTGCTCACCAGATCTTTCCCAGACACTGCAAACAATGAACTCCCAATATATTCCTGATAAAATCTCCTTGCATTTCAAAGTATGCAAGTGCTAGGATGGAAATTGGAGCAAGGGTAAACTCCAACCATTCCACAGCCAATCCAGCATCCCCATCTATCACAGGAGGTCAGTGTAACAGCGCCTGACATTGGAAAGCAGACGTGGGAGATGCACAGTGCTGGGATACTATCCCATGCGCACAAATCACATCCATGGCACTTATTCAACTTTCAAGTTGCAGGGTATTTAATTCGATTAGGTAGTATCAATGGAGTGTTTACTTACCAATTTGCCTCTCTGAAATGTTTTTAATTGAAAACAGGCAACACACGCAAACACACTCACCTGGCATCACGCTCCAGAGAATCCAGAGTAGGTGGGTCCAGTAGTACTCCATGTGCATGTGCGAGACGGAGAACGTGGCCGAGTGTGTGTTAGTGTATGTGTGTGTGTGTGCGTAAGGATGGAATATCCTGACAGTGTGCTCTCCAGTACACCCGGCTCTGATTGACTCTACTTCTCCTAAAAACACTCTATATCTGAGGCAAGGAGGAGGAGACTCTGGCCAAACTAAAAGGAGGTGCTCATTCAGCCAACAGAC